>CM031859.1:93227348-93364045 GCA_018697195.1 Certhia americana
AAACCAAACCAAACCAAACCAAACCAAACCAAACCAAACCAAACCAAACCCAAAAACTCTACATAGCCATTAGTTTATCAATGTTATAAATGTAAATGCTTTTAAAGAGCATTTACAGCATCAGCAAAGATTTACAAGACTGATGCTTAGGCTGAATCTCTGCTGCTGTTTCAAATCAGTGAAACATCTATGGTTAATGCCATGGCTCTCACAAGCAGGATCACAAGGCGCAAAAGGAACCTGGCCACTTTGCCTCACAAAATATTATCTGTTCGGGACTTCCCACTCCTCCTCAGTGTAGAATAGCTTGAGCATTAGGTATTTTTAATTTGCTTTAACTTGCAAGCAACTGGCTACACTGGCAACTGCAAAGAGCCTGGGACTATATCACAGCCTAATAAAAGCCCCAATAAAAGTTTTAAACTAGTTCACACATCTGCAGTCTGATGGGGGGTATTACCTAATGTGTGCCGTTTCTGTTGCGTTCCCCACTATCCCCTTGGTTCTCACAGGGGAAAATGTGTTACTGTGATGTCCCTTAGGAAATTTATGGCCTTCTCTGAGCCATCACCACCATCTTCAGATAAACCTCATGTGAATTTATTAGAGGGATATTGGTAATTCTCTGAAGGGCCTATAATTCTCACTTCTCAAGGTTCTTTGAAAGTATTATAACCTACCTCCTGTTCTTGGATACCTTCAAAGCGAGATAAAAATACATGTCTGGTATTTTTATATCTTGGATAAAAGTAATCAGGGCAGTCTTTTGGGTCCATCCAGCAATTTAAAATGTTTGTTCTTCCAAGTGCTATGGTTTCACCTCACAATCTACAGAAATAAAGTCCTTAATTAATTTCCAATATTTGAAAATGGGGACATTTAAACCTGGTGACATCCAAGAGGGTGGGGAGCTCTTAGTAACTCAAAATATCAATATATAATGAAGTAGATTGAGCTAACACTGTTGGCAAGCCTTTCTTCTCATATGTAAAAGTGTTCTGTGTCCAGTGGGATTTATAGTGGAACTGCACAGCATTTCATGGGAAGTTAAGGTGTGTCTTTAGATTTTGCCCAACAGAAGCAGATTTTCAATGGTCAAAGGCTATAAGAGGGAATTCAAAGGTGCAATATTTTGTTTCAAATGCAGCAATATGGCTTCTTTACTCAGCACTTAGGCTCACACCTCAGAATGTTGCATGTGCTTCCTAGGCACCATGCTTCCAGCATGGCAAAAGACCCTGGAAAGCTGCACTATAAAACCATCCCAATGAGCTTCATTTACAGAGCTTCCTATATTTAAAGACACATTTTAAAGATGTACAAGCTGCCTTCCTTTCCATTTTCTTTCCACTCAGAGGAAGTCCTTACAGTAAAATGTTGAGGGGCCGGGGGGAAGCAACGTCTGGCAGGGCCTGTTTGAAATTTCCTTTGAACTCTGATGAAGAACATTTTCACTCTGTTTATTACTAAATCCACTGGCCATAGATGATCCAAGGCTCATAAACTTGGGTATGATGGAACTCTCTAGGGAACTATCAGAGAGAGAGAGAAGGAGGGAGAGAAACAGGATCTGCATGTGGTGCACGTGTATATATGTGTGTGTTTGTGTGTGTTATTTCTCTTTCATCCTGGCTGTGAGAAAAACAGTGATCAAATGACAATAATTGTTCTGTGCTTTCAATAAAGTAATGGTACATGGCAGACATCCTCTCAATGGAGAGAAGAATGCTCATTAAAATATCAACCTCACCTTTCTTTCCCCTAGTTTTTCTGACCTCTCTGGAAGTACCTCCTTTATACTTCAGAGCCATTTTATGTATTACAACAGACTTTTCAGTAAATGTATTTCAGACAAAAAAAACCTGTCTAGCATCACGAAGTAAACCTGACTTGCCAAATATAGGAGAAGGGAGAAGCCCTAATGCTTTTCTTTTTTCTTTTCTTTCTCTCTTCAGCTACTTCAATTCAATATCTCACATATGAATTCTGTTTTTCATCTTTTCTTGAATTCTTGGGCCATATAAGTTTCAATCCTATGTGAAACTGATTATCTTCAGTCCATCTTTATGTCAATGAGAGCTGAAAAATCCAATTGAGCAGGACCAAAAGAGAAGTAGCTGATGGTAATCCAAAATTCTGCTCCTGAAAACTCCTGTGAAATTGCTGCTCTCTGTAGAGATCTTTTAGCTTCATTAGCACAAAATTTTTTATGAAATTCTTCTGAAGTCCACAGAGGCAAATGTCAAGCTACCAGTAATGCCACTCCCTGCGGTAGGAGAGAAACCACAGTTCCCAAATGGGTTTTGATGATATTTTTTTTCTCCTGACAGCTAAATGCAGAACAAACTATGAAGCAGAAATTGGCACCTGGGTCTCTTTTCCCACTGAGTACCATAGAGAGGCATAGACAGGAGTATCTTTCCAGTCTCACAGGAGCAGGGACCCAGTTGCCTAAGGTGCTGGTAGATGCCAACTGCAGTAACTTCAGACAAAAGTCGAGCTGAGTCTAGCTCTCCTATATTCCTGGGAATACTGTAGCTCCTGGATGTTATTTTAAGAACAAAGCAAAACTCTGCTTTACCTTGGAAAAGGCAAACAGCAGCAGTCCTTTCAGACGAGGACACAGTGAACCCCCCTTTGAAACAAAAGTTTCAGAGAAAAGATGAGTTCTGTCAAAGTCCTGTCCTCAGTGTCTTATTTGTACAAATAGGCAAGGAAATTTCCTGGTCAACAAGCATGTTGTTTTGGAGTGCTACTCTGGAGCAGAATGGAATGGTCACTGAACGGCAAGGCACAATCAAAACCTCCTGGTGGCTACTTACTGACAAGAATTTGAAGTTGATGCTCCAGAAAATGTTATTTAGATCTGCTTGGTACAAATACTTAAGAAAAAAGGGTAGTTTAAAGGAACTTAAACACATATATTTGCTTAAAATCTAGCCAAGGACTGCTGAACTAAAACCCAAACTCTCTGCTCATCAGAAGTCCATGCTTGGTGTGACTGGGAAATAAAAATGACTGTCAGCTGTTTTGGTTTTAAGTGTCAACCACCACGCAGTAAACATTAGCAAAGGTTTCACAAGGTCTTTTTACAGCTTTGATTTCAATTTATAAAAGAAAATTTGTAAAAAAATAGAAGATAAACACTTATCTGCCTTGTCAAGTCTTTATAATCCCCTGTCTACCTGCTTACATGGTCTCTTGAAAATAGAAGAACCATTCAGAAAAGTGATTTACTCAAACAGCTTTCTTAGAAAGTAAAGAAATAATAAATGAACACAAACTAAATGAGTGTAGCACTTGCAGTTTCTCTCGTCAACAGAACAAGTTACTTATTTTTAAAGAAATAGGGAGAGTTTATTCACACTAGTGCTTTTGCTTAGATGTGTATCTCCCTGTTGTGCGTGTGTTAAATCCTTTTCTTTGTTGTTTGTGGAATAAAATAATGTACAGCATGGCTGAACACAGGATTTTATTATTACTGTAATTATGTCATCTACTACCATCATCTTAGCATCCAGTTAGAATTGGGACGTGCTTGGCATGGTTCAAACATAAACTAATGAACAAGTCTCTCATTTAAACAACATATGCTGTCCACATATTGGTAAGATACAGGAGACGGGACTGGAGCTCAGCTGAGATGACAGAGAGGGAAAGAGTGACGGCTGATGGAATAGCCAAATATAATAAATACCTATTAAAATCAATAACAGCTTTTCCATCGGCTTAAGTAACTTTTGGACCAAATCCTAAGTGTACCATTTGGAGGATTTATAGGTTTCTTTTCATAGACACGAACAAAAGTCTTTTTTATTAAATTATGCCTTTGCTGCTGTGGCTTATGGAAACGGCATGCATATCTCCTAGCAGTGTGAGGGACCTCAGCTCTGACAACACTTATGCATTTGTTCAGCTTCACGTGGTGAATAGGCTTAGTGTATGAAATTAAGCATGTGTACAGGGTTGAGGCTTTTCTTAATTGTACGATAATTTTATCTGGAGATGTACCAAATTCAGACCCTCTTTGCTCTGACATTTGTTTTTGTTTTCAATCCTGAGTCTCTCTTTCTGGTCCCTTGAACTTGCATTTGTGTGTGGAGAGCACCATGGGGAGCTGTATCTGGGCAGACCAGTGTGGTGGAGTCTCACAGGGAGGCAGCACAGAGTGGGGGCCTCTTGCTCTCAGGCCTCACAATGGTATGGATGATGAGGGACCACCAAAAAAAGAGAAAGCTGAGCCTGCTTAGTGCTTTGGAAGAATGGCTATGCTCCAGAGAATGTTTTCTCAACCTTGATCTCAAGTAAGCAGACACATCCCTTGAGAACCTTAGACCTGAGATAAAAATCCTATTTCAAAACCAGTTCATTTGGGTTCTCCTGCTGGACAGGTTTAGATCACTGTGCACTCATCACATGGATTTTCCAACTTCCCTTTTCAGTCACCAAAGAGACTCAATGGGCTGAATGGACAATCTGTGTGCAGGGTCATGTACACAACATGTAGGTGATAAAGTACCTCAAAATACTGTTTCATGGTACGGTGAACTACATCTGTCACTACTCTCTCAAAGGGATGGTGTTCCCCCAGCACTACCTCCTGCTCCAACATTTACTTTAAAGAGAAATTTGTTTATTCTATAAAAAAATAATTGCAGAGAAATAACATTTTTTTTTCCTCAGTCTCTGACAACTCTGTTCTTGAAAACTGAAACAAGAGATTTAGCTGAAAAGGTTCCTGAAACTGCTGAGAGAAAGTCTCAGTTTTTCTCTACAAAGCTAAAATCACCAGATCCTACAGCTATTTTATTTCAGCTTGTTCCAGAATACGCTGGAAGCTCCATGAAGTAATGCTTCTTCCATGCTATCTAAAAGATAAACACAAAAGATATTGCAGACTCACTGACAATCAGAATATTCAGAAATTTTAATTCTCCCATGCATTGCATTCCTTTGCATTCACCTGGCTTCCTCCTTTAAATTATTCACATCTTCAAGTTTAAGGCCTGCCTGTGAAAAGCAAGGATTGTTCCAGGATTGTTCAAGGATTGTTACTAATTTAAATTAATAGAAGGAAGTAAGACAACAGAATAAAGAGGTGTAATGTGCCTTGTGGGGAGAAAAACAAGCAAATAAAAAAGAAAAACAAGGGATCTGGTGTAGAGTGTCCTTGTTAACCTCTGCCAGAAAACTGAAGGCACTACAATTTAGAAGAAGACTAGAAAACAATCCACTAGTGAAATTCTTTCAGGGTTCACATGCATGTAGTTATGTCCTTATTTTTTCAAATTCCAGTATTGTACAATTCTGAAGTCCAGCCAGGAATAAATGTAGGTGTGCCAAAATACTGTGAGGAAGATTCATTTCAAATGTTTCTGGATTTAACAGAAGCTGGAGGTGGAAAGTAACTCACAAGAAATCCATATTGCCTGAGATTTATTGACAAATTTGTAGATCCCAGATGTTTTAATGATTTATGTGAGCACCAAATATTTGAGGGCTTATCCAAAATCAATTCCAAGATTTAAAAAATTCTCTATCACTTGTCTTAATGGACCACTGAACATGAAGTGATGAAGTAAGTCTGTTTGCCCTTAAAACAGAACAGCTGAAGAGGACAATGGGAGAGCCAGGCAGGGATGGGATGCTTGTTCAGATCTGCTCTTCAACTGGAGACCCATCTAGTACAAAACACAAACATGCTAACATGCAACCCATGCTGTACAGAAACACAAATCTGGGCATAGATGGGATACCTACATCCCCAGCTTCCATTGACTTTATTCTCAAGATGGGAGCCTGCATTGAAGTTGAGCTCCGAGGTGGCAGCTGGGTCTGTGCTCTCTGATCCTTTGTGCACAGTCAGCAGTCATGGTACTGATTCTACAGCCTCAGTAGCTGTTCTCTGGGTGATGCTCTCAAAGTAGCACAGCAGGGATAAAAAATCAAGGATGCTTTAAAAGTTACTATCAAAGTTACTTTACCTCGTCAAAATGTGGAAATCCTTATTCTTCTGGCATTAAGATGGGACAATTTAAAGAACAAAATACATTCAATATTTTTCATGGAGTAACTTCCATCAGACCTTGAGGGAAGTTTATAAATCAATAGAAACCACTTAACTGCAGCATTTTCATGGGTCCAGAGGAATTCTAAGCAAATAGCAGGTTTGTAAGAATGAAAAGTCATTTACATTATACACACAATCGAATCTTCAAAGGAGTGTAAAAGATGTTTAAGTGTTAATATTTTACACAGCCTTCGCTCTCAGTACTAATTGTAAGCCATTAGGAAGAATGTTAAGCCATAGCTGTTAGCACTGGCACAGCCCCAAGTAAACATTGAACCCTCACGGAAGGGGGTTAATTGGTACAAGAAGAGGTAATTTATTAAGGAACACTGAAACCCTGTATACATCCAAAGATCATACCAAACTGCAAATGCCTTGTATGAATATTGAGTTTGATAATCAGATATTTTTCCTGCACTTTAGAGTCTCAACCTATGCAGAAAACTGAAAAACCAATATTATTTTTTTCTGTATGGCTCCAATAGATGTTTACCTGGTGCCCATCAGTCTGCCCTTTCCCCACCCCAATCTCCCCTGGGAAGTCTGTCACTTGCTGGGAAGAAAAGCCAACATGACAACCAGACCAAGGATGTGGGACTTAACTTTGCTTTCTTTCATTAAGTTTGGCACACTGTGCTAGAGCCTTGCCAGTCTTGCATAGGTCCATTTAATTTTTTCTGGGTTGATAAGCTTGCTTTTTAATGAATCTTCTTACAAGTCCACTTTCTACAAGGTTTCTGACCCCTTAAGGCACAGTAAGGCAAATCGAAGTGGGTAACAGTCAGTTCTTCTCACCCCACTGTCTCAGGAACTTCTTTTTTTTAAATGGTGGCTCAAAAAAAAACACAGTTTGGTTGCTTAAAGGTCAGGAGTGGAATCCTCCCTTCAAATCTCTACAGGCCACTGTAAATCTGAGATACACCCTCCTTCCAACAAGCGTGGGGAGCATTGTGCACGGTACCAGTGCTCCTTTAAGAAAAGCCAACTTGAAAATCTGAAAACTCTAAAGCCAGATCCAGTCTCCCAGCTGAAAGAAAGGGTATCAGCTTCTTATGTTTCCCTCTCCCTGGCACAACCTCTTCCTTGGTCTGCAGTGCAGATGTCTCCTGCATATCTGCTGTTTCAGTTTTATGAGAAAGGTGCATGGAGCACATGGCAGACGTGTGCTTTGGAAAGGCCAAACTTTATTATTTAGTATTTAGAAATTTTGTACGTAAAGTCAAATTCAAAGCCCATTGAGGTCACTGGGAATTCTCCCACTGTGCTCAGCAGGGCTTGGATCAGAACCACGAACTAGAATATCTTGAATTCAGTGTTTAAAAGCCTAGACAAAATGAAAACAGATTTGTGAAACCCTATCCCCTTCAATTCTATGTTTTGCCTCCCATAGAAAGGTAGCACAAATGTAGGAAATGAGGAATCTGATGGCTGCAAGGTTTTATAGCTCTGATCCCAAATTTTTCCTCTTGATCTTTACATGAAACAAGTATGGTTACATCTATTCAAGTTGTTTTATTAATCTCAAATAAAAGGGAAGACACTTCTCTGACACACTAAAGCAATTTGTAATTTTATGTTTTGACATAGTTCATTTTGCATTATAAATGCCATTTTTTTGGGATGGGGGCCCTTATTTCTCATACTGAAAATCATTTGCCTCAAATTGCACTTATAGATATACCTTAAGTTCTCATAGATTTGACTTAAAGAATTTAATTTCACTCAGTTTAGATCTCACCATTGTAGCTTTTCACGGTTGTTTTGTTGTACTTTTGATGACATATGACACTACTATAGAACAGGTGTCAGTGACAGAAAAAGAAAATCATACTTTAGTGATTATGAGGAGTTCAAGTTTTCTAATTTTGAATTCTCATATAACAAGTCCAGGCCAAGCCTTAATCTTAAGAAAAAAGCTTTGGGAATTTTTACATAATACTTTACTTCTAATTTCTAGTTCATAGGACTTAGCAAAGACTTTGTGTGTACAACCGAAACAACTTAAAATTATGTTCAGATTAAAATACAATTTTGGATAACAGTCCTCATCATTTCAGATTTCTTTTGCTAATTTATTTTCCATGATTTCCCATTTATTTATCATTTTTACTGTTTAGCTATAAGCCCTTGAGGCTTTCAAAGCAGTGTTTGCCATTCTGCGGTCTTAAAAATATTATTCCAATTCTTTGTTTTCCATTAAAATGTCATCCACGACCATATTAACTAATTCTAGTCTTTATTTTTTCACTTCTCATATGAGCAGAGCTGCTTAGTTCTGAATTGGAGGTAAAAGCAAGTAGTTTATTTGAAAAAAATCAATTAGATAGTATCTAGAGGATCCATACACACATAGACTTCTAAGTCAGAAAGTTGCTAAGGATAGTTTTAATAACATATGTTAAAAATATTATTCTCCCAAGTATAAATCTCTTATACATTAATTCAAAGACATTAATGGAAATTCTAGAACTTGCATGTTTCTCTGATTTTTCTATTACAAAATTAAAAAAAAAAAGTCTTGAGTTCAGTGTTTTTTGGGGGGGGAGTTTCTTTGTTTGTGTTTTTTTTTTGGGTGGGAGGAGAGATCAGGGCATTCAACAATTCAACAGTGGTTCTGTAGTACAAGGCAGCAGTCATTAAGATTATTCTGTTCTTTCTGGCCCTTGCTAGGCAACTTTTCTGCTTGGATATCTCTCAGCATTCTATTGCATGCACTTCCCATTCGATGTACTGTGTAGCTTTCTAGGTGACTAAAGAAGTGCTTTGTGGAAGATGAAACTCATCCAAGGAGGAGCTCAGCTACAAAATCTTTGCCTTTCTTTTTATGGCAGTACAACTCAGCAGGAAGGTGTGGATTAAAAAATAAGTTACACAGAAGATTTCATTTCAGCACAACACAGTGTCAACATTCCCATTAAGCACAAGAAAATCTGAAAGGAGTCTTTCCCTAAATATTATGACATTTCTTCAAAATAATTATTTATCAGGAGAGAGTCCAAATTTATATAAAACCTCTGAAATTCCCCAGGTGTCAGGAAATTCTCTTTCAAGTTGCCTGTGTCTTGTAGCATCTTCTGGGACACGTATACACCGAGGTGGAAATGAGCAGCTATATGGAACAAAGATTAGCATTTGATATTTGTACAGGACTGCAGGATAGCAGATACCTTGCAGAGGAGTACAACAACAAATGCATAATGTACTGTGCATACAAGATCTAAGGAACAGGAAAGAAGCAACATGAGCTAGAATTTCTCTTGAAGGAGGTGTTCAGAGCTGCATTTGGATTCAAAATACAATGAACCTCCCATGAGAGGTCATTTTTGACTTATACAACTGTTGCTAATAAACTTACTTAGGGCTGAAGACATCCTTAGGAATGAAAACTGAACTTCACATGCACCACCTGAAGAGAATAAGACCTTTTTATATATATATATATATATATATATAAAGAATAATAACTTTTTATTAAGACAAACACATTGAGGATAAAACTTACTGCTATCATTTCTAATGATATGAAGAGTTACTACTTTAACAGCCAAAAAAAATGCATTTTTATCAGAACTATTCTTCAGTACATTTCTTAGATTTGTTTCAATTTCAGTCCTTTTGTAGGTTGAAGTTGAAGCAATATTTTAGCTAGGAACACTATATCATGATATACAGTGTTATCAAGAGCAGTATATGCCTTTCAAAGCAGATATAATGCTCCACTTGCATTCACCATATGAGTTCACTTTTGAAAATAAATCTTCAGATAACCCACGAACAGGGAGGCAAAGCCAGAGAGAAGCCAGAGGCAGCAGAGCTAGTGGATACAAAACAAGCCCTGGGGAAAGGCCTTCTAATGTTACTTACACGTGCATATATCATGCACTTCTGCTGAAACATAAAGATTTATCTCTTTTATATGCACATATGGCACAAACCATATGAATGCAAATATGGTATTATTTCATACAGAAGAAATAAATAAAAAGCTGATTCCTAAATTTCGATTTCAGATGTTCAACAGGTAAGAGACACTCTTAATGACCTAATGTGCTCTGGTTTTATTCTCTTCTGATCCTCTCCCTCTTGGAACTCCTTGTATACATCTGGGTCTTTAGTTACATGATCACATGCTATCCTACACAAAATCTTTATTTCAGTCCACATACATTCGAGGGAGAAATGATGGCAAAATGATGGTGAACTACCCTCTGAGTCATCTATTTTGGATAAATCTAAGATTTTTCAAAAAAACTAAAGAGATTTCAAAATCTCTTCAAAACTGATTCAAAAAAGGATCTGCATTGACTTAAAAATTTTGCTTCAATATGTTCATCCAGATATGCAGCACGAATGCATGAGGAGAGACAGAAGACATAAAGATTTATTGGCACTCATTTGGGTTGATGTACATAATTCTCTCATGTTTTCACCACTTATAATACAGTCATCCCAAAATGATGCCACTAAAACCTGCATTTCAGATCATATCATCCTGTGCTTAGACTGTATGATTCACTCAGTAATTTACAGAAAATACAGCTTAAGAACTCCATTCTACAAGATAAGTTCAGATTTTACACGTTTCTGATCGTTTCCTTATATATGGCCTATGCTTCAGAGACCAGGTGCTTTAGCTACTGGCTTCAGCTGACTGGGACTTATCAAAGGATATTAAAACTTCAGATAGGAATCTCAAATCACTTTCCTAAACATAAAAATGCCATGATTTTAAGGCCTTTTCTTCCCTGACTCTTATGAACTAGGAGCAGGTCAGGTGGGAAGCCTGGGGAAGATCTCTTTCCAAATCTTGCATTTTCAGTCTGACAAGCAGTAAGATAAATATCTGGAGTACATCATTTATCTAAAATGAAATATTGTCCATTTTGGCCATAATACTATATATATATATATATATGTAATGCTCCAGATTCCTTAATGACATATGTTAAAATAGGGTAGTATTGCTGGGTGTTTGGTATAATTTCAAGTAAATGCTAATTAGAAGTCATGTTTCAATGGAGAAAAATGAATATGATTTTATTCCATAATTAATTCTCATAGATAAAGTGGGAGACTTACACTGTTATGGTTCTGGACAAGTATTCAAGATCTCAGGGTTTTTTTCTTTTTACCTTGCTGAAGAAAGAGTCTCAGAAGTAAACCTTGTTCCAGCTTGGATCAGTAAGAATTCTGTAGCTGGAGCAGAATTTCCCCTTTAATCATTTTGTGTCATGTCTAAAATGAGCATTTGAAGAAAATCCCCCTGTAATGTCTCTTTTTTTAAGTAACAAAGGTTTTGGTGTGTTCATACCTGCTATTTGGAGGTGAAAGAAAAGAATTTTCAACCACTAATAAAACAGGGTTGCCCCACCTCCTTAGCATCCCACTTGTTGATTCAGTTTGCATGGACAGACTATCTCAAATGAAATAGAATTACAGACTACATTATGTGTATGAACAATTAAATGCACAACTTTTGCAAGGCATCACAATTTTCATCTGGCAGAAAATCTTGATAGGAATTATCAGGTTAGCAGTATTGCACTTCACTTCCAATTTTTTTTGACAGAGTCTACCTAAATGTAGATATACATTTCTATACCTCCTGATCTCTATATCCATCATATTCCTCAACAGTCATGGCAAAGTAAGGAGACATGCTCTAATAGAAAGACAACAGTCTTCCTAAAAGGCTTTAATCTAGATGATGCTGTAAGGGACAGAAGGCCATGCTCTGCGACTACTTGGATAAGAATATAGCTGATGTTCTAAGGAAAAAAATAAAGTGAACTGGGTTTGCATAAAACCACTTTTTCTTTAACATGCTAACATCTGACTTTCTTGTTTGGACAACCTTTGACACCCACCACAGTGTCTTCTGGGAAGAGCTCAGGTCTATTTAGTTTTAAAATAACAGTTAAATTACAGAGTACACACTAGACAGTCAAACCTATTTGCTTGAGTATCTTTAGGGTGTGTTTCAGCCCAGTGGCAAGATTTGTCTGGAAAGATTTTGCAAGAGCAGAGGCCTTGAAGGTGCAGTACTCTCTCAGTCAGACCCAATCCAGCCTGTGGCTGCAAAAATCTGAACACTGCCAGGTTCATGTACCTTTAGTGAGAAGACATGTCTCTCCCTCCCCTCTTGGACACTGAATCTGTAGATGGGAAACACACTCTGCTCACTGCAGAAACACTTTTGTCAAGGCTCTTTTCCCAGCTTCCATAAGGAATAACTGGATGGTCAGGATCAGGATGGGATTGATATCATGGAAAATTTCTTGTTTCAAGTACAGAGGTGTTATTCTCTTTATTTTTGGTGACATTTTCACAACTGAACCAGGAAAAATAAAATATCTGATTCCTCCTTCTTCACCAGATGTGCAAAACCCAAAATTTCTGGATATAAAGGTATCATATGAGCTCCAGATCAGTGAAGCATGCCTGTGTATGAACTCAGAATTCCCAGCAGGCTTTGGGAAGAGTTATTTTTCTTTCAGGGGATACCATTTGTTTCCCATTATAACCACCTTCTGTTAACATTTTTCTGAGATGAGACCTTGTATCTAATTGTATTCATCCACAGCTCAGCCCATGACTGACTTTCCTGGCACCACATGTCTGTGTTTGTGCTGACTCCGGATACTCCAGGAACTGCCTGACTATATATGGTCATTTCCTTCCTACCTATCCAAAAAAAGAAAGACCCATCTGGGAAGAGATAATTGAATTCCCTCTTACCTGTAAATGAGTGATAACTTTATATGGTACCACAGAATGATCATGGGCACTTGTAGAATGAAATGTCTTCAAAATTGAGTGGGGCATCTCTCAGTTGCTTGTGCAACACTTCTTTAAAGGAATTGTTTCATGTCTCTAAATTTATCCTTTCTGAAGGAAGAATGAAGGTGCGAGAGGATTGTCTAGTTTAGTCCTTTCAGCTTTATTAATTTCTGATTCATATTTTCCCATATTGGGTATTGGTGTAGTTTGCAAGTGACTTTTTAGTTCAACTGCTTGAAGCAACTGACATCTCTCCTGCAGCATCTGCAACTTTTTGTTTGTTGTTCTTTTCTTGCTCACTTACCATTCTTAGATTATGAAACTCAAATATTTAATAAACACTTTTGTTCAAATCACATTTCTCTTCTAAGCTCTCAGTCTGTTCATCCTTACTGGTCAGCATTGTGTGTAAAACCAGCTGCTGCTGTAGTAATTCCCTTCCATTTTTGAGAGAAAACATTTTCAGTACTTCTGTCATAAAGATTTCAACACCCACATCACCCAGCAGCTTTAGTAATGATCTGCTTTTTCTCTCCTTCTTCTTCTTCTTCTTCTTCTTCTTCTTCTTCTTCTTCTTCTTCTCTGTACTTCATTAACTGTGACTGCTCTCTATATGGGGTGTTCTGGTCTTCTCTTTGGAAGTGGGTTACTTCTTTTTCTTCTTAAATATGTTCACACTTACAGGCACACAGAAAACTAATTTCTCAGGTTTTCCCAAAAATACGGTTTGGTTTGTCCTATCCAGTCCTCACAGGCACTGGAAATAACAGAAAAGATGCAACTCTTCCAGCAGTCCACAATACATGGTGGGATTCAAAGTATACCACAGGTAATGTGTTTATAGATGTATATGTGCAAATATATATATTCTAGAACAAATACCACTAGTAGAGAACAGAAAGGCTCAGCTGTGTTTCGTAGAAAGTGAGTAAGAGACTAAAAGGCACCTTGGCAATGGCAGCTTCTGGATAATCATAGCAAATATACATATCCTTGAACCAAAACACATAGAATTTTTTATTCTCAGTCCTTCCAGAATGAGCTAATCCCTTCTGTAGATAATTTTTTCTTCTGATTTGTCTCTAATCTTTGATTATGTGATAAGACTCTTTATCCTTTTTGTTTCCTTACTCCCCTGTTCATCTCTATTTTTTTTAAGTTGCTGTCCAGATATGCTCTTTCCCTTGTAAGAACATCCAACCCTTATCTAATCCATGACATTCTGAAATATTGAAAAGAGACTGATCTGAAGAAAAATATTCACTGTTCCAGCAGAAGTAATACTAGTTCTTGACAAATTCTGTGTCTATAAATAGGATGAGCATCTGAAATTAATAGCAGTTTCTTTGCTGTTATCTTTCTGCATGGAGGCTGAATTAAGGAATACATGCTTGAAAAGCCTGAAAGTTCCCATTCTGAACAAGATGCCAAAATTTTATCTGATCAAAGCAGTTTATAGTCCACTTTCCTGGGAACAGAAAGGGACGGATGCAAATTGGAAGTATAACTCCAGACAGCTCCATCGGCAAGACTTGCACAGAGTGCTGAGAGGATAGAGTCAAAACTAATCAAACAATCCTCACTCATTTTGATAGAAACAGTTTTCCTCCTGGTGGACTTCAAGAACTGATCCACTTTACCCTGCAATGTATATACTTTTGTGCTGCCTACCACAAGCTAGGAACAATGTCATCTCTTCTTTTTTAAGGTTTTCCTTTTCCATCCATTTCCCTTCCATTTCCATTTTCCATCAGTATGAGAGCAGGGAAATTGCTTACCTGAGAGGCAAATCTGAAGGCTTGAAGATAGCTGCCTGAACAAATCAGGCCCATTTTGCCTCTCATGTCTCAGGGCCCTGAAACTCTGAAGTGCTGGGCCTGAGAAGAACCACACCTGAGGTGCTGACCTTCCGTATCGGCACTTGTGTCCCAGGGGAGAACTCCATGTGTTTTCTTCTTTCTGCAGTGAAATGCACTTCCAGAAGTTTGGAGTTTCTCTCCTATCTCAGACTGAAGGATCCTGGGTCCAATAAATGCAAATATTAAGATGACATTCATCTTAACTTATCTGTGTACCTTGATAGCTTGGAAAGGAAATATTTTTCTTCCTGAGGAGTTTCCAGGATAATTCATGACTGTTTGCTTGGTGTTCAGATTTTGCTGTAATATGCACTACATAAATATGTAGACAGCTTAGTCTCATTACATAGGTATCACTACCCATATGTTATTAAAAATAGATTGGAGGAGAGGCCATATTCTTTGAAATACACTGTAGCTTCATCTGACAGTTACTGAAGAAAGGTAAATTTACCTTCTATTGGTCATTTCCTACTGACTTAGTGAAAATACTGAAAAAAGTGATGAGGACTATTAGGAGCATTTACCAAATTTGACCCTGGTTTGCAAAATCAATGGAAACTCGCCATGCATTAAAAGGTAAGGAAAAAAAAAAAAAAACTTAGAAAAAGAAAAGAAAAAAATAAAGATGCTAAAAATACACTGGTAAAAGAGAAAAGTTCCTGTAATTTTAGGTTTAAAATACAAGCCTGAGTAATCAAGGAAAGTATTTTTACTGCCCTGTCAATATTTTTCCTGGAAGCTCTGGTAAATAGACTTTCTTTAGATCTGTAGTGTGCGTGTCTAATGGTCTTAGGTGTCTCTTACCGCAGAAAACTTTATCCTTAAGAAATACAGTAAACAGGAACTCTGTGGTTACGTAGTTCCTGAAAAAAAAAAAAAAGAAACATGTTCACTGCCATGACACACAGACAATTTATACTGATTTAAGAAGAAGCTGTTCTCTTCTATTTTGAATCTTTCATGTCAGCCTTTGTTTCCATTGCATTAAAAACTTCTGTTTTTAAAACCTATCAGTGAACTGGACCATGTTTTCTCAGTCATTTGAATTAACATCCCCACAACCCCAGGAGCCCTGCAAAAGTGCTGGAAAGCAGAAGGGATCTTTTTTTTTTCTGCCTTTCTAAAGCTCTATTTATTTACTTTGCTGGAGAAAAAGATCAGCCATCTTCTATTCTGAATCAGCAGCTTGTAGAAGCTGGGACACATCCAAGATTGAACTACGTTATAAAAATTGTCTCAAGGTCACTTAGACACATAATTCTCCCAGGTTCTGTGTCACCTCAGTCACTTCTTTTTTGTAACCATGCTCTTTTCTTCAAAAGCTGCCACTTACACAAATGAATTATCACAGTGTCTTCTTAGCTCTGCACATCTCCCAGACAGCTGCAGCTCAGCCCTACAACCTGGTTCCCTGAGTAATATTGACTCTACATTCACAACAAAGTTCTTTTTCAGTCTCCCAAAAGGATACACGGTTCACTTGGCTAACAAAGGGGCTGGCTGTCATTGCAAAGGGTGTGTTAGCACAGGAATAAACCTCAGCACTCAGTGTTGCTGCTCTGAGATGCAGAACAGGTACTTGGTCATTGTGCCTCATTGCTGTGAGCTTGGGTCATTCTTCACCAGAGAAATGATCAGGATAGTCAGGAGGAATAAATCCTTTTCACTCCTGTTGAAATCAACTGTAATGTTAGGTAGAACTACCAAAAGTGTAACAGCAGCATTGGACAGAGATGCAGATGAATTACAGCAATACTACCTGGAAACTGGACAAGATCCAGACAATAATCAAAAGAGCAAAATTCCATTTAGATTCTGATGTCTGTTTTCTCCAATGACAAATTCCCATTGTGGTAAACTCACTGCTTTAAAAGTAAAAAATCACTTCTTTTTTGGTTTTTTTTGATGGTGACTCATTTTGCTATCCCTGCTGTTGGTGCAAGGTCACTCCTAGGGAGTAGGAAACATGCGAATTCATTGTAGGCAGAGCCTCAGACCTTCCAGGCTGCATTCTGGTGAAAAAGAGGAAATTTGAACAAATACCACAATTTCTGTTATGCAGTAGAGGTGACTGCTGTGTTGATGGGATGGATAGGATAGATAGGTGGGGTCTGGGAGATGTTAAAGCACCAGTGTAAGGTATCAGAGTGTCCTGCTACTCACATCACCCAGGCACCAGGGCTGCTTCTCCAGGGAGAGAGGTGGCCACCAGGTGTTCAGATAGACTTCAACTCATGGTCAGGGGGTCTCTGTTCATTAGTAACATCATCACTGGCTTAGGCATTTTTTAAAACGTGACTTTTATCTACCTGGGAAGTTGAAGAAAACCATTAAATGCTTAGTGTGAAAAGCGCTGCAAAAGTTGGATTTGTGCTGCTGCAGCCTTGTGCCATCCACACTACTGACAATGTAAAACAAGAAATGGTTGAGAAGATACAAACAGATCAAACCAGTCCTTTGCCATCACAATGAAACTAGGGTTTCCTGCACATTTCCTGCAGTTTAGTCTGTTTTATGTCAATGGTCTTTGTACTCTTGTCTTGCCCAAGAGCCCTCTATTCTTTTAGTTAGTTTTCCTCTTTGGCTCAAGTATTCAATTATTATCGCTACAATTTCTCTCTATATCTCTTGTTCATGTGATTTAGGCATTGTGTACAGCAAGCAGCTGAAGATGTTGAAGGACATTTATTGCACTATTGGACTCATATCTATGACTTCGTAGCTTTTTCTTAGTTGATTTAATTTTTCTCAAGCACAGCTCTCATTTTTCTCTATCTATTTCCTTGGACGCTGAAAAAACATTATTTCCAGTCTGTGTAGTCAGTGAAAAATACCTTCAGTGGAAAATAATGATTTTCTGCCTAACATATAATGTCACAGGAATTGTTTCACTAAAAAAAAAAATCCCAGGTTGCCAAAAATTGGACCTGAAAGAAAGGGAGGAGTCAGGTTTAATGAATTTTTGCTTATGAAAAAGTTGAGGAGAAAAACCTTTCCAGTAAAACTTTTCAGAATGCCCTATCACTTTCAAAATATTTTTTAGATCATTCTTTGAAACAATCTAATTCAATCACCAGAACAAACACTGTGAAAACTGAGAGAGAGAAAAAAGTTAAATATTCCAAGGAAACAAACCATGAAAGAATTGATGAACATTTTTCAGAAGAAATTCAAAATTTCAAAATTTTGGATATTTATCCAGATTTTGTAAGAGGCAGATGCACAACCAAAAACTTCTCTTCTGAATTCAAAATGAAAGTATCTTCTACTACTTCAAGTCCAGTGTTATAGTTAGATTATTGAGCTAAACTCCATGGTTGCTTTCAGCGACCTAAGATAAATGAAAAGAAAAACTTTTCTTGTCTCGTTCATTAGATGGTCCAAAGTAAAAAGGGCAGAATTTTTGTGGAATTTATTCCTCAGAGAGTGTTTTGCAACATGTCTTGTATTTTCTGTGCTTCCTAGGGATCTTGTAGACAATGAATTAGATCCCTTCAAAGAAAAATGAAGGATCCACAAATCCAGCACCTTCAAGGTGTAGTGTATCAAAAATTAATGGGCCTCCTATTTTCAGTATAATTCTCTCTAAATAATTCATATCTCCATTTCTGCTCAAATGTAAATTAGGTCTCATTCTGGGCTGACAAGAGCGCAGTCATTTTTATTATAAATGAAGATATTTTAGAGCAATTATGAATAAAAAATTAAGATGGTTCCTTAGAAGTTATTTCTGGCACAGTTAACACAGAATCACAGAATGGCTAAGGTTGTGAGGGACCACTGAGGTTCATGTAGTCCAACATCCCTGCTCAATTGGAGCCCCCAAAAACATGTTACTCGTGATTGCATCCAGACAGCTGATCTATTACCTCCCCAAGGTATCCTTCATGGAAATAATTGTTAGACACTGAACTTCTCACAGAACTGAACTATAGTGCTTTAGGTATAGAATAACACATCTAAGGTCAGGAATCACTGTTGTTTAATTGGGGTTATGATCAATGACAAAATCAGCACCAGCATAGTTTTGGGGATACCTCTTTGGGAGTGGTAGGAGGTCAGTTCATATCTCTCCAGAAACTATAGCTTGTCCTGAAAATTTCCAGGGAATCTTCTAAACCACAAGTGAGATCTCAGGAGCAACATTAGAGCGTCTCTTTTTGCAGATTTCCTTTAAAAACTTTGTAGGTGATGATGCTTATGGAAGTGAAGCTGAGGTGGAGGGACGAGTGGAGGGAAATGTTCCTCTGGAATTCAAAGTATGACACAAATGCCCACATGGTGTTCATCTTTCCCCATAAGCCACTCAGGACAGGAGGCCGACAGCCACCCTGCTGCCTGTGGTGACCCTGCTCTGCCTTTCTGTGGTTTGCAGTACAGATGTGTCCAGGTGAGCCTCCCCTGGGTTCATGTGCAGCAATCCCACAGGTGCCCGAATGCTCAGGACCACTGTGCTTCCCCAAATCTCACTCCAACTTCTTCATGGATGTCTTCCTGGGAACTGGCACGGCCCCTTCAGCAATAGCCATGCCTTTCCAGCACATAGCAGCAGCGCTCTGATCCACCCACCAGCACGACATCAGCTCCTATGAGGGGGGTTGTGCAATAAACAAAACGTTTACTGTATCCAAAAAGCTTTTCTCTGCTCAGCTTTCAGCTCTGTACTGTTTATTTTTATTCAACAACAAAAACAGATGTTTTGTGGTGTTTTTGCTTCTCCAGATGTACCACTGAAAGTGCTGTCAGCTGTTTAAAGTCGTTGCTGATTTTTGGAGAACAGAAAGAGCTGTGGGAAGTTAGCTATCTGGCAGTCGAAACTGAATTTTCTAGGTGCACAGTCTGCCTTTTTTCCAGTGGACACACCATGATTAAGGATTCACTTAGGAGTTCTTCGAAGGGTCCCAGTGTGGCTCAGGCCCTCAGTGCAAACTGCACACATCTCAGCAAATTGGACCTTGGTGTGAGCGGAACGTGTATTCACGTTCAGCTCAGAGCTGCCAAGACACACAAATTCTCTGTGTGATGGCTTGGATTTCTCATCTCTCTCTCGTTGGGGAGGAAATGTCATGATCACATGGAGACTTAGCAAGAGAGGCCACTGTAAAAAACAAATAAAATGGAACCATATTTTCTGACTGGAAACAGAAACACAGTTTACTCCCAGGTTTTTACTGCAATTGTGTTATTTCAAAGTATAAATAATGTTACATTTTTCATACAAAGAAATAAGCTAATGCGTTTTGTTTGGGGGGTTTTTTCTGGTTTGGTTTTGTCCAATAAAAGCAAAGGCCAAAAGAGTCTGACTAAATTCTGCATTTGGATTTGGAGAGCAGTTTTCTCAAGTGAGCGTGTGTTGTTATGATTTCATATTAACTCCATCTCAAATCCCACTAATGTGTTGGACTGTGTATGTCCAGCAAGGTAGAGAATATTTATGGTAATTTGTAGCTGGTGTGAATCCATCACATCTCAAAAATATGTATTTGGCTTTTAAACTCACAACGTGAGAGAGAGTTCTATAAGCCAAAAGATGATAGCTCTGATAGCTTGAAAAAACAGAGTAGAGTTACTTCCATACTCTTGCTTGAGGATCTGAAATCAATAGTATGGCTTTTTAATTCAATTTACGTGTATGTGTATTTAGACTCTTCCACTGAAACTTAGCAGTCTCATATGTCTTGTAAAGAACTGCTCTAGAGAGGAACCTGATGAAGGCTTAATTTTGAAATTCACATCAATTATTTCATTCATATCTACACTGAAATGCAGACCGAAAACTTTGCTAATTCTAAAGCAAATAAGACCATTTCTGCTCTGCAGTGTGGATTTCTATTACATTTTCTCTATCATCATGGTCTGTAAAAACCCCTGTAAGTCAATACAGCCTCACAATTTCAGATGAATGTTTTCTTGGCTTCAATATTAACTGTATCAATCACATCACTAATTTCGTTACTGAAGTTAATTAATTATTTTTGTCCATAATGCTTTGAGGAAACAGAGCTACAAGTTGCAGGCTCAGCCCCTGACAGGCTTCCTAGAAGTCTTCCTAGGTCAGAAATTAGGGATACACAGCAGGAGTAGCCCCATACCTAACTTAAAATGTTCACAGGGCAGATTGACTGAGCTTCCATTAATTCTACAGAAGTTAAAAATGTGAAAATTGTGAAATTTGAAAAGGAAATATTTTTCTTGTGAAAACAGTTTTGTCTTCTTCTGAACAAGAATAAAACCCAGTTGAAATGTCAAAGAAATAAAAAAAAAAATACAGTATTATTAATTTAGAGACTGACCTAGGGCTTCTTTTTAATTCTTTTAATGTTAAAAGGGAGCCATGGAAAACTTGATGTGGTGATGAGCTTGATAGAAAAGGAGCAAACATAAAACCAAATAAACAAACACTTTCTTTATGAGTGTTTCCTCTGAGAAAGCACATCACCACAAATCATCATGGAGGCCAGAAGTTCCTAGGATTATGAAAGGCTATTTGCCTGGGTAATGAAACCATTCAGAGTTACAAGTAGAGGCTAAGAAACTGATGGAAGAGAAACTTGCTTCCAAAAAAAAGCCAGTTTCAAAGTGATGGGAGATACATTCCTCCTGAGTAAATCAACCTAGATGTGCCTTTCATGCTTAGCTGCAGGCTCCTAATTGACACTTGGCTGATGTCAAAGAGTTTTAACTAACTGTAAACTCTTGGTTTGGTTCAAGCTTTACAATTTGTGATAGGAGAATTAAGTGTTTATAAAGAAACACTCAGGACACAGTTCGACTGTTCTTGATCTGTATCTCTTGTCACAGTGAACAAAGGGCATTCTTACTGAAGAATGTTCTCGCCACCAGAGAAGACAGAGTCAGCTATGCTCATAGTTTCTGAGAAACCTTTGTCTAAACTATTTTCAAAGATCTTCAGTAACGACCAGTGTCAACAGGCAGTCTAACACATCTGCTCTGTCCTCACACTGAAGAGCCTTTTCATAACGTGTAAGTGAGCATCTCTGCTGCTACACCATAAGTACATTATTTCTCACTTCTAGTACGTAAAAGTTTCAGTTCTTACTTTCTTTCCAGGACGCTATTCTGTATTTGATTATTGCTTCTGTGTTGTTCCTGCCTTCAACCTACCCTTAGGAAATAACTATTCTGTTCAGTGTCTTTTCCTGGGATATGCAAAATGGAGTGCCTCTCATTGTGTTCCTTATTAATTGCTTTGTATGCCTTATTTGTACAGCACTTGTCTCTTCATGAAGCCTCTGCAATCACTCTGAGATTTTTCAAATTCGAAACCAAAACCTGCTTATTCCATCTCACAAGACTTCAGCATGACAAGTGGCTAACCTGTAAATAAGGTTTGGTGAAAACCTGACTCAAATCAAAGAATTTCTTTACCATCTCTTGCTTGTGAATCAAGGACACACCAAGGAAATAATCTTGGTTTGTAGCAGAAACACCACAAACTTTTTTAAGGAAAAACACTTCATCAGCTGTTTCCTTTGCCCTCTTACTCTCCATCTCCATTCCAAACATGCTCTCAAGCTGATCATGTTACTACAAAGATTTCAGTATGCTTGTTTTTGTCATTTTAAGGGCTATGTTATCTAAAGATTTTAATGGACTGGAGGAGCTGAGTTCTTTTAAAACTCTTTTTCAATAAATGATCATCTTATCAACATTGGCCCATTATAATGACATTTACTACATTTTATTACAATAAAATTTTCAAAGAGTGGAGAAAGCAAGGGTTGATGGATGCTAAGCTAAATAATGTTTATAACATTCCTATATTTTATCAGAATACAACAAACACAAACCACAATTTTCTGTTGATCCTTTCCTGGTGAGAAAGACAGTGAAAAAATTAATTTCAAAATGTGATTCTCTCCACATGTTTCAAACTGTCCCTCTTGTTCTATCATTATCTACCTGGGTAAAAAAGTTGCTCTACTTTTATATAAGCCCCCTTTACATACTGAAAGACTGCAAAGATCAGGAATGGAGCAAGGCTTCTCTTTACAAGGCAGGCGTTAGCAAATATAATAATGCTAGAAGTAATTATAATAATAATAACAGTCACTCCAAGTATAAGATACTGGATAGGGATCCAGTTTGGAATCCAATATTGCATTCTGTGCAGGCTGCAAATTAAGAACATCAAGTGAACACATGCTACACCGTGGTGAGTTGTGCTGGCCTGTGCGCTGGTCAGATGTCCAGAGGTGAGAGACAGTGAGAGCAGGAGGAAACCCATCAGCCCTTTGGCCATTCTTGTCTGCTGACTTGGAATCCCTTTGCTGCTTCTTTCTGATCAACAGCTCCAAACAATAGGGAAAAAAACCAAACACTAAATGTACAACTATAAAAATTAATTAAACAATCATTATTTGGAAAAATCTGTTTTCCCTAACGCCTTAGAAAGCAGATAGAAACATCTACTATGAAGCCATTCTTTGATATCTTAGCTGGGTTTTTTCCCATTCCAAGTTTGCCTAACTCTCTGAAAAATGGTTATTTATTCAAGTGACATGCGAATTGTGAGAGACTCAGACTTCAGGTGTTCTTCAGCTAAATACCTAAGAATTTAGATAACTACTCAAAACTTGTCCAAATAATTTGACTCTATTTAGTCAGCAGCCCTGCCTGAGATCTCACAAGAATATGGAGCTTGTCTTGTAAGATGTCTAATACTTCCTGTTTCTGGCTAATATTTTGGCCTTTCTCTGTTCTAGTCTCAGTATTTTGGCTTTTATCTGTTCCTGTCTAGGTATTTTGGCTTCCCTTGGTTTCTGTCCGAGCTGGAAACCAAAAGTACAGATGCATGTTAAAATGAGAAATAGTGAATAATATAACTAAACTGGATACTTCAGATGCTAAATATTTGACTAATATTCAGATTTAAAAATGAGGAATAATTTAGTTACCTCTTGGGTTTGTTGCTTGGTTGGTTTTTTTCCAAACTCATGTGTTTCTGCTTACCATAAAGGCCATCAGCATATTATTTATTGCTAATTTGTGGCAGCTATGTTACATGACTTAGCACTGTACATTTTTTGTTGATTAAACCTTTTAAAAGATGACATTGAAATCAGCAAAAATTTTCTAAGATAGCAATTGATCCATGTCTTCAAGGGGGGAAAAAAGGAACAGAGAAAAAAATGGGTCAAGAAAGTTCCTACATGAATTTTTTAGGATAATTAGTGGGCTAGAGTCTCTTTGCAACAAGTGGGTATTTTCCAGCTGGCCATGGGCAGCAGTTATTTCAGATCCAGCATGTCTGATGAGTTTCTAATGAAATCCAAACAATGTCTGCCCTGGCTCTTTGAAAATGGAGAATTCTGTGCTTAAACCCTGGAAAGCTCTAAGGCATGAACTCTCCTGTGTCAGCCTGGAGATTTGCAAATGTTTGCAAGAAAAGAACTTCTCAATGAGTCCATCATAACGGCCCTCAGAAGTGCTTATTCTTCTCATCACATTTGGACATATATTTTCCAAAAACACCCAATTCAGCTCAAAATGAAGCTTTACTCATAGGTTCTTACATCAAAGATGCAGAAGTTGGTGAACCCTAGTGATTCTGGGAAGGGTTTTGTGAGCATCAAAGCACGGGCCATCTCAGATCTTGGGAGCTCCCTTCAGTGAGGGGTGACCAAATAAATAAGCAAAGAGATGAGGGGTTTAGAAATAAATCATATTGCAGTGAAAAGGCTGCAAGAGCCTGTGGAGACAGTTTTTTTCTAATATTTATAATAGCTTTTCCATAAATTTAAAGACCAGCTGCAAAGCTTTGGGAATAGACAAGTAAACCAATAAAATGAGCCTAAGTACTAATGCGAGGCCACCCAGGTTCAGTCCCACAATATTTACCAAAGTAAATGTGGGATGCAGGAGGAGGTGCCTTCCCAGAACTGTGTCCTGTCTTGAACAAGGATTTCAGGCACCCTTCAGTGCCAGCTGCATGGCTTGGAAGCTCTGGAAGCATGGAGTGAGATGGAAGGAACAGCTGTGCTTCTCAAGGCAGCAGAAGCTGCTGTCTCACAGGAGCAGGAGAGCAGGGCCAGATGCAGGCATAAAAGTCCAGCCTGTGGTGGCACCTTGCTTCCATGATGGCAGCAGATCCCAACTCCTTCTAAATCACCATAGCCCATGGAAACTCCTCCTTTCATGGTGGTGACTGGCAGGGCAGCT
Organism: Certhia americana; assembly: GCA_018697195.1. Lineage (NCBI taxonomy): Eukaryota > Metazoa > Chordata > Aves > Passeriformes > Certhiidae > Certhia > Certhia americana. The sequence goes on from CM031859.1 coordinate 93,252,243, forward strand.
CCCAACTCCCCAGAGCTCCCCCACTGCACGCTGAGCACTGTTCTGTGTGAACACCTTCCTTTGCTGTCACTCTTCAAGAGACGACAACATCAGACTCTTGAGAAATTTGCTAAAGTCTGGAGGTAAGAGCGCCCCCAGCACGTCATGGTTGTTTTCCTAGAGACAAATGGCTAGAAGTTCAAAAATTCAGTTTTTCCAACTTGTTTTTTTTTTCTTTTTGGTAAGGATGAAAACCAGTGTGACAGTCAAAATGCAAGAGCCTTGCTCTGGCTATACAATAAGTAGCTACTTACCTGTGAGTTGTCTAATATTATGAACAATAATATTAATATAGAGAAAAGGAGTCAACTATTACAAAATAGGAATTTGGCTTCCAGTGAACAGATCTTTCCTGGCTGCCCACAAGTCAGGACACTACTGCAAAGCTTGGTGGTGTAAAACTCGGTGCAGGGGGAATGTATACTGGTATTGAGTTATTATGACCTCTTTATTGGAGGACTGAGGTTTTGGCAATGGAAAATAATTTTCTGGAAGAAATGAAATCTCTCTTGGGAATTAATCTGCCCTGTGCAATTATGTGTATGCATTCACATGCTACTGGTGTCAGTGAAGGAGAGAAATGAACTGCTCACTGAAAGTTGTCTGGATTCTTCTTTGCAATGATTCATCATTTCCTAAGGTGACAGGTATTTGATGACTTTTTCCATCCTTCTGCTTTAAAGGTTTTCATGTATATGAAGAAAAAAAAAAAAAAGAGAAGAAAAAAGATAATCATTCAAGTGAAAATCTGAGTAAGCAAATGCATTTGGCTCTCATAAGCATGGAAAGTTTATTCTGGAGCCAGAGGTGGTTACTGTGACCATAATTTTACACAGACAGTTACAAGCAGTTATCTTGGTGGGTTCATACCATTTTAATGTGAAGTACTTCAGTGTTTTACTTTTTTAGCATTTTTCAATAAATAAAGCAGAATGAACTCCAATTGTACATGTTGCCAACTACTTTTCCAAGCACTGCTCTTTACAGAGAATAATTTATAATGATCAAAGATAAACTAAAGTATTAGGCTTGAAGAAATATGACTTCAGGTTTAAAAGTTCATTTTATGAGATAGATAATATTTAATTTTTTTTTCAGGCCTCGTAAATTTGATTGCTTTTTCCTTAGTTCTTTAATTGTTAGAAAGGCAGAGAGTTCAGAAACACAGAGGGTTTTTATTCCCAGGAGTTCTGATCATTGCTCCATTTAGTTGCAAGAACACAGACCAGTCTTTATAGACACTGAGGATGTATGACTGACCATTGGAAAAGACCTATTTTACACTACTCTGCCAAGAGGGAATCTGAGCATGTGGTAACTTGTCCTCCTCTTTTTAGGAAGAGCAGGGTGTCCGAACCACTTGATAATGGTTGCTAAAAACTAGCACAACATGAAAGATGGGAGCAGTTATTGGTTTTACAAAGACAAGACCTGTGTTAAACTGGTGCCAGGCACAAGGCAAGGGAAGCTCTTGAGTAACAGCAGGAGTGCAAGGGGCAAAATCCAGAGCTCATATTTTCACATGCAACTCCCCACCAACTTCCCCCCATGGATATTTGGGATCAGGTGTGCTCATGCACACACCCTCGCATTTGGTCTCTGTTCACTGCTCCAGACTAATCATGTCAGTATATGGAAAGGCAAAATACTCCTCTCTGCCTGAAAATGATGAAGATTTCACTTATGCACCTTCTTGTGTACGTCGCATTCCTTTAAGACACATAGGTTCAAAATCTGGAATTCCGAATCACTTCAACTTCGCATGTTTTAATTAATTATTCATAAAATACAGTTGTATCAAAAGACATTTTCCTAACCTCTTCTTGAGTGAACTCATGTGTTTTTAATGTCCTCTTAAATGATGCATTAGCACAAGGAGGGCATGAAGAGTTCAACTTCTTTTTTTCTGATTAAGAAGACAGAGCGAAATTATTAAAAACTCAGATATTTCAGATTTTTGGTCCTGTTTACCTCATATTTAATACTAAAATGCAATATAAAACATACAAGCCTTATATTCTAACAGAATTGAATTTTAGGGCTCAATACGCACAGTAGGAGGACAGAGGCTGTTAAATGGAGAACATCCATGGCCTTCTGGGGACTACAGAAGGAAAGCTGCAAAAATAAATTACTTAACCTTACACATTTCTGTGCATATCATGATCATTTTTTGGATATATAAGTTCTTACCTCATAGTTAGGAACTCAAAACTGAGATGGCACTAATAAAAGTAGGGAAAAACAAACTACTAATTCACTCTTTACACATGAATAAAAGAGACGTGAAATCCTGAAAAATATCAATGAAAGGTAAATTCAGCCCTGTTGCAATTTCTTTCAACTGTGAGTTGAAAAGTTGTGTCCACAAGAGGTATATTACTCATAACTTTTAGCTGGCCAGATTTGCTGGGTTTTGTGCATCTCTGTGTTGTGCATGAGGTGACAGAATGAGTCATTCACCCCACCCTGCAGGAGTGTGGATGCAGGGAGAAGCATGAAGGTGGGATTGCTTCTGTCCAAGACCTTTACTTCTAAACATACCAGGGGGATGCATTTTTTCTGCTGCTCTTTCAGTACAACTAATCTTTCACTTTTATTGCATGGTGTCTTTGGAATCTGCCTGTTAACTAGCAGCTCCAACTTCAGTCTTACAGCATCTTAACAGTGAGCTCATTCGAGACCAAGTAGCTGTGAGACAGTCTCTACACCATGAAAACTCAAAAAACATCACAGCAATCTCTGAGGCTGACTTCTTCTAAAATTCTTTTCCTAAAATTGGAGCCAGGACTTACACATTTGGGATATGAAGGATCTCTGGTATTGTACTATGAAAGGTACTGTGATCCAGAAGAAGACTTTCTCTCTCCCCACACTGAGAAGGCAATAAATTAAAACTTGTATTTGTAACTGGCTACAAAATGAAAGAAAAAAAAAAAAAAGTTGACATTTTTCCAATTAACATAATATAGTTCTACATTGTCCCAGTATGATTCCATAAAATATTCACAACTTTGCGTTGATGACGGCATTAAATCGATGGCGCTTCCCATTTTCATTATTCCATCTTCTCTTTAGGCAGCTGTGGAGAATGTTGAATTGTTGAAACAGCATTCAAAGTGAAGATAATATCTTCACTTTCCTAGGAGTTCAATGGTGCTCTGTGTGTGTGTGTGTGTGTGTGTGTGTGTGTGTGTGTGTGCGTGCCCTCATATGTTTGGGTGCACACAAGAGCCAGGGAGGACAGGAGGGCGGAGGTGAAAGAAAGGGAGTGAGTTTATGAGGTTAGTTAGATCAACAATTAGTGACAAGCACTCTTGTGGCACCTGTGACAACTGAGATTGATCAGGTATTTCAGAGCACAGAAATGCAAGGCATTTGGCAACCTCTGATCTCCTAATTCAATTGATTCTTTTCCAAGAGTTTTTCAAACTGATGACCTTTCCAAACCTAATTAGATGGTAGAAATCATAAAGAGAACACTGGAGAATTTTAATAAAAGGAATCGAAATGTTTCTTCGTCTTCACAACCTGGGATTTATGAGGGAATTGCACTGGCTTTGTAGCAATGTAAAATAAATAGACATTAGATGATGACAGGGAAAATAGAATTGCTGCCAAAGCTAAAAAGAGCTTGGCAAAAGAAGAAAGAACTACTACATAGTCAGTCATTCTTTACTGTACAAACCTTTTCATAAGGCACAGAAAAGAGATATACAGAAATAATGGACCCTTACTAAAAGATGAAAAGGGCTTTCTATAACTTACATTTTTCACCAGTAAGGGCTAAGATGCATCTCAGTTGTTACAAAATCTTATTGTTCTCTTTCCCCATTCAGAAAACTGATTACAGCTCTCAAGTAGAATTTGCTGCCTGAACTTTTAACATCAGAAATATATAACTGAAACAAGAGGTCAGGAAGAGAACAGACTTGTTATGAGCATAAATACATTAAAGATGTATCAGTCAAACTCCATTTTCATATATTTTCGTTTTTAACTGTGCCTTGCTGAACTAGGCAAAGTGATTTGTCATGCTGTGAACTTCTTGTAAAATAATGTTTCCATTCATACTCAAAAACTTTCAATATTTCAATATTGAAAGAAATTGAAGTTGGAAGAAGCTCCCTTCTTCATGGTCTAAGATATTTCAAACACAATTTTATCTTTTCTTCATCCAGATATAATGTAGGAACTATCGTGTATAATTATCAGCAAAGAAATAGAATCACTAGAAATTACTTCATCGAACCTTGTACTTCCTTCTTCTGGCTTAAATAATAAGATGTCCAAATGTTAGTAAGTATCACAAGAAAGACAGCTCATACACAGTTTGTTCTCCTTACATTAAGGGGGTCCTGAGAGGTGTGTCAAAAGCAGGTGGTGTATTTATCACTTTGAATCTGTCCCACACACTAGTCAATTCCAAACAAAACTTAAAATGTGGTAGAAGGATTAAAGGTAACTAAAACCCCAGAGTTTTAGGAAAACTGTCAATTTAGTACAGGAGGTACCAAGCCTGTACTCTGTCGCACATGAGGAGAGATGATCAGACACCAGTCAAGTGTTGGATTTTCTGCCCAGGTAAAGCCAGGGGGTGATCACTGCCTGCAGCCCTCAGGACTAACTTCAGCATCCTTGTCTCATAGCCAGAGCCATATCACAGACATTCAGAGCAGTGCTTGAGTTACTGGAATGTGAGGGTTTTCTTTTCAAAGAAAAAAATACTGCAAAAAGTCTTTCCATTCAATTTGTCTTCCCCCACTGTCTCTTGTGGAAATAATTTGAGGCAGTAATATTTCAGTCATTGCCAACACTCATTGTTGCATTTTGACAACATATGTAAAAGACATAAAGGAAGGTTTAAGACAGAGAGAAGAGTCTTCTTTTCTGAGGTGGGAAATGGCAAGTACAACAAAAGAGTATGGCACTACAAGGTCTGGGAACACAGATCATTACATGAACTGTGTGGGTAAGATCTAGGGCTACTGAAGTCATAGATTTTGACATGAATTACAGTATATCTGGGATTTTGTCTGATATAAAGCAAAGTTGAAAACAAATCTCAGTGAATGAGAAGTGCATAGTCTTGAAAATTGACCAAACTATCTCAAGTTCTTGGAAACAACCTATTTAACCATTTTAGGATTCTTCTCTGATTGTCTTTTCTTAAGAATTACCTGCTTGATTCCATTATTTATGTTTTAAAAGAAAAAAGATCCTCCTGAAAACAATAAAACATTTTCTCACAGAAAGTCAGAGGAATATGTATGGCCTCGTTTTGGAAACAAGGAAAAATGCCCAGAGCAGAGCCTAGCTGGAGGAGCTGTTACAGGGGATCTCCCATTATTACATTGTGAGTTGTCTTTTTCTGTAGTAGTGGAGGCATCCATTGATGTAATGGTCTCAGGAGACAGGGGGGCTTAAGTAGTTTTCTGAGACGTGAGGGTATTGACCTGACCTACTCACAGCAGCTGAATTGTTGGGAATGTTGATTCATGATTTCACAAAGACCTCACTATTCTTACTCTCCAGAGTGATTATACACCTGACAAATGGTAAAAGTAACATTACTGGACCTCAGAGAGTTATTTCACTTTTAATGCATGCCATTATTAAGCCTGATAGCCTCTCTTATTGCTGTTTTGATAGCTGCCTGCTGTTTAAAAGAAAGTACCATGTTTCCTGACAGCTCATGCACAAGTGGCCCTAGTCTCACTCTAAACAAGTTGAGGAGAAATCAGTCTTAGTAAGGATGAGGGTAAAAGAGAGGTGTCAGTCCATGTCCTCCCAAGCTTGAACAAAGAATTTCACCTGTTCACAGGACAAATGAAGGAAAAGAGCCCAGGAGGGGATGCTGCCAGGCATTTCCATGTCACTGGTGTACTTAGCATAGGACCATCTCTACTGAGCCTTATGGTGTCAAGACAACTCAGCCCTATCATAGTCCTTCTGTGATATCCTACAGGTGCAGGGATTTAATGTGGGAAGCACTGACACCATTATTTATGATGTCTTTATGAAAGCCATGGAGAGTAAAAGGGATTAAACTATTGCCATAGCTGAGTTACTCTTCCCAGATATGTCAGGAAGGCCCATTTCATGTGTCCATGGTGCTGCAAAAACTAATGGTGAGTAGAAGTGACCAGTGCTAGGGGACAGGCCCTGCTCACGTGTCTGCCTCATTGCAAATGTTAGGAAGGTTTGGCAATGAAAAGGAAGAATTGTCCCTTGGTTTGTAAATAAGAACATACACGGTTTTAAATATTTGGTTTTAAGTTCAAGGTCTCTCCGGGCTCCACTAAAGAACCGCAAAGCAAGGTTTGACCTTTTGAGGACTCTTTTGGGTTAGGCAGTGTTTCTAAAAGAGCCATGAGGCTTTGGCTGGAAGAGTCAGTAGGAACTGCTTCCTACTGAAGACACTCTGCCCTCAGGAGTCCCATCCCCACTTTAGTTCTGAAGAACAAGCTCTCCATTAACAGGTATTTATCCCCTACCAAATTCTCAACAGCTGGAAAAATGCAGCCCACAGACAGCAATCTGAGCTCCAGGGAGGAAAAACACCCTTCTCTAGAAGTTTCCTTTACTGGAAAACCTTTACTATTTGCCTTAGGGCTCACACTTCAGTGATACTATGGGTTCTCTACTGACTCTTTAGGAAGCCTGGGACCCCACCTCTACTACTTTGAGTTGCTGTGCTGCTCCAGCTGATCGTTTTAGAATTGTGGCATTTAAGCTAAGGAGATTGCAGTGGGCAGATTGTCCCCTATTAGCCTCAGACAAAGACTGTGTGTGGGTTAGAGAGCATCTGAATCCCCTCTGGATACTTGAAGACCCCTGACAACCTGGGTCTGAGATACTGATACCATGAGGAGAGTTGTGGTCTCATGCCCCATAAATACAATTGGACTCCAGTGTTTCTTGCCTTGTTAGTCCCTGCTTCCTCAAAACTGTGGGAATGAACAGAGCTGGACAGGTCCATCGGGAGCAGAGAAAGGTTCTTCTTCAGGTGTTTATTTAGCTTCTACTCAGCACTATCCCACCACAAACACAGCTCTGACCTTTCCTTATTTTACAAAGCAAAATCTTACTGAGCCTGTTATTTACAACAGCCTCCACACACCAGGGAAGTTTAAGGGTGTGGCTTTGGCCACAACTCTAATTATGGCTTAAGGTTGTTTTAGTTGATTATTTGCTACAACTTTCTGCTTTTCTGGCTTGGATGAGAGCAAAAGTGGCAAAAGCCACTGGAAAGATGTTCACCCTCAGAGAATTTTTCCCCAGAGAGAAACAGTGAGTACTAGAAAGCCTGTGAGTAAACCTGGAGAGGTTTGCCACCTCTCCACAGGCCTTTGTAACAAGCCTGTGTATAATTTTTTACCTTATTGAGAATGGTTACGAATCTTGAGAAACTTTCCTGAATTCATACATTTAAATTTGGCTTAAGATTTTGCAAAAAGGAGAAATTTGGTAGCTGGTACGACCAGCTGTGTAACCTGTTTGGCCACTCTCAACTTCTCTCATAAGGAAGCAGCGGTAGATTGATAGGTTGCCTCTATGTAAAATATTAATTAAAAAAACCCAAAACTCAAAAACCCCCTAACACCCTGTTAGCAAAAGGTGAGAGTTCACTCTCAAAAAGGCACAGTAAAGTGGCATTAATAAAAAAACTTTTCCACAATTACTTAATTCTGTTCTCAGTGAAGATGGACATAAAATTGCTAATGCCTTCAAAGTGTGTAAAATTAGAATATGACTTAATGTCTTTGATAATCCTACCCCAATCATATTCCTCCTGGATAACAGTTAAACACTCATAAGCTGCACTTTAAAACTTTGGAAAAAATAGATGAATAAAAGGCTTTTTACCTTAGCACTTGCACACCTCAGCTGAAACCAAGATGCCTTTGCAGGAGATGGAAGGAAGAATGGTATTTCCTGCTCTTAGAGCTTGCATTTTAAGCAGTCCAGACTAACAACTAGCAAGAAGATGGTTCACTCATGGTCACTTGGCAGGCCAGAGCTGATGCTGAGTCAAAATCCAAAGCCCATCATGTGTTCAGTACAGAGACTTATCAGTGGCCAACCCAGGGAAGTCACCTCACTGCTCCTAACTGTGACAAGCAGCATTTTCCTTTTTGCCTCAGGTGTTTCAATAAAAGCAAATGTAAAGAAACTGAACAAGGATAACTATGGTTCTTTACATGACCCATTTATAATGTAAGTTAGCCTTGCTGTAAAAGCCTTTCCTTCATTTTTATTCTAAAAAAGATAGTGCAATAGGGTTTGCCACCATCCTTGAAGGCTGAACACTTCAGAAACTGAAGAAAAACCCTTTTTCCATATCTTTCCAAAACATGAGAATCACCCTTTTTAGAGGCTTTCTATTTAGCTCAAAGGATTCCTTTTGCCAAGACACCTGGTTCTCTTGTCAGGTACACAGACACTTTGAGAAAGACTCCCTGTAACTCTTGCTCAACCTGTTTATGTTGCCTCCGTAGAGGTCAGAGGATTTTCAGGCTGTATGAAGACCACTTATGAGAGTTTCCTTTCAATATTTGGCCTTCTGCAGGAAGTGAAAGTCTTAGTGCCTTTTGTTTATTTTGAAACCAGGCTTAAGGACTAATTCTGATCTATTTGACACTAAGGTAAATCAGGAAAGCCACAAGGAAGAGAAGAAGTACTTTCATGGAGAAGGACCAGAAATGCACTCAAATTTTGATTCACCCCAGCCATGATATATTGAGAAGTTGTGTATTTTGTTATGAAGTCCAAAAAAAGACACAGAGTGAAAATGGATCATTTTTAAAAGTTTCAGCTTTGCAAAGGAAGCTTGGTGAGGAGTCCACAGAACCAGCATGTTGCAATAGCCTGGGCTGGGACAGCAACTCTGCCAGGCACAGAGGGACTGCTATCCTGAGGGTGTCTGGTCAGCAGGCAGAGACTTCCAGCTCACACGTAACCTCTTTGGCTACACCCATGCCAGCAAAACAAGTAGTGCCAACACACAGACACGGGCACTGCTGCTCAGGCATCTCTGCAGATTCACTGCTGGCATGCTGCACTGCTCGGGAAACCACGTAGTAAATACAGTCCCCTCTATATCTATCTTGTTAGGGTGTTCTGGGCTAGCTAGCATTCCTGGGCACTGTTCAAGGGAGAGCATAAGGCAGGGAATGTTCCCAGAAGTCAGGATAGATGAGTCCATGATGTTGAGGAGAGGTAAAGAGAGTTTAGCCATATGGATACAAGCCAGTCCCTTTGCTCTCATTCTCGCTGTCTATGCTATATGGTAGATGTTTTTATGATCCGTGAGAAAATTTCACAGGTATAACACCCTAGATACTCTGAGGTAGTGATCCATACAAATTCTGTCTTTAGGTCATTACTAGTTCTTAATAAACATTGCCTTTTATATTTTAAATACGGTCACTTTTGTTTGACAGAAAATGTTCTCCTTGGCTGCTGTAAACCTCATTACTAATAGCTAAGCTTCCTTTTTTTTTTTATTTTCTTGAAAGTATGCAGCTGTTTCAATTGTTGTTAGGCCTGCATCTGGGGATTAGCACTTTTATTTCTGATTAAAATATCTACACAATAATGTCATTGAAGCAATTGTTCCAAAGTAAATGCATTGGCTGTGGTTTCCATTATCAGGATAATCTTGCTCTCTCCCTCACACCCAAGCAGTGAAATCCTTCCCTCTCTAGCAATATAAAACCGCATCAATGTGCACAGCAGATTTTAAACAATTTACTGCTCACTACCCATTAAACCATTTTACAAACAACAATGAAACAGGAAATAACAAAGCATGCCCTTTGAATTTATACTCAGGATAAAATACTCAGAGTTTCTTTGCAGTCCATAAACTGCTCCAGCTGTGTGTTCACAGTTTATGGCATTTTAAGAAGCATTCTCCTCAGCAAAATTAAAGCCTTGTCCACCATTGGGGACCTGTTGCATCTCTATGGGCTCTCCTGTACAGTGGAGGTGGGTGGCAGAGGTGCCCCCCATTGCAGGAGGATGCCAAAACCCAGGGTAGTTCCCCTGCTGAAGGAAAGCCCTCCCAGCACGGGAGAAATATGGAATACTTATTTCCCCTCTGCTGTAAATACAAATAAATCAGAGAAGAATCTGATGATACTGTTGCTGCAAAGGTGAACCTTGCAGCAGGATGAGGCACCGCCTGGGCTGGGAATGGTGGAGGAGTACTGCCACCTCTTGGCTTAATCCTACAATGTTCGTGTCCAGGGAAAGACTGTGCAGTCATCCAGACCACAAGCAGCACCTAGTGTTGTCTCTTAACCTAGTAGGGGGAAAAAAATATTATATGTCTGTTCTGTTCCATAGTTAAACAACACTTGCACATGTGAACTTTTATTAGTGCTCACTGGTTTGGTTTCCCATCTACTGTGTCTGAGGCACTGTCCTAACAAAAGTGCCAGAAAAACACTTTCAGAATCATTATCTCACAACAAGACCAAGAAGCAAACTCAGTTGATGTAACGCAATCCCTCCAGCTTCAGTGCTGGCTTATCCCAAGGCAATGACATTAGTGGGGAGATTTATGGAATTTTGTTATATGATGATGGAGCCTTTCCAAAGGAATAAATTACATAGCAGCATTGCACTGACACTAGGCAGGTAATGATAGTCTCAGAGGGGACCCAACAACATCTTGCAAACAGCTGTGGACATTTGTGTGAGTGCCAATTAACCTCTGGTGGCCCGGGAGATGAGGAGGGCTCTATCTTTACTTCTGGAAGTTAAGGTAGTTTTGAGAGGGGATGTTTCCAGACATTGGCGTAGGAATTCTTCATGGTTTTCATGGAAAAGAGACGCTCCACAGTGCTCTGTGCTGTTCTGCAAGCTATCAGCTGTCCAGCCTTCGTTGGTTTCACTAAGTGCAGAGAAGACAGTAGGGCAAGAGCACAGTGGTGGGGGATCATTCCTTTTTTTGTAATTGACTCAGAGAACATCTTTGAATCTGATTTTTTGCATATGCTTCAGCCTCCTCTGGTATTGAAAATCTGGTCACCTCCCAAAAGATCCTTGAGATGTACAGTCAAAAGAGTTGCAGTTATTTTCAAGAGCCACTATGTCAAGACAGCTCCATGTCTTGGGTCCCCAACACATCCAGATCCTTCTGCTATTTGCTTTGTGCCTGGCAGGAGAACACCATCACTGATTACTTAATCTGGAGGGCCTGTGTTTCTCAGTCACTCAAAACACCTTTCTGACGTGAGCTGACAAATGGGATTGGAATTTTTTGGGGTTTGTTTTTTTTTTTTTTTTTAATAAGAGGACTCATATTGATGGTTAAATACTATAAAGCAGAGTCTGAGCACTTTCCTTTGATTATTTTGGTTTTAGATTTTCTGGACATTGGCAAAACCTTCAGGAGGGGTTTTGGTTTTGCAGGAGGACACCAAGAGTTGCCTGGATTTTTCCTTCCCTTTAGGTAACAGTATTATAAAAACCTGATCTCTGTGACTGTAAACAGGGACAAAAAATAGTATGTTGGGAAATGCAATAACAGTTTGTCAGAAAAAGCAAGCAAACCATATCCTGAAGACCCATAGATATCTGCCTCCCAAAACTGCCATGAAAATGAAACTTTTCAAGATAACAAGTACTTACCAGAGTAGAAATTAAAGTGCTGATTGTCCACAATTTTACACTCTATATTGAAGTAGGAAAGTCTTTGCAATCTCTTGTTTCTCAGAAATCATCCTTATTTCTGAAACATTTTATGGTAGCACAATGTAATAGCAGATTTCCCAGTTTGTTTTGCCTGTTTGTATAAATAAAATTAGACTTTACAAAATATTTCTACATTCCAGTCCAGCTTACAGAATAATTATAACATTAAAAACTAAATTTTTGCAAGAACAGCTCTTGTATGTTGTAGAATCACTTGGCTCTGTGGTGCGGTGGAATATCCTCAGTCTGCATGGACGTAGAACATGTTTAACCAATTTTCCCAATAGAAATACTTTGCACTAAAGAATGAGGCACGACTTTCATGTTTATGTGTCGGACATAGATCCATGCTGTATCCTGCCAAGCTTTTGTAGGATTTAAATATAGGTCCATTATCTATCTATCTATCTATCTATCTATCTATCTATCTATCTATCTATCTTTCTTAATAGTACAAATTACCTAATGAAATATTCTCCCACTTCCTATTCTCCCCCCTCAGGGTAGCTGTTTATAACAAGTCCTGCAGTGAGGGAGGGTCCACAGTTCGAACGAGGAACAGACTGCAATCAAGGCAGCTATAAAAAAAATTTCACTTTGTAAAGGTTTCTCAGGTTTAATTGAACTATTAACAGGCACAGTAAAATGTGATGGTAATGTGATTGACAAAATTTGATTGTATCTTTCTGAACTAAAGTGAATTTTGTTTCAGAGCCGATTAATTTTGACTCCTCCTTTGAAAATATCAAGAGAACTGGGAAAAGAGTTCTGAAAAACTACTTTATCTTTCAGTTCTTTTACTTTATCTTTCAGTTCTGGGAACAAAACTTTGGTCTTCTCTGCTCAGATGTATGGTTATAACGGTTATAGTTTTAATAACATAGGTGTCATCAGTACTCAGGGTGATAAAAGCAACATGATGGCCTCACCTACCAACTTCAGAAGGATCCTGTGATAATTTCATTTCTATAACATACTGTATTAGATAAAAGAAAACTTTGTTCTCTCAAATATAACATTTTGAAAATTTTTAGTTGCTTGTCATTCTTTAGCCTAACCATCTGAGTAACTTTTGCTTCTTTCACTAGGCAAAGGGAGTTCCTCTCTACAAATAAACTTACATACACACTGCTCTCTCTGCCTGACTCTGGTTATTAAAACCAGAATACTTTTAATTTATAGATGTGCTTTTCTGCCACTTCGGGCTTTTGCATCCCACTGAGCCTGAGCAGGAAATCCATGGTCAGGAGTCTCTGTGGCCAGAGAGTCCACCTGGTCCTGGTGCACTGCCAGGGAGGAAACCTGGCATGGATCAGCGTGTGCATGGATCTCACAGCAGCATCTTCCCCACCCATTGCGACCCCTGGATGAAAATCTGCAGTCTGTTCATTAAGAAGGAGAAAAATACCCTGAAGAGGTCATTGTATTTTTTCTTGCAGAGGTTCAGGCATCTCTTGCTGTGTGCCTCCCTCCTAAGTGCCTATTCACATTAAGTAGCACAACTGAAGTCAGTGCTGTACAAACAGCATATATTAATTGCATGGTAAAAAGCCTACAAAGCCCTGGAAATCAGTATTCTTATTATTGCTTCTGAGTTATAGGTGAAGGAATTAGCACAGAAGGGCTAATAGATACTCTGCCATTCACAGCCAAGTCATCTGTTGTTTTACTCCATCTCTAATTCTCCACTGTCCAGTGACTTTAGGTTATTCCCTTCCTCCACTCCCTGGTGAAAAAATTTGCATCCTCTTACCCCACCATCAGTGCATGCTGGTGCTTCCCTGGCAGAGCAGGTTAGTCACCTTCTGTTCCCTCCTTTAAGTGCTGCAACCCAATTTTCCCCTCTTCTCCACTGAATTAGTCTCTTCTTCTGCCCTCATCTCTAAACCACTCAAGGCAGTGAATTTATTCCAGAGTCCTAAAAAGGTACGTCATGTCCTAGGTTACACAGTCCAAGTTTAGATCACACCAAAATAATAAATGCCAAGGAAACCTCGTGGGAAAATGTTGATTGCAAAAAAATTTGGGGGCTGAGAGTGGATAGAGAAGCAATATTGGTTTTGCTGTAACTGGTAATCCACCTATGGGGAGCAGAAACTTCCTGCTGGGCTTGATCCTACCATTTCCTGAGCTGTTGCAAGGATACCTGAGACTCGGGTAAGTTCCTCTTCTTGGCCAGTGCCATAAATCTGTGAAACCAAACACACAGGGCAGGGCCTCTTGAATCATCAGCTCCGGTGCCTTGCTGACACAGGCAACCACACCATACATTAACCTATAAATAAAAATACTGGAAAGATGTTGTTCAGCAGAACTCTTTGTAGAAGGCACATATACAGCAAAAGATAAACAAGGCAGCTGGTGAAAACAGCACTCAGAAGGAGCTTTTGGCTCTGACACACTACACTTCAGGCATTCTGTGGGCCTTAGCTACTGAAATAAAATAGTTCTATTTCATTTCAATTTAAAAAAAGAGAAAAGTTGAGATGTTACCACTGCTGGTCCTTTGATGTCTTTTTTTTATCTCAGTAAGGGTGCTTCTTGTCTTCAAAAATTCTGAGGAAAAAATAACCAAAATGATGAAGTCCTGCAAAATGGAAGTTATGAAAAATTCCCTTGGCATCTCACAGAATTTCTCTCCTGGTAAAATCCTACTTTTCTTTTTTCTGAAGGATTCATATGAGAGGAGAAAATAATTACAGTGTCCTACAGCTGTAAGTATCAGACTGATACAGCTTTACACATTTCTATTGTGTTTATTTATTTTCCAGATGATAAAGTTTTATATGACTCAATTTGGATCACTGACATATACAGTAGTTAACATTTGATGCTATTAAAAGCAGAGTTTCAATCACCTGGAAAAGTCCATTTCATTTCTGGAGATAGTCAGCTCTGCTGGTGACATGTATTTTCTACAGTCTTTCTATTATTTATGCTTCACCTTGTGTTTTCAGCTTCTTAATTAAAGTGGAAATTGAATGCACTTTTTTTAAAAGAGAACAAAGTGGAAATTATTAATGAAAAGTTGCTGCAAGAATTGCCACTCTCTGAAACCACTTGATTTGGCTGTCACAGAGGATTTTCCAATGGCTAAATTAGAAAGGCAAAACAAAAGAGCATTGTAAATTGAGAGTGCACGTGGTAGTCTGAACCCTGGGGTCTAGGCAGATTAATTTCAGTATGAGTTTATAATGCTTTATGGATATACTGTTGCTGTATTGATAGCTGTATTGATAATTAAAGAATCACTACAGATTGATTTAGAAATACAGTAAAAATGAAACCTTGCGGGAGAGATTAAAACTTCAGAGAAAAGAAGTCTTTCTTTCAAGGGACAGTTTGAGGGCTCTTTTCTTGTTTTTTGCATATCCCAATTGTCTTGTTGCTTTCAGGAGCTTTGATACTTGGCCAATACTTGAGCGCAGAATAATGAAAACAAGAAGAACTCTAAAATTCTGAGTCATGTCTTTTTTCAAATGTCTTTAAAATGTCGAGAGGCCGCATTTCTTCTTTCAGGCTTATCTATTTTAGATGTTTGTACAGAGCTGAATATAATTTCACTGAGTAATATTGTCTGATGGTTTAGACCTTAGGGTCAGGGTGATATATCACTGTGCTTTGCATGATGTTCCTCTCACTGTATCCCATCTGAGCATTATTGAGGCAAAGGAGGAGGAATCAGAAATGCTTGGGCATTGCTTAAGTCTGATGCAACAGAAAGTAAATGTGGGGGTGTTGTGTTTATATATATATATTTACAGCCATTTGAATGGCTGCAAACTGACTACTGCACCTAATGTAATAAAGTTCTGAGATAGGGAGAGCCGAAATTCAGTCTTGTCTCAGCAGCAGATTTAAAGTCTTCTTCAAATGTAAGATTCATGGGATTATATAGACTGTACTATTATTCTGTACATATGTATATATATATATATAATTTTTTTTTTTTCTGTAGAACTGGAGTCTGAGTTCATAACACTGCACCATGAACACAAATACCAGTTTGGCTCTTAGTCAGAGGTGCACCTTGTAGTAACAGTGATCTTATCTAGGGGTGACAATGTACAAAGAAAACATAAACTCTTACTCCTTCCCTGGGATGAGTTGGCAGGAAATTTGAAGTCAGCTACTATGGTTCAGATTTGACTGTAAAGGACACAGGAAATATTTGTTTAGAGTTAGGATTAGCACCTGCTCCTTTGGTGGTGTGGTAAGAGCTCTGAGAGGTGCCATTCAGGAAATGAGTGGGTGGAGGTCTGGGAGGTGACTGGAAGGTCTGAGAGCTGGCAAGGAGCTCTTTGCTAAGGCCCTGTTTGTATTTGTGGGGCACAAGCAAGTACAAGGTAAATGCCCAAGGGCCCTGTGTCTATAGAGGCCTTCACAGGATTTAAGCAAAATATTATTGACTTGAAGGGCAGGTTTCCAGTCCTTGTGAAGATCTCCTGCACAACCATTTCCAGGTGGCCTACATTCACCCTCAGGGAAGAGGCTGCCAAGGTAATTTATGGTTCTCCTAAATCTAGGACTGATTATGTACCTCTCCTGGTGGTGAGGGCACGATGGGCTGTTCCATCAGCCCATGCTTGTCATCTCTCAAAAGGATGTCTCTGACTCTCCAACAGGAACTTTGGCTACACTGACAAAGGGGAGACACTGCGGAAAAGTCTTACATCAGAGAAATTCTTATCTAGGGTAAAATTCTTTGCAATAGTCCAGTAAAGAATGGAAAAAATAAAAAATCTTGTGCTCAGTACCTATAGGTCAAGTAAAGTTTTTCAAGGTCTGCTCACACTCATTTCCTTCACTGCGATCCATCTTCCCTAATTTTAGGTGGCTGCACTCCAGGTGTCTAAACAGGAGCTAGTTAGGTAATCACACCTTAGAGATCTCTGAGACCCAGTTAGTTTATCAGTGGAATTCTGGGACATGTTTCACCTGATCCAAGACTCTATTGTCTATGTTGAAGAGAACTCTATTGACTGTGAAAGGAGTCTCAGTAACAAGCTTAGATTTGTATGTTTATTTTGTATATGGTTAAAACTAGAGAAGGTGAATCCCGGCCTCTGACCATATACTCAGATTTTGAAAATGGACAGCCCCAGAAGACCTTTCAGATCATCTGAAGACAAGAGAAAGGAGCTGGGACCTGTCTTCAGGGATTGATTACAAATGTTAGCTTCCCAGCTCATATTCAAGACACTTTAATACCAGATTTACTCCAGATTTGGCCTAGGTTTGTTGATGTAGCTTCACCTGGCCCATATCTCCTTTTCTTACTGACAATTGTGCATGGACAATTCATGTTTAGTACTTTGGCTTTGCAGGACTGACTCCTCCAGGACACCTGAAAAAGGGTGATCCCCTTCAGGAAAAAGGCAATTTACTCTTCCCATCACCAAATGATAAGAAAAGACCGAATTAGGTTTCTCAAAAGCTGTGTTCAGCTTGTGCCCTGGGTATGCCATCTGTGTGCTGGCCACCCTTTGAAGAAGGACACAAGGTACTCACTATAACCATTATTGGTTTGTTTTAATGGAGCTTGGGTTCTGTAAACAAGACAGGGCAATGTTTTCTTCTGGCAACCCACACATTTCGCAAGAGCCTCCACAGGCTCTACCAGGAGACAAACAAGTAGCCAGGAAAGAAAGCAAATGCTCTTCAAATGGAAAGAGCCCTTCCCTAACCACAAGCAGGTGAGAGTGCTTCTTCCCCAAGCATGTGGCAGGGACACGCTGGAGGGTGAGATGGGCTTGCTGAGGGAGAAGTCCAGGTGGAATTTTTTACCAAGCAGCTCTGCTGAACAACTCTACAATAAAGCATTTGTTTGGGAGTTATTCACTATCTCAGTCATTCCTGTGAACTGTTATTCCAAGAGCATAAACACAAACTATACCTTATGGAATTTGACCCAATGTGGCCCAGTAAAATGTTTTAACAGTGCTTCTTCATAAGCTATTCTTTTTTTTTCCACGTATTCCTTTTAATTGCTGTTTTCTCTCAGTGTCCATCTGGAAATTCAGACCAGAATTGTGCCCTCCCTGCTGCAGATGCTGGACAAAGCATCTAGCCAAAACATGCTAGAGAATCCTGGTGGCAAGAGTGACCAGAGAAGGCTGAGTGGCAAAAGCTGTGCAGGTGCATGACTCTCATTTGAACATTTTGGTGTGGTTTTGTTGTGGCTCCCTTCTTAAAGCCACAGGCAAGCTACCCGTGAAACCAAAACCTTGTTGCTCAGGCTCTGGTTGTCTAACTCTTACCATGCCAGTGGAAGAGTCTGCTTCTGTCTGCTGGAGTTTGTTGCCCCCACAGCTGACAAACTGCACATCTTACCCTGTAAAAGTCAAAATGTACTGGATGGGCAAAGACTGATCTTTTAAGTCTGAGCTCCTGTCCCATCACTACAGCTCCCAAGTTGAAGGTTATTGCTCCATAATCAAAATAAAATTAGCTTAAAAATGGTTTGCTGCACAGCAGAGAAACAACAGCAGACTCAAACACCAAGAGATGTGGAATTTATCTGCTACAGGAGTCAATTTTTGCCTTCAAAAATTGGATTAAGAAATCTAATTCTGCAGTACAGTTAGCCACCATAAAGACAAGAAAAGCCTGTGTATCCGCCAAGACTTACTCAAGTCCTAAAATATATGACTCAATTTAGACTTCAGACCTTAAAATTCAGTACTTAAGAGGTGGATTCACTCTTCTTACAATAAAAGAAAATTATGGTATGTAGTCATTTCTTTTTTGTAGTGTTTATTTTCTTTTATTGTACCACATAGATCCATTCTTAAATAGAGTTGGTGAAAGAGATGCAAAAAATTCTTCTCTTCTGAAATCTCTGGCCAACCACCACGCCCAGCACCACTATAACCCAGCTCCCAAACAAAATGCCTGTTAAGTCTTGGGGGATGACATTTTCTCCTGCTACTTGCAACAGGTTCCCACAAACAGTAGTGCACCTCAGCTATGACACAGGATTTCATCAGACACTGATCAGTGTTCTCAGTCCAAAAAGCACTTCCTTATAAAACTATGTATATCAGGACCATCTGGAGACCCCCACTACTATGGTGTAATAAAATATACTTTAAATTTATATTGTGACATTGTGCTTATTAAAGCTCAGTTCTTTCAACAGACATATAAACCAATAATTTTACTTGTGTTAAATATTCCCCAAAGAAAAGTAAATTGACCTCTTCAGGGACTTTTCCAGGATTAGAAAAATGTCCTTTCAGTATCTGTTTTCCATTATTGTAATTACAGAGGGTGATGATAATCCTTTCAGCATTATTGTTTCGACATGTGCATGATTTATAGTCAGACATGGAAGTTCATTTGATGCCGTTGTTGAGAGCAGGGCATTGTGTCAGAGATAAAAGGAATGAAACAGACATGTAATCTGATAACTAACTTTACTTGTGAGTGGAATAAAAATGTGGTCTTATTTAACATGATTATAAATGACTACTTAAATTTCAAGTCATCAGTAGAGTGTAAATGCTCCAAGAGGAATATTGTAAATAAACAACCTCAAAAGAGGGTATTCAGATCAGCTGGTAATATCCCAGTGAAGGGACAAAGAGTTTCTGCTGTGCACCCTGGCACTAGGTCCTGCTGAAACTCTTCAGACAGGCAAAATACTCAAGGAGATCAACAGGAAGTTCACATAAACAAATAGAAGAATCTTTTAAAAGCATCTCTGCTGAATTAAAAGACCTTTTTTTTTCCTTTGTGAGGTGGAAGGGGGACTCTGATAAGTGTGCCTACCCAGATGCTTGTACATGCCAGCAGGATGAGCTGCTTCAGTGACAGAAGAGCTTGTGCACAGAAGTCATTCTCTGTTTCTGGGACAGGGGAACAACCTGGAACAACCAGAGCAACCCCTGCCCAAAATTGCTCCAAACTACCATGAGGTGGGATTTGCTTGTCATGATGGCAGTGAACTCCTAACACCAGCCTACCTAGAGTCCTCTGGAGGAGGAAGAAAACAAATCAGGTGTCCCAGGTTTTGGGGAGGTGTGATTTTGTATAGGAGCTTCACTTAGCCACAGGCACATGTCTACAGCCAGGCTGGCCACCATCAGATCCTCTTGGTGACTGTTGTGAGATGTGGGCACCTTGAGGGCCTCATGCTACGGGATGAGAAGAGCTGCATCCTGGAAAGCCTTACTGATCTCCAGGCCCTATGGGATTTGTATCAGGGGACTGTGTTGGAAATGTCAAAAGGTAGCCAAGCTGAGACCTACTTGCAGTGCTTGACAGAAACCAGTTTATAATGTTGGAGATGCTCAGTTTTTCCTACTCCTGTAATTTTTTTTGAGCAATGTAGGCAGTGGCATGGAGATCCTTTTTAGTCTGGAAATATAGGAATATAATCAGGAACATCAGTCCATATTTATTTTAAAATGTATTTATTAAAATGTGTTGAATCCTGGTACAGACACCCTTGATTAGTTAAAATTCTCTTTCTTACAAAGAAGTAGGTTTATCTGGTCTCATTCAATTTATCTCAGAAATTAAATTTTTAAACGGAAATTAAGAAGTTCAGATTCTTCAAACATAAAAAATATGTGAACTGAATATAGTTTAGGAAACATAGAATGATAAAGCTGATGATAGAAACCCAACGTCCTGCATCTCAACATTATGCTGAGCTATTTTCTCATAGATTTAATTTATTTTAATTTCTGTGTGTAACTGGACCATATACTTAAATGGCCATTATTGCTCCATGAATGAGTCTGAGACTTTCTGATAAATTTAGTCAAATCACTCCTTGGTGCCATGCTGGCTGACACCACCTGGAAAGTAAAAGCTATTATCCACTTTTATTTGGAATTTGACTGAAAAATTACTGATGTAATTATTTCCACTACAAATATTAATTTATTCAAATCAGATTTTTTACAGAAAGTTTTAACCAGGCAATTTAAAAAATAGAAAATTTCTCCCTGAAGGAAAATCGTATGAAAAAGAATCTTATATAATTCGTAATATTTAATTTTGATAAAATCATAATAACCTGATTCACTTAGCTTTTTGTGTATGTGACATGGAATATCTCAGTATTTTAAAACATCTGATTTTAAAATTATCCCAAAGCAAAAAAACATTCCCATTCTGAAAATGTTACCTGATAATTACTAAACCATCAGAACATTTCTTCTCTTTTCAAAGCTTGGGGACAAAAAATATTTCAGCAAAAGACAACCCAGTTTGTAGAAGTGGTTCCAGTGAAAAGTCTTACAGTCTGACAGCAACTCTTTGTCCGTGTACCATTGCAAACTTTTGCAAATTTTTTTTGAAATTTACCATTGCAAATTTCCTGTATTTGAAATTCCATGTGAAAAACCTTTGAGAATAGGAACCAGAGAGGAAGAGAGTTGAACGTGCATTATTTCATCCTCTTTTCCACCATTATGAAATACTGATACATTCCATTAAAAAATGCACTTATCCATGTGTCAGGATATAAAAAGATGGTTGCATCATCAGCTGCAATATTTATTTGATTAACCCAAGAGGGTGATTCAATAGTTATGGCTAATCTATAAATAAATACATTCCCCTTTTTTTTTTTTAATAGTGAAATAGTGTTGAAATTAGCTTGAAAGCAGCTGTGTATTTGACCCACAGCAGCAACAACAAACAGTACACAGCAGCTCAGACATGCTATCAGAGTAAAGGATCATTTCAAAGAGCCTGGAAATGATTAAACAGGGGTGCTGCTGCATGCAGTCTTTAATTGATTGATTTGAGTTTGCGGTCAGAAAATGACTGTCAGCTACAGCTTATCTATAATTATCAGTAATCAAAACCAGCTTTTTCTCTCTTCCTAATGCTGTAATGCTCTTTCAGTGCTCGTGACATATGTGCAGCTCAGGCATGCATCTGCTGTTGCCTCATAGTGTTAGACTGAACAGCACCATGCTCTGATACACACCCAACAGAAAAAGAAACACCTTCGTGCCTCAAAAAAAATCACTGTGAGCAAGGAGGAGAGAAACTGGCAGAGATAGGTCTGAGGTTTAGAGTATTCTCTTCACATTGTTCTGATTACAAGAGGACAGCAGAGAAAAATCATGTTCTTTCTTTCCCCCCAACCCCCTTGTTTCTGTACTGGAAGAAGAGCAATTGGATTTTTCCTGCAGCAAATTTTATTGCCTACCTTTTAAGAGAAGCAAGAAAATCGTCCCTTTGTCTTGGGCATCCCTTCTGGAGTCATTAGAAGGACATTTGCTTTTGAGGGAGGTCCCTGAAGATTGTTCTGAAACCTTCTTTGGTTGCAAAGCCTGAACAAGAAGATGTTCACTCTGGTAAATTTACCGAGACCTGTCATCAGTATTCCTGTTGCTCCAGAAACTGAAATGGCTCCCCTGACATTTCTTTTACCTGTCTTGAGAAGACTGATGAACATCAGGCTGAAGAGATGAGCCCATTTCTGTCAGCTCCCATTGGATGCTTTATGGTTGTAGAGAAGAGGGAAAAATTGGAACAAACTTCTTTTGAAAAAAAAAAAAAACAACAACCTGCTGAAATCACATTCAATTTATAGGATTCAAATTACTTGGTCACTTAGTTCCAGAGGAGACTCAAGGCTGTAAATACTAAGTGATGGAAGATGTCACCTGCATCCAGTGGTAGGAGAAGAGGTCAGAAACTCGTTAGGTACAAGCTCCATTCCTTCACATCCTGCCTTGTTGGGAATGGTTTTAGACAACTTGCAACTCAGTTTGTTTGTCATTGTGAACCCTGCTATAAGGCTAGATTCCTGGGACTCCAGCTCAAGGAGTATCTGACTGTGCTCCCATTTGACTTCTTCCTACTGCTGACCACAATGGGATTAATTTCTACAACATATGAGAAGCACATGAGAGTTGACGAGTGTAACAGTCAAGTTGGAAAACTTAAATTTTTCTGGTACATTTCTTGGTGGCAAGAAGCAGGGAAACTCAAAGAAGGGGAGGGTTTCTGTTTTTCCAGCAGAAAGAAAGGATAAAAATGAAAATCAGGGAAGATGGCAGTGCTGAAAATGGGAAAAAACAGATTAAATTCTTGTCCTGGTTTAGGGCAAGTTTGGGGAGAAACTTCCAACTTGCCCTAAACCAGGACAAGTTCTTTCTATGTGTCTCATACATCCTGCCTGCTGGTGGCTACCAGGTCAAGTAATTCAGTGAGAGATGGAGATACAGAAAGACTCTCTAGAAAATGTATTTTCAAAAGCAGCCTATCCTTTAATGTCTGTCTCCATGTAAACACTAGTTAGGTTTTTTAAGATGTCTGGAAAGGGTAGATCTCATTAAATCAAGATGAGTTAAAAACAATCTGCTTCATCAGATCAGTCATGAGAGTGTGTGGATACAATTTGTATGTGTAAAGCAATATACTCATTGTATTTGTTAAGGAAGAGCTGAATAGTATTTTATTTTCTATTTTTGTGCGCTTTCATCAGTCACTTTGGTGAAGATACCTGAAGAATCTGCTGTATTTTTCCATAGGCCTTTCTACAGTCTTTTGAACAAGCATGCCATGGATGTGCTTTATAAAGAGGAAACATCATCTCCTGTTAGCTCGTGCTGGCAGAGCCGTGTGTGCCTGCACCCTGCTCCTCTCCAGAACAGGGAGATTCTGCCAGCACTTCCTATGTTTGGATTTATGTGCTGAAACTGCAGAGCCTTTGCTTGTCTTTCAGCACGCGAGCTCTCTCACAGAAACTTTCCGAAGGAATCGTGTGGAAAGATAATATGAACCATGCTGGGCAAGGGACTGAGCAACCAGAGCCAGAGTGCTGGGGCCAAACAGCTCTCACCAACCAGAGAGAGTCGCAGTCCAGAGCAGCATCCTGCTGCTCTGGGATTTCTACTGGATCTTCTGCTCCTAGTCAAAATCCAACAGCAGCAGCTCTACGTGTTTCCTCTCTTCTCAGAGTGGGCAAGTGGTGAAGTAGGCAATGTGTGTCCCTCATTTGTCTTTCTACCTGTAAAATGAATGATCAATATCACCACAGCTTTTGGTTTTCTTTCTTTAAGACAATCCTTAGAGCAGAAAATATTGGGGGAAAAAAATTGGGAAAGGCATATTTGTGCTTTGATACCTGCAGAGGGAAGATTCCTGCTGTTCCATCATTTCTCTTGATTTTCAGGGGGGTGCTGCATTGCACTGGATGAAAATGCTACTTACAGGAAAATGTTAATATGCTGAAGAGTAGTTGCTAATGGAAAAAATATTTTGGCCCCCTTTGAATTTCTATCTTCAGAAAAGATGAAAAGTACTTCAGGGAACCAGAGTTGACAGGATGATAAATTTCTACTGCAGTTTTGAGACCAAAAGTGCAAGTTGGCACACAGTGATCCCCTTTCTTAATCAGTTCAAGATGGACTTGGAAGGGTCTCATCTTGGTCTTCCCTTGCACAGGGAGAATGTGTAGAACCAAGTTTAAATTTCACCTCTGGTGTTCTCAGGTGTCCATGTGCGCCACAGAAAAACAACTATGGTGCTGGCACGTTCACTCATCTGAAAGGCAAACTGTATGCTGGTGGGATGATTTGTACATTATTAAGAATGAAATGAGAGCTGGGAATCAGGTCTGTTACACCCAGAAGCAAAACTGGAAGAAAATGAGCCCCTGGAGTGGCAGAGGAGTAGAATTAGTGACAACTAGAACTGTTGCAGCTTTTTAGGATGCAGCACCTGCCTTTGGGTGAAGTGGGAGGTGAAACTGGGATAGGTGAACTTGTGGTGTATCAGATCCAGCTGGTACACACATTATCTCCCTAGAAGCAGTATTTTCCATGGAAGCTGCATGTACCTGTGCTGATGGCTTTTGCTAAGAGTGAGCACCTTAACTAATGTGCATCAAAGCCTATAGAATTCATCCCGTTGATGCCAACACTGCTGGAGCATCTCCTGGGAGTTTAGATCGAATAAGAAAAGATGCATCTCCTCTGCCTGGTGAAGAGATGACAGAAAAGAAATAAAGATTCATGGCTTCATCATTTACAACAAAAAACTGTTACTTGTGCTCATTTAATCTGCCACTGTACATTGTAAACTGCAGGATTTCTTTAAAATCTCTGGTTTGCATTTCAGCTTCACTCCTCAAAGAACAGTTCACTTTAGCTAAGCTTGCTGTTAAGGTCTGTTTCTGGTCTGTTTGGCATATCTCATCTTCAAATTGATTGCTTCTCTGGAGACTAAAAGCTACTCAGGAACACTTCATAGCTTCATTTTCCATAATGTTATTGACTAACTTTGCCCAGAATTCCCCAGACCTCAGAGACTTTTATATTACGTTTTGGTTTATTTTTGTGTCTTATTGCAGGCTGTTTTCTTATATTTCTCTGTATGAAGATGCAAGCTCCCACACAAAGAAACCCACAGACCACAGTAACCTCTTGGATGGGGGGAAAAATTCTCCAGCTGTTATGTCCATTTTTGGAAAGTGTGTTTGAACTGCTCCTAATCTGAGTTCACCCAAAACTATTTTTGAAGTCTAGCTGTCAGCATTTTTGTCTCAGCAATATTTGTGTTCTTCTCTGAAGTCACTAAACTTGGACATTGTGGCATTAAACTTTCAAAAAGAGAAGTCAAAACATTTGTGTTGAGTTGAATGTACTTTTTAAATGGAAATAAAGCTAGGGAGAGCTTATCTAAGAAAATAAGTCATGTACTCATTATATCCTTGATTTTCTTATCTCTCTTTGTAAAATAAGTTAGATGACAGGTTTGGTTCTTAGACTTTTCTATATACAAGTCTGCACACTTAATTTTTCTGTTAGTCATGTCCATAAAATGTAGGATGAGAGCACATTGGCTTTGAGCACTGATTGTTGCTACTTTTATTTCTGAAAAGAGTTGATCTTACTTAGTAAAGACAACCAAAAGAAGAATGTGTATGTTTGCCACCAAATTAGACCTCAAAAACAAATGTCTCTGCCATTTGCTAATCCTCTCCAATTCTGCATCCTGACAGGCTCTTGGAGGGAGTTTCTTTTACTTCCTGTGGGTCCCATCGGCCCAGAACCTCTGTTAAGGAAGGAATTGATACATAAAAGGTCACTTTCTTTTTTTTTTTTTTAGTGGTCTGGATGGCGACAGTCCAGAAATGTTGGTCATAACTTGTATTTTCAAATCTCCTTCTTTCCGCAAAGAACCCTATGCATACCCAAGCAAGCTGTTCATACCAGTACTTTTAATATTTCTTTTTTAGGGTCAAACATATTAACAATATTGGTTTTAAACTTTTCAACCAAAAAGTAGAGGAAGATATGACGTGTTTCAAGAATTACTGAAAATTGTTACAAATAAGATAAATCTTCCATAGTATTTCTTCCAAATCCTCTGCATATTTTAATCAAACAATGCTAACTGCTAACAATTACTAGGTTTGATAGGAATCTTTTTTCATGTAGGTCTGTATTATGTTTACAGCTCTTTTTTATTTTCTCACTAAAACTCTAAATAGTGATAATTATATTCCTCAGCAGAAAGTTACTAAATATCAGCTTTCAGATCTGCTGCAGTACAAAAAAGTTCATAAATACTGTGAAAAACTCATTTTTCTTGAGAATAGTATTGACTCATATAAAAAGGTATTATCTATATATTCTCTCATATAAAGTGAGCTAAAATCTTACTATTTGGCCTTGATGATAATATGGGTATATAAATCATAATGATCAGTAAAACATCAAAAAACTCCAGAGATTTGTAAAAAGGGCCTCTTCATCCCAACTGATCATGTTCTAACATTGGTTTCCTGGTATAATCTATCCTACAAAGACAAAAAAAAAAAAATTCCAAGATTTAATATCTCTTCTTAAAATAAATCTCTGCTTCTAAATATCAAAGATTATTTTCCCATGAAATGAGACTCATGTGCTGCAAACATTGTTTCACAAGGACCCTGGAAAAGGTGGAAGTAGAGGTTAAATGTACATTCCTCTGCATATTCTATAACCACATCAGTCATTTGCTGAACAGTGACCCTGGGACAAAACTATATAATATCACCTCTTTACAGAAGCAACATCACAGGCAAACAAAAAGAATGAAAAAAAATTTAAAGCTTATAGGCAACACCTTACTAATCATGGCAAATAACCTGAAATTCTATTAAAATCCCAGAAGCAGACTCTGGTAGCAATTATGATAAAAATGAGGAAACATAATATTCTACTAGCATTCTGCTATTACAGATTTTGCCCAGCTAACAAAAGAAGCTATGTAGGATCACCTGGAAGAGGTTATACAAGTTGTCATTCTGCCTAGGGATGGTTTCAACACACTCTTCTGGAAAGTCAGACTGACACAGAAAATGAACAAGATTTGACAAACTATTTGTTAAACCTACTGAGTACTGGAGGCTGCTTGTAAAAAAATTTCATTTAAAATGCTCTAAAAAGATCAGGTTCAGAAATGAAAACAGACAATAAGTTGAGTATGAGAGCGATATTTGGGTCTGTATATGCACACAGGGCTATCTTAAAATCCTCTATTAATCTTCCTTCTATTTCATTTAAATGCATCAATAACACAGGGTCAGGCAAACATTAGTTGTTTTCCCATACAAATAAAGGATAAGCTAAAATAATTAGGCATTTGGAATAATGTTGGGGACTTCAGTTAGCCTGCTAGAGCCAGATGGAACT
The DNA here is from genome assembly GCA_018697195.1 of Certhia americana. Taxonomy (NCBI): domain Eukaryota; kingdom Metazoa; phylum Chordata; class Aves; order Passeriformes; family Certhiidae; genus Certhia; species Certhia americana. The sequence continues at coordinate 93,279,644 of CM031859.1, forward strand.
TTTTTTTTCTTTCTTTCTTTCAAATCCAGTGCTTTATAAAAGCTACAAAGAAAGATTTTTTTGTTAGCAGCAAGAAGCAGTACAGCCCCTTATTTTGTAGGAAACATAGTGCACTGGCTAATTCAGAAAATGAAGAGGAATTGCTTTCCAAAAGCTTATTCTTTAATGTATATTATACCCTCTGCAGGGACCTAGTAGAATTTATTATCCTTCAACACGCTGAGGCTTTCTTTTCAGAAATGAGGATGAGAGAAACTGGTTAACTTGCTTATTCTAGCTGGACCTTTCAAGGACATTTTATAGCTGCAAATGTCTGGCTATGACACTGTAACCCATATTTATAAATATTGACCTTTGGTAATATATTAGATACTCCAAAACATGAAAGCTCAATAGTGATAGTAACTATACCCAGTGGTTACATTCTGCAGTTCATCTACCCAGCAAAGTGTTCTTTGCGGTAGGGGCACCCAGAAACTTCACATTACAAATAGGGAAATGGGAACAGGAGAAGCTGAAGAACAACCAAAGAAAGACAATTGGGCAACTTGGATTGCTTGCCTTTATTTTTCCACCATTTATATAGTATCCACCAAAACAGACTTGTCTGTAGATCTTACATATTCTCATTTCACTGAGCTGCACAGGTAATAAAAAAAAAAAAAAAAGAGGAGATAAAAAATTTTATAATTTTTTTTTTCTTTTTAGGCAGTTTGGACTCAAACCTGAAAAATTAGGAAATGCTCTCAAGTCATTTCTTCAAGTCATTTCTTCTTTTCAAATTTCAACAAACATATTTTTAACTCTGTTCTTCAGGGATTTTACTCCTGAGCTATGACATTTCACAGCATAGTACAGATGTCATTAATTAATGCTTTAGTTCTCCTACAGTACTCCAAATGAGGAGATCTGTGGAACATAATCCAGCCTAAGAGACAGCAACATAAAATGCCTACATTACAACAAAACATCCTTTTATTTTCCATTTATCAGCAGTTAAACCTAGCAAGATGCTTACCCAAGTCCAATTCATCTGCTTACAGAAGACATTATGGTCTCTAATGATTAGCATCTGATTCCTTTTACAACCATCAAAATGCACTTAAAGCATTAAAATGGAAATGTCATTTTACCTAGGATTTGAGGTAAGATAGGCACATAAGCCATTTAAGTTCTGCAAGGATGGATATATAAGCTGTGGAAGTAAAAAGCCACCACTAAAAGGTCCCAACTTTTTCTTTAAAGAAAGAGGAAATAAGTACCAAACTTTTTTCAAACTCACTGCTTTTTTTATATGATGGTGAACTCCAGCTCACTTCATTTGAGGATACAATTAATCAGGATTGTCTTGTGTTCTACTGCTGAAAGATTTGTTCCTGATTCAAGAAAATAATGGAAAGTCAAAAAGTGGTAAGCAAGCTCAGCTCTTGAAAGCTAATAATATACAGCTCTTATTTTACCAGTTATTTCTGCTCAGCCTAAGGGTGAGCATAAGAGAACTAAATTACTTCTGTATAATATCACTAGCTGTTTTTTGGGGGTTTTTTAACAGATCCTTAAGGGCTACCCCACTACATAAATATGTCTCCTTTACTTGGAGTAATGGAACCCAGGCCAGGGTAAGTCCAGTGTTACCCAACACCTGGTTTTCTGGGCTATTCATAGAGATGATCTTTGAAGCAGCATTAATATGACCCATTTTAGAGTGACTGAGAATTTGGCCCAACTTCCTCACCCCTCCCAGAGCTACAGTTGTTAAAGTTTCGAGTAATGGAATCCAGTAGCATGAAATAGTACATTTATTTTGCTTAGACACACACACACTCACACACACATGGTCATCATAATTTCCTATGACATGTAAGAGAAGAAAACCCTCATACATAATATTCTAAAGGTTGAATATTTGGCTACTGACTTTTTCCAAAATAACTATTAAAGTTGTAATCGAAAGTGTTCCAGGCCACAGGGTTGGGTGATTAAATTACACACTGAGGGGGAGATGGGCTGTGAACACTCAATGTGAGCTTTATTTACTCCAAAAAATCTTTCATTAGGAAAACCCAAGACAGGCAACTCAAATTTATAATAAGAAAGTACTTTTTTTTTTTCTATTGAACTGACCATTTTGGAAATTCAAAGGGTTCCAAGCATACTATTAATTTTTTACAATGTCAGCATGCTTTTTATAAACTGTTTGGATTTTTTGTTTTTTTCTGAATTTTAACAGTCATCCATTTTGGAAATGTTTTATACCCCAGAGGAAAGGTTTTGCTTTTCCTGTAGTGGGGAACAGTATCATATTTAAGCCATATGATCTATTTTTTAAAACACTGTAAATATAGAGCAAGCTCTTTCCAAATTGTTCACATTATAAACAGCGCCTAGCAAGAGCTGTGTTTGGTTTTGTTCTTAGAGGGGATTTCTTTCCTGGGTTTCCTAGGCAAGTATCAGGGCAAAGGCTTGGCACTGCCTCAGCCTTGTGTGGGCTGGGAGGACCCTAGCACAGAGGTGGGCGGACATGCCTCCATTTCCTTGTTACTGCCTCCTACAAGTGATCCAGAGCCCACTGAAGCCTTTCAGTACCTCTTCCAGCAAGCACAGTAAGCCCTGATCAAGCCATTTGAACAGACATATACAGTCATGGTAGGTGCTCCAGCAGGCAGTGAGCTGGGAGAAATTGAGTCAGCCCCTTGGCATTGGCTGTGATACCATTTTTGCAGCATCATATTTGCTGGCCATCCTGAGTCACAAATATGGTTTAAAACGCATCTATCAGTTGTTTCCTCCCTTTCTTCCCCGAACCATCTCAACCTGAAAAAAAGCATGGAGGATATTATTCTGAATCTGTGAGGCTGAAAGGTCACAGCTTTATAACCTACCCTATTACAGCTGAAATAAAAACATGAGTTCTGTTGTTTTTCGAAACTCACTAAATCTTTAAAGAAGCTCTCTTCCCATCTCATCCATATAATTCTAAACATTCAATTTTGAATGTTTCAAAGGCAATGTTCTAATAATGTGTTACAAATAAATTACAGCTTTTCCCCGTTTTTCGGGTTTTGTTTGTTGCTTTTTAAGATGGGCTGATGGTAATCAGAGTTCTTAGAGGAAGATACATCAGTCCTTTTCTTTCTGCTTCCACAGACTCCAAAACAGATTAAACCACATTCCCAGAGTAAGCAACTGCACACAAAGAGCACGAGCTGCAGGAAAGGAGTTAGGCAGTCACAAGCTTTTATGAGTTTTAGACTTCCCACTTGCATGTTCCCTCTACCCTTGCCACAGTTTAACAGGTCTTTTTCATTTTACTTTATTTAGAGGTGGCACAGAAAAGGCACAGCCTGGCAAAGTGATGGAGCTGAAGAATTCAGTAGCTCTCCAGAGAAATCAGTTACAGGCCTGGGACTCTTCACTAGTAACCCAAAGGAATTAATCTCCTCCTCTTACATAAACAAGCCTTATGCAGAGCCTAGGTAATAACATAATTACAACCACACTTCACATACACATTACCATCTGCCCTTCTCTGTTCTGACAGCAGTTCTTCCTCAGGGTTATGTGAAAAGGAAAAACATGATTAGCAGAGAACAAAAACATATCAGTAAAGAATAATGCATGTTTCCTTATTAGAGAGACTCTGTAGTCTCCTCCCTCTTTATTCCAGTACACACAGAACTATAAAACACAGAAAGGTTCACAGGATATTAAGTATTAAAGCGCTGATGTCAGCAAGCCAACAAAAATGCAAAGTACAATATACAGAAGTGTTACTGGGACTACGACTGTAAAGTATTCATTTTATGGCAGATTTTAAAGTTAACCCAAAAAATGGCAGGCACATAAATTGTTGGATTAACTAAATCACATTAGTTCCATACATTCTGCTCTATCAGAAACAATTTCTTAGCATCATCAGATGGAAATACAGCTGAGACCTGACATATTTACAATAAACACTAACAGCCTTCATGTTTTGGTATTCTTCCTTTCTTTCTCATCACCTTGCTAACTACTTGCATATTTCATAATGTTCATCAGGCCCAGACAAGAAAAGAAACTGGTTATATATATATGTATGTATGTATGTATATATATATATGTATGTATGTATGTATGTATGTATGTAAGTATGTATATATGTGTAATATGCAGTTATTCAGTCAGTAACACTCATACTCTGAAATTTCTTCCAGGTTATTTTACCAGCTAGATTTCCCTTGTTCTCAGGGGAATAACAAAAGCCCTGTTTGCCTTTGGCATCAGGATCTTGTTTACTACCAATCCAAACTTTGCATGTTATCAATAGTGCATTGTCATTATAGGTGTGACACCAGGCATTCTCACATAGGAGTTGGGGTACGTGAGCATGGGAACATGTTGGTGTGTGTGTGTGAGACAGAGACAGAAAATGTGTGTGCAGTCTTTTCAGAGCAAACCAACTGGGAATCCTGGCATTTTTAATCCCTGAAACGTGTGGAGTGCACAAGGAGTGACCTGTGGGTGAGTTGATATAGAAACAGTGCATTCCTCTCTCTTTCCTAGAAAAATCCTGCCAAAAACCTTACTAAATGGTGCAGAACACTTTTTTTTCAATTGGCCCCCAAGGAGTCACAAGTAAGAAACAGAGAGACAAAGGAAGGTAGAAAGAAAGCATCTATGCACTGCATGTTCAAAAGTACATTTATGAAAAATAAAAAGGGAAGGAGGGGGGGGGAAGAGAGGTTTACAGTTTGGTCATATTGTCCCTTGAGTGCCATTTAATGTTCCAGGCTGTGTATATCTGGAACCATGCCAGATGTTTCATGTCCTTTCTACGGTGTTGCTGAACATTCCTGCTAATGGCCAGATCCTCTCAGACCTAAACCTGCTGACTCCTCCAGGTAAGAAACAACATTCAAGAAGGTGTTAGTGATGTGGGCTGAGCAGAAATGCTGCAACACAGGATCTGTGCAGAACAGGCTCTCCTCTCAGCTCACTGCTGGAGAACTAAAATTCTAGATGAGGAAGATTGGAAGATCAGATCCTACTGTACAACACACATGTCCTCAGCAAGCTGATATGGTTTCGTTCTCTGCTAACCATGTTTTTCCTTTTCACATAACAATTTTTCTGTGGAGTGATTCAGATCTTAGGCTCAGCATAGTCTTTGAAGGTCTAAGGAAAAAAAAAAAAACACTCTATAGAACAACAAACTGGGCATTGACCTGCTGACTGGCCACCTGACTGCAGCCAGAGTACTTCTTAAATACAATTTTGTGTTTGACCTCCTCAGGTCTCTGTGGTTCCCTTACCATAATCTCTCTTGGGTTCTGTTTAATGTGGGGAAAGCACATCAGAGTCAGTGTGCAGGGTAATGGTAAATGCAGTTCTCTCTCATGAAGGAGTTGAACAGGACAATTCCTGAACCCACAGCAAACATGCTCCTGCTATATTTCAGAACATGTTGTGATGGTCTTGTTGCTTCCCCTAAACAGCTGGACACAGTTCACTTAATAACCTCTCTCCCTTCAAAGTGCTCAATGTTTCTTGATAATCTAGCTTTTTTCTTTGTTGCTTTAACTTTGGCTGTAGTTTTAAATTTACCCTGAATGTTACTACTATAACAAATGGGGCATGAGACTGACACCTTCCGGACATCAAGACATGTAAAACTCCCACTTTTCATTTGTCATTATGTTGTGCCTGTTTTCCCAATAAATAAGGAAAATACTTGATCTGCATTTCTGTCTCTAACCAAGATTTGTCCACAGAAGGAAAGAATTGGAATCTTCGTTTTTAATTGCAATTGCTTACCACACTTTCAAATTGTTTCCCTTACCTGGCAATAAGTTTCAATGTTTAGGTCATTTTCTTGCTTCTACTTTTCTCATCACTGGACAAATATGGTCCTCTTAGCTCCTAAGAAACTAAAGATTGTTTTTGTTCCTGTGTTTATCTTGAAAACCTAGGACTTTGCAGAAGCTGCTCTTTTCCTATATAACGATACTTCAAGGGCATTCCCTTGGAAAAGACATTGAGTAAATGACAAACAAACCCAAGCAAGAAGAAAAGACATTGATGCATATGCTGCCCAAACTTTCCCTCACCTTCTCCAGCCCCCTCAGCAGCAAATCTCCCACTAAACCCCAGAGCTCAACATGAAGCATATGTGAAAGCTATAACTCGCCCTGGTGAATCAATGTCTTTATGCTACCTTTTAAATCAGATAAATCAGTCAAACAAATAATGTAAATCTAAATTAAACCAGTTGGACAATGCCTAGAAAAGCCCAGTGTTCCTGGAAGTGCTGAAATAACATTTTCTACCAGCCAGCAAAAGATTAAAAAAACCCCCAAAAACCCATCAAATCTAATCAGGTCAGTGTGGCAACCTCATTTACAGAAAGAAGCTGGGGTGTTTTTAAATACTCTCCAAATGTATATTTGTTTTTAATGTACTGTTGTCTTTCAATTTGGCACACATTTAGCTAGAGGAATTGCCATACCAACACTCAGGAGCCAAAAGGAGACCATTTAGGTAGCTAATTAGAGCAGTGTCCCATAGTCCCACAGTATTACAGGTAGGTCTGTATCACTGCTGAAGCAAACACAGGCTTCTGCCCCAGCTCCACCCATCCTTATACACAGTGACCCCTATAATTACAATTAGCCTAAAGTGTTTGATGATGCCATATACCTTAGCCCTTCAAGTGGCATATCTGCTGCTTTGCAGATTCCTCTAAAGACCTTGAACTAAGTTATGTAGTGACCTTGGCAGCAATTACTTGTCTCCAAGTGATGTATAAAGTAAAAATTCTAAAAAAATTCCCCAGTACCATGTGTGTGGTAGTCCCACACACATGCTGGCAAGTGCAATCAAACCAAACATGCTCTTTAGAACACGGTAATACTCCATGATGCCATGTGGAAGTTGTATGGTTTATCATTCAAAGGCTACAGCAGAAGAGTTTGCAGTCAGGGGAAAAATAAAAGGAAGAATGTAAAAGACTTTGTTTTTAAAATTACTTCTATTCATATCCAGTATTATTTAAAAATACAGACTTTAACAACACACCTTAGAATAAATCAGAAATTCATAGAATGGTCTGGGTTGGAAGGAACTTTCAAGATCATCTATTTCCAGGCCCCTGGCATGGGCAGGGACACTTTCCACTAGACCAGGTTGCTCAAACCTGTCCTTGAACAATTCCAGGGATGAGGCATCCACAGCTTCTCTGGGCAACCAGTTCCAGAGACTCACCACCATCACAGGGAAGAATTTTTTCCTAATATCTGCTGTCAGAACCGTTGCCATCATCTCCCAAGACATTTAGAAAATCAGGGGTGGTCTTGTTGCTAAATCACAGGACTGGAAACAAGCCTGTTTCCAGAAAATGCCAAAACTTCCCTCTGATCCTCATAACATGCTTTAACCTTCCAGCTCTCTTAATCTTCCAGCTTTCATACAGATAAAATAACTGACCCATTTTAGCCCTCCCTATCCTCAGTCTCTTCCAGAAGGGATTTCTGAATGTCCCTGAGCCATGCTGGTAGTGTTTTTGGAGGGCTAGCACTGAAATGTTCTAGATGGAAGTGCAAATAATTAGTAAAACTGGAGGGGTTTTGTCAGCTGAACATTGATATTTTTGTGTGTCCTTCTGTAGTTGTGAGTTGCCAGATGGCCCCATTTTGCAAAACTTCAGTGGGAATTTCATGTACATTAAACCCAAATCATCAGGTCAAATGCAATTCTCATTTGCTAAACGCTGAGCACCACTGGTATAAATCCATACAAAGTGCAACAAGGTGAATATGTTAAAGTTCAGGAAATATACCAAAAAGAAAAGGGGTTTTTTGTGCTAGAAAGTGTGTATTGGCTAAACTTTACATTTGAAATGCAGGTCTCCTGTGAACTCAGTAGATATTTTCCGTATGTCCATGTGTTGGAAGTTTCATAAAATGCTGAGCACGTATATTTAAAATAGCTCTGACAATGTATTAAAAAGCTCTAAAATATTATGACATGGCCAACTTCCATGTTTTTTAAAATCCATGACATGACACAATATATTTTATGTGTGGAAATACACATCATAAATATTGGCCAATGTCATAATATTTTTAATGTTTTATATGTTGTCAAATCTGCTTTAAACACAGTATGCGTGCTATACATTTACTGAAACATAACTCAGAGAGATGCAGGAAATCAGCTATATTCCTTTTCCATGTGGGTTTACTATACATTTTATGATTTTGTTGCTTCTTATTGTACCAAGCCTTTTTTTTTTTTTCCTTCTTTCTCTTGCCTTCATTCTTGCTTGCTTCCTTGTTTGCCTCTTTGCTTACTTTCTTTTTCTTCTTACCCTGCTTTTTCGCAATTTATTTTGTTTTCTTTCTTTATTTCTTTCTTGCCCTTACTTTTACTTCTCTTGAACCCGGCAAATGTTGCTTGATAAGCAAGAATAGAGTTCACAACTTTCTGTTGTTCACTTTTCTCTTAGTTATGCCCCTGAACCAAGTGGATCCAAGTCGTGTACAGGTTGGATTATATTAACTTTGTCTTTGAAAACCAGGGAAATCACTGCCTTTCCTAAAGCTCCTGCAGTGTCAGAGTTTCATCCATCTCAACCCAGCTGTAGGGCCAACAGAACATTCTATGATGCTCTGGGACAAGGCAAGTACCAGCAGAGCAGCTGAAGTCCTGCAAGCAAAAAAAAAAATCGTTTTCTTTGTGTGTCAGTGCCATTTCAATGCAATTAAACCCTGCAAGGCAAGCAGAAGTTCAGCACCTCAAAGATGTCATGTCCCTGGGCTAGTGTTTGTCACCTCCTGGCTTCCAAGAGGCCTAGCCAGCTTTGGTGTGGACTGGTCAGGCACAGTCACTGCCCCTTTTGGATGACTACCCCTTATATCAGCAGACACTACAAATGGTTTAAACACAGTGTTTCCCTACAAACATTTTACTCATTTCAACCATTTCATTAATTTCACTGACCCAGAACACAAGTGAACATTTGCCCACCTCTCAGGATCCCACATCCCACTTGTCCACCTCTCACAATCCCCCACATCCAAAGACAAAATAATAATACAGAGTGGAAGAGTTTCATCAGCAAGGAATGCTATGAGACAACTCCTTGAAGAAAGATGCCCCAAAATACTTTATTACAGTTGTAGACTGAAATCCTAGCCCCAGAGGTAGACAGGAAAATGCTCAGAGTTCAAAAGGCAAAAGGCTTTACCTCTACACTTCTTCCTTATCAGACATGACCATGAGTTTCTACTGCAAACACCTTCATACAAAAAATGCCTAGCTGTGAGAAGAAGGAGCAACAAGCAGGACACAGAGATGACCTTTAGAAAGTGCTTTAGTAGAAAAAGAATATATATGTAATTAATGACATTCTTAGGGTGAAAGGGAGTGGTGCAGTAGTTGATCAAAAAAAAAAAATCACCACAAAAAGAAGAAATGAACTCAAAATATTTAAAAATTTTGTTTCATGGTTTTTATTTTATTTTTTCAGGTTTTTCCCTTTCCTTTTTTTATTCTTCCTGCATTTTCCCTTTAGAAATGAGAGGGAAGCTTAATTAAAACAAGTTGTTCTGCAGGCAGCAGAACTAATGAAACCTTGTTTCCTGTGGGTTTTTGTCCTGTATTCCCTGCTGTGATAACCTTAGCTCCATTCTCATATCCTCTATGGCTGCACTTGCAGGTCCCCAAAACAACCACTCAAATTCCCACACTCCCTATAATTCCCCACCATGCTTCTAGAATTAACACTCTACACATGTGCTGTCATGTCCCCAGTTCCTTCCTAAACCACTGGCTTTATCAGAAGTTGTAACAACTTTATTATCCTTGTGACTGACCCCAAGCCAGATTGCTCACGTGTCTTTAAAACTGGTATTTAGTCTTCATTCCAGTATCTTCCATTAATCTTGGTGTCACCCTATAACATTAGACATGCAAAAGAAACACGAGAAACTACTAATGTGAATGAAAATATAGGAAATGCAGAGTAGCACTCCATAAGGGTTCACATCTATACTCGGACCTGTTAAATACTTAACTCTGAAAAAATGTTGCAACTGCATTGGCACAGGCAGCCTAGCTTGTGATCCATGCCATGGGTCTGCTGTGTAAATTACTGCTGGATTCCCTGACAGGGGGAGGAAACTTGAAAAGCAAAGCCTGGGAATTCAGTAGGTGGGCATCAGGCAATAAATCAATAAATAAATAAATACTTCAAGCAGAAAAGTGCCTGTGTCTGCAGAAACATTAACCCAGAGCTGAAGAGCCCATCTGCTCTGTGCCTGAAGCATGCAGTGATATTCCTGGGAGCACCAAGAAATGGACCAAATGATGAGTCTGTGTGTCCTGGCCAGGGACATTTTAGGAGATGCTGCTGGAATGCCTGGGTCAAATGGACTACACTGCCTTCTCCCCCGGCTTTGCTTCTGAAAAACATGAAGCCATGCAGCATCAACCCAACCCCATCAGGATGGCTTTCCCTCAGGAATTGAAAGGATTTTATGCATTCCACCCTCACAGACTGGAGAGTTGTTGAGCCTGAGTGCAGATGTTCAGTCCTTTCCAAAAACCCAGCCCTATTCAGGTGTTTCTCCTCAGTCATCCAAAAAGCACAGAGACAGGCAGGCACTTGTGAAATACTCCAGATGGAAAGGAAGGTGCCCGAGCAGGATCAGCTTCAACAACTGAACTGTGTCCTCACCCCTTACCTTTTTTCCACTAATTTACTTTACTCCAGTTTCTAAGATACCTTTTCATGAGTCAAAAGTTGCTTCAGTCAAGCTAAGAAAAAAACTAGCGCATAAAACATGAGTGAGAGCACCTTTTAGAATGCATTTGTCCTCTTCTATCAGGACCACATTCTTGATAGTGTGAGCTACTGAAATGGGATGAAAGAAAGCAAAGGTAGGAACAGTTTCATTCTGGGAGGTGGTTGAGGCAAAAAGAAAGAATAAAGAAAGATAAAGAAACTACAGATTTAAGAAATACTAACTAAATATAATTGCTGTATCAACAGAGGAGATGCTACAAACAGTAGAAAAGGCAGTTTTGCTGAAGAGAGCAAGCTGAGACAGCATGTGAAGCAAAATGAGTCCCATCAACCAACCAGCATCAACCAGCATGAGTGAATTTTGGAAATATTTTTGGGATCTCCTACAATGCTTATCACTCCACATTAAACCATCTAAGGCAAGTGTCCAGAAATGCTGTGGAGGAAGGAAGAAAAATCCTTGAATTTTCTTTTTTCAGAAGGAATACTGTCATCAGCCTTGCTAGAAGGTTATTTCTTTTCTTTAGGGAAAGACATAAATATTATGTTTCTATGAGATGATCCTTGGTTCATTTTTTATTGCACACATTATCTGAAGACACTTGGATCTGAAACATAATTCATTTTTCCATAAGTAGGATTCTAGCTAAAAATGGTCCCTCCACACCCATGGGGTGGGTGTTCATTGTTCTGAAATAATGAACTCCATGGACAGATAGCAGTGAGCAGTGTATAGTACAACAGTTGTTTTAAAGGATGAGTTTTGCCAGTACAGCAGCTTGGTATAAATTAGAGACACAACATGGAGACAGACAACAGCAACTTTTGCAGCTAGGAGTAGAAGGAGGAAAACAGCATTCCATTTGAGCCTCACAGGGGCACCTTGCTCCCAGCAGGATAAAGACATGATTCCTGACTGCCCAGAGAGCAAAGTGGAGGGAAAACACAGAACCTGAAAAATTGCACTTTAAAAGAGAAATTGCAAGCAACCTGGGTGCACAGTTCAGAGGTCTGGTTCCTCTACAGTCTCCCCAGGTACTTTGACAGAGTAGAAACAATTACAGCTGCAGTGAAAGCAAGAGTGCAAGGAAAGGGGCAAGAGAGGGACTGCCAAAAATAACCCTCCCTAAGCTTCAGAAGTGATTGAGAAAACAGTCAGCTCTAACATACAGCACCGTGCATGAGTCCCAAACAGAGCAGTGAGTGTGGGCTTCAATCTGCAGAGCTTTTTGTGAAGGGGGAAAGACCCCACCACCTCTTAGTTCTGGCATAACTATACTTCCACTTGCCACATCTTATATCCTGCTGTAATTGTGTCCCAGTGAGCCATGCCCATGCTGCATATGTACTTCCCAGCCTGCCCATATGCTTCTTAAGTGGTGAGCTCATCTAAATCACCCCTCTCATTTACCTCCTACAGAAACTATTCATGGCCAGTCTATTTCTATTCTGGCCAGATCGTTGATGCTCCACAGGACTCTGTGGAACCACCCCACCAAGATAATTGTCAGATTTAGAACTGGTTGGGAAAAGCTCTTCCCAAGAATATTTATTTGGTTAAAAGAATCCCAGAGATTCTCAAATTCCTGTGAACAGCAGGTGATTGTTTTTGCCAACATACAGGCTGGATTCTTATGACAGCTTTTTATATAGCTATAGGCAGCAGGCATGTTGTCCTATCTGAGGCAACGTTTGTGCCAGTCCATATCAGGCTGACAAAAGCTGATAAGCAGACCTGAAGGGGAACTCAAGATGTCTTAAAAGTCCTGTACAGGTTCATTCATGTCCAGAAGTATTCAACACACACAGTAGGGGAACAAATCATCAAAGTTGCCCATGGCCAAATTTCTATGAACTCCATTTACACTGCAGAAGCCAGATATTCCAAACATTTTCTACGTCTCTAAGTAATGGGCTGTACTTTTAGGCTACATCAACCCAAGTAGCTGAGATAATTTGATGGTGTGACCACTCATTTAAATATCAAAAGAGGTGCAAGGTCCTTCTGAAAAATCACTGCTAAAATGTTCCTGTTTTGAACACTCAACAGCTGGGTATGAAAAGGTGGAAGAATTTCAGCTCTTTCAAACACGTGTTCAGAGGTGATCACTAACATGATTCAGTCTCTCTGATTCAAAGCAATATGTATCCTTGTCCTGGGCTGATGCTGTATTCAGGAATTTCTCTAAAATTCATTTTGGTGGAGGACATCAGCGTTTCGCCTGGATGTATGCAAGGTCCAGATAGAATTAATTTGCATTGTCAAAATTTTAAAGGCAGTATGAATTTTAATGAAGGAGGGGTAGAATAGAAAGTCTTGTCTATATATGGACTTCTTGTCCTCACATGGCACCTGTCATGGTATGAGCTGGAATAGAGCTCCAGCTTTCTGATCATTCTGTGTCTTTCCTTGCAGAGCAGAAACAAAAAGAGGTGATCAGATATGTTACTATACAGTGTTGTGGGTGAGGAAGGTAGTAACAGTTAGTATCTGGTAGTATTTAATAGAATCTTTTCAAATGGAGTGGTAGATGGGGTTTGAAGGCTGCCTGTTCTAAAAGAGTGCAATGTATTGTTTGGAGTGGCCCAATGGGACACAGCTATGACTATGGAATAAAAGCACAGGAAGGAAAATTCAAGATAACTGTCAGGAAAAAATTCCTGATGGTGTGATACACAGCCTAATACTGTGGAATAATCTTCTAAGAGAAGAGGTGGAAGCCCAGATGAATGAGTAATTTTAAAATTAGACTGTAGGAAACAATTCAGCCTTGGCAAGGGCAATGGACAAGATGACCTCATCAGCCTTTTCCATCTCAGATTTCTATGGTTCTGAGGACACAGAACAATAAAAAGCCATTGCACAGATTCAGCCCCAGAGAGAGTTACAATGGGATAAATGGGATTAGCTGTTAAAAGATGTAGATTGCAAAAGAGACTGTAAATGAGGGAAAGTAGATGTGAGGAGAGATGAAGTCACCAGTGTGTTTAGAATCTAGACTTGGGGGCAATGATAGGCAAAGTCCTGGACAAGGAACATAAAATTGGAGCAGAACAACTTCAAAGAGATAAAAGGCAGCGGAGCATTGGGTAGGGAGTCTAGACAATTTTAAATGGAATGCATTTGCACTTAGCAGGTGCTAGGTGTGCATAACTCTCATTCATTAAGACCCATCAAGTGTCAGGGTAAAGCCATCTTTAACATTTAAAGATTCTGTGGGAATTTAGGAGTGATATCCAGGTACTTAGAAAGAGAGCAATGTGGATGTTGTGCTTTTGCTTCACAGCCATGCACATCTGCTGGTCTCACCAGCATTTGCAACAACAAAAAAGTCCCGACTCATTTGGCTAAAGGGCTCAGGCTGTGTGGGTTTGTCTTCTGAGCCAACGTCATCACCAGCTATTTTCTCAGCCAGTTCTGACAATTAAACACACACAGATTTCCTTTTGCTCATGCCAAGCAGGATTCTTTGGTTCATTAATGTTTATTAGAGAATAAAGCACTGCAAGAAAGTCTAACATTCAGAATTCACCTTGATGCAGCACAGGTAACTAACTATATTTATTGTCTACTGGGGAGCTGAAAATAGATCTCAGCTTCACAACCAGTACAAATGTTCAAATTGTCGTTGTGGAACTGAAAACATTATGTATTTGGGAAGGGTTGGGAGCCATCCGTCCCAGTTGTTTGCAAGTTGATTTATGGCTAATAATTTTTCAAACCCATTTTGAAGCAGCTTCCCAGCTCTATGCATGATGTGTGCTATGTCACGTGTCGTGAGGTATTATTGACTGGATGACTTTTTACATTGTGGTACAGCAGATGGCACGACACAGACTCCTCTGTTCAAAGTTCATGAAAACTCAAAAATGCTGCAAAATTCCAAATGAAGGTTTTCATGAATATATAGTGAGCTTTGGAGTATTTGCAGAAAACAAATATTGTGGACCTTCTCATCACTAACAGACACCAAGAAGCTAATTAAATGAGAATAATTTATAGATTGACCAATTTCTTCAAGTAGTTTCAAGACAAAAAAGCCCAAAAATGTATAATGTCCTAAAAATGTTATGCAATCCCATTAAGAACTTGTTGGGGGTTAGGTTGCTTTCTTATAGAATTTTTTTCCCAAAAGTTGCTAAGAAGCTGATTGCTGGGTGCTTAAAGGGTGCTCATGGGTGCTTGGGAAAAAAAAAAGGGAGCAGCTAAGTCAGAGACAGGGTGGCACCCAGACTTCACTTCGCTCTGGGCAGTTTTTTGCTCTCGGAGGGAACTGCCAGGACTGCTCAGCTCTGGGCTGTAGAGAGATCTCACCATCCCTCACCTGGAGCTCAGCTCGGAGTGACCCACCACCGTCTCTTCGTGTGTCCCCTGGGATTTCGGAACCTGTTCTCTCCCTGCCCTGTCGGGAGCTCCTGCCCCATTGCCCTGCACTCGTTGCTTCTTCAGTTTTGTTCGAGGTTTCCCCACGCTGTGCTCTACACCCTGTGCCTAGCCGGGACATTTCTACAGCTCCAGCTACCACCACTGAACCTCGGATACATCTCATCCCCCGGGACTGCTGCTGGCTCTGTTAGCTTGTGCCAGTACTGAGGGAGGGGGGGAAGGTGCCAGAGGAAAACTAACTAGGTGGTTGTTGTTGTTATTTTGGGGTTTTTCTCTCTCTAGTTCTGTTTGTTGTCAACACTATAGTTATTGTTGTTAACTTATCTTGTTAGACTCGCTAATAAAGAACTGTTATTCCTACCCTCACATCTTTGCCTAAGACCCCTTTAATTTTAGAATTATAACAAGTCCAAGAGAGGCTTCCATTTTTAGTTCCCTAGCAAACACCCTTGTCTTTCCAAACTAAGATAGAACTTAGAAGAACATCGGAAAAGGATGAATTTCTATAGTAGTAGAAAGTGATGCAATCATAGCTGCTAAAGCACCTGTTGAAACTGTAAGAACTAAAAGTCACTCTATACCGTAGAGGGGAGTCCCATATTGGTTTAGGCAACATGCTAAGAGTATATGGGAAAGCTCATCAGAAATAGGAAGTCAATTCCCAGGAAGAGTACAAAAAGAAACTTAATTCAGGAAGAGGTGCATTTACTGTATTTTCTCTGCGTTCCTTTTTAGAAGTACCATGATATTAGTAGCAATGGCAGGTATTTACTTCCAAAGGAAAACAAGAAAGAACATCTTATTGAAAGCATACGTTATGAAATACTGTCACACAAAAATATGAAAAATTCTATGTTTTATCACAGAATATATATTTTTGCAATACAACTTTTTCTGTCATAAACTTCAGTATAATATCTGAAGTATAATAGCAAATTCACCTACTAATAAATAGCTGTTGAGATGCGACTTATTCCTCCCTAAGCTCTTGATCCTCATATATTATCAGGTTGCTATTTGTTGTTGCTAGTTTTTCTGATTGTCATTATGAACATAATTTACTTGATACCATAAGAGCGGATAAAGACTGCACAGCCTTTTATAATAAAGTCAGATAAAGTCTTTTCAGACACTTTTCATCATAACAACTGAGCATTATTTTAGGATCTTTCCCTCAAATAAGTACAGAAATTTTGAAGGCACATGGATGAGGGAAGGTTGCTGCCATCAGCAAAACTTAAAGTACCTTCTTTAAAATTCATTCTAAAAGAGTATGTCATAAAGCCAGGTACCAGTAGGTGGAAAGTTGAAAGGGGGGAGTTATAGGAGGATCTGAAAAATATATATTATTTTAGGACATTAAACGAATGAGGAAAAAGAGAAAAGTGCAATATAGAGAAGCATAATAAAGAGTATTATCTGCAAGAAATGAACATGTTAAATAATAACTGGAGCTCAAGGAGCTGTTGTTTGGTTTTATATATAATTTTTTAAAAAAATATGTAGGTTTTTCTTATGCAGTTTTTGGTGAGTTTTGTTTAATAAATCAATATTGTCTTAAGGAGCCATCTTGAAATATTTTTTGTGTGAATACAGAAATGAATTAATTTCACAATAAGGGTACACTAGCAAAATAAAGATCAATTCGTTCCCAAAAGTTCTTTGAGCTCTAATTTAGTGGAGTGTTGTTTCTCTCTTATACCAATTGCCACTGGTGTGATGAGCCACTGGAACAAAAATGTTCACTGCAATAACTAAGTTGTACTTGAACTGAGATTTTTCTAGGATGACACAAGATAAGGTCGTGATGTCACTGTTTTATTCAGCCCTGGATCTGCCTGTTATATTTCAGTGCAGTTGTTGCCAGAGATAATAATTTTAGTGGTATAAACCTAATGTCTGAACAGACATCCTGGAACTACAAGGTTTGAATATTGGCAGAGCAGAGCAAGTTCTTCACCGTTCTGTGGTAGCTCTGTTTTACTAATTGGCAGTTTGTTGAACAGTGGGCTTTAAACTCTGCCCTTAGAACCCAGAACTCATGTGAAAATTAAAACTTCCTTGTTGCTTTCCATGAGCCCACCAGATTGTTCCAGTGTCATGGGCCAAAGTTTCCCACTCATCCCCTTCTGGGTTTTATGCTGTTCATTTTGTGTCATCTGCTGCAGAGATGGATGTGTGTCAGCAATGCTGCACTGTGAGAAGTAAAGCACTGCAGGAACCTTTGCAATGAAAACTGCTATGCTGAAGTGAATCATCATTAACACACATGTGAGCCACTTCCAGTGTGTTCTGTCCAGACCACAGTTACAGCTGCTAAAAACTAACCAATTGATTTAGGATTTATAATCCTGTTTTCAGCTCACTCTGCAGTGCTTGGGGACTGGTTAGTACCTTATGCATTTAATGCTCAAGACCTGTGGTGATATTGCCCATTATCATGATTTAACACTGACTAATATCCTACTATTCCTGGCAATACCAGCTATTAGCTGAAAGTGAGAAAGGATTAAAAACATAGCTGGGGCACTCACTGCTAGTTTTTGCATTATTATACAATGATTTCTGATGGTAAATCCTCTTAAATATTTAATATACTTTAAAAAAATCTATCTGACTAAAAACATATTTTGGCCCAATCAGGATATCTTCCATGTGTCCATACATTAATAATCTGTATAGATGAGCCAAAAAAAGTATATGTAGAAGAATATGTCTGTGCACATATTTGTGTGTATGTATGCAAATACAATGGCCATAATGCATTTATTGCACATGTCATCATGGGTCCACTCCAAGTGCTTCACTGGCTCTGTGTTCATGGATCAGTACAGCCAGTGCTGAAACACACTCTCAGGTGGAAAGCAGCAGACATTCTGCACCAGCAACTGTACACAGCTGTGTTTGCAGAAAAGGAAGCAAAGTCTTCCAAATCAAACTGCTGTAAAATTTAGATAGGCAAAATTCAACTACCAGAGTTGGACTTGGCTGGCAGTCTGAGATCTTAATCCTTGCTCTTGCAAAAGGCCCCATGTGACCTCTACAACCACAAATGGGGTGTATCTTGTTTAACATCTCATTCAGGAGACAGTAACCTCTGCATCCCAGTAGAGGCTTTTACCTTGCACAACACTGCTCTGCCACAAGAAATTTAGTGACACACTTTCCTGTTCTGACTCTTTCTTCTGACTCCAAGGCTGTGTTGTCTTGCTTATCTGCAATCTACCCACCAGTCCCTTCACTTGTCACCCCTGAGATCTTCAGAAAGCCCAAGCAAGCACAAGGCTACAAGTGGATTTTACATGGAATGGGATAGAAGAGATCTGACATCAGCTTTTACATGGTGGCAGAAGTCCTCTTCAGATGGAGCTGAGTTGGAAAAACAAATTTTGCAGAACTGTGGAGTAAAAATGGAGGTGAATTAATCTGTACCCTGCTCTGTGTCTGGGAATAATGAACATCTATGTTCAGGAAGAAATGAAGGAAGACAAGACAACCTATTTTCTCAGAATACCAAATTCTTGAACACTACAAATTAGTTTAACTTTGAGGGGTTATACATGAAACTGTGTATAACAATTATCTGCTATGCTACTGCTTCTGAATTCGATACATGTGTCATGGTTTTAGTTTGAAACTGGGAGGAAACACTGATTTTATATCTCAGTTTTGGTTTGTTAATTTGAAATTTCTCAATCAAGAGCAAAGCAGGTTTAAACTTAAAAGGAATAAAACCTTATTAACTAAGAGGAAAAGAAAACAAATCAGAATGAAATCTTCAAAACACTTCTCTTCCCCCTATCAACTCTTTACTTTTTTACTCTGATATAAAAAGACAAAACTTGGGATTCTCAGTCAGTTATCACTCTTAAAATAATCATTTCTCAATTTATCAAGAAGAAAGGAGTCTTTCTTGGGTACTACAGAGATTTTCTACAAGATACCAGTTCTCTTGCTTCCACACTCCACAATGGCCCACCTGGGAGAAGAAATGTTGCCATTGTGAAGTCCCTCCCATGAAAAAGCCTTCCACAGCAGCTCATGGGTCATATTAATTTATTAGGGTACAGTTTAAGGATGCCTCTTCTAGTATAAAATGAAAGTTCTCTTCATCTTAAGAAACAGAGGTCATCCTCTCTCAATGGGCAGGGCATCATCTCTCACTTTTTCGGTCTTCTTCTGTTCAGTTTTCTCTAGCAGCTCACAACTATGACTAGAACCTTGCATTTCCCTAAAAAACACTTCATAGGTTATAAGGTATTAAGTCTATTTTCTATGACTTCACAAGAGAAGTCCAACTTAACCAGGCTACTCTTTCAATCCTTTTTTCTATTTAAGATTCTCTTCTCACTTCTTCTGACAATAAGTCTCATGCTGTGTCTTTCTACATTTTATCCAGTCTCTTCTTTTTCTCTGGGTAAGACTCATGCTTTGGAAGTTTCATCTGGTTAGAAAAGAGTAAACAGCAGAGCAGCAGCCAGGTTTGGGCAGTCACGTGATGCATTGCAGTTGTGTTGCATTTCAAGGCCAGGCTTCAGATGTCTCATGCCAGGGCTGATCACTTCCCTTTCCTTTCTCGGCAGATGCTGGGCCTGTCTCTGCCCATGGTTGCTGCATGAGCAGTCCTGGATTAGTAGATTTCAGCAGCTGGGACTGGGCTGAGCCTTCCTCCCTCCCCACCTCTGCCTCCCATTCCCCTGTGCCTGCCAGGAGTGCCGTGGGAGGGCAGCGGGAACCTCAGCCCAGCCCAGCCATGGGGAGCAGCCGGCCAAGGTTCTCAACTCACCCCCTCCAGATACCAGAAGAGCTATTTCCAGAATCTCATCTCAAAATGTGTATTCACTAGAGGTGTATCCACCCGTTTCATTGGTTTTATCAGGTGTCAATATTACAAAATTGTCCAGTCAGGGCTAAACCATGACAACATGCAAGATATGGTGTTTCCAAATTAAAAGAAAGTGTGGAAGACTTCCCAGGTGACACAAAGTGTCTGAACACATCTAGGAATATTCTGGGAAGAACCTGAGCCTGTTCAGAAGAGGTGAACCTGCAGCATCATTCATTATGATCCACAAAAGACCTCTGATGAACCCATACCAGCACATCTGGACTGTGGTGAGCAAAGTTCCCCTGGAAATCAGGCAATCCAGACTTACACTTCCATTGACTCTAAAATATAGATATAAACTTGAGTCCTAATCACTACAGAAAAAAAGGACAGAAGTCAGATTTGTACATACTCAAAACACAAATATTGGACCTTCACAGTCACAGAACATGCAAAGCCCTAATGCTGTTTTGTGGCACACACACCTGCTCACCAGCACAGCTTCCTAAGTGTTTTAGGAATTAAAAAAAAAAAAAAAAAAAAAAAAAGCAATAACTGAGTTAAGTCTCTACTATATTCCTAGAAACCTCTTGGCCAATTTCAGTTTCCACTACCTAAGAAAAACTAAGAAACAATAAAATCTTTTGGTTAATACAAGAAACCTGGCTCCTGGTATTGGAGGTCTGCACTCATTTCTCAACACTGCCACCAATATTCTGTGTGTTCAGGCAACCCAGTCCCACATAGATAGCAAAGTCAAGGAGGAAAATTTCTGTATTTACCCTGTAGAGCTTTCCCTGCTTTGTACAACCCCACCATCTGGTGATCTGGACTGTGATCTCTAGGGACAGAATGAGCATCCTCTGAGCCTGTAAAATGCAGGGCACAACAGAGCCAGTTCCACACTACTGTGACAGAAACAATAAAAAAACTGAAAAGACTCAGATGATGCATTTTCAATCCAACCAATGTCTTCACTAGTAATGCCTCCAGAAAACATCTATCCACTGCCAGAAATTCCTCTTACCTGCCAGAATCTGTTCTACTGACTTTGGAAAAGACTTCCTTAGAATTCACTGTGAAAATGTCATTTTGCTATTCACCTGTTTGCTACAACATCAAAACACTTGCTCTTTTGAACTGGATGTGTGAGAAAAAACAAAAGGAAAGAAGAAGCAAACAAAATTCTAATGTTGTAGATTAAGAAATATGCTTTCCTTGCCTTTTTTGCCATCACACAACCAGAGACTATCAGGGCACCTCCCTCACTGCCTGATTGATTACAAGGCACCACATTTCAATTGACTTGGTTTGGGAAGGTTGTCCTGGGTACACAAAGTGACTGCTCAAGAACATTCGACACAACACCTCATTCACAAGCCAAGATAATCACAACACTGTCACAACTATTTGTAATTGCCCTTTCCTTAAGAGAAAAATATTAATGTACTGAATAGCAAAATCCCTCCATTTTTCAGAAGTATCTTAATTCTTGGTTTATTGTATTAACTGTTTTCCTAAATCCACTCATCAGTCTGGACATTGTATCACTCTCTTATTGCTGTGCACAACTGAGCTTTTTGAAGCTGCTCTTCTCCACAATGTTTAGGAGGAGGGAGGAGGAAAGGATGAGAAGCCAAGAGCTGAAGAGAAGGATGTAGTGGAATGAAAGATGATCAGGGAAGGAAAAAGGAGTCTGTTTTGTTAATGCTGTTCTGGCCACCTCTCACATCTTCCTCCTGAATTTTTTAAGTTCTTCAGCTGCACGTATTTAGCTTTCTGGCTGCCTTTGTTTTTTGGCTACCCAGCCTCTCTCCTTGCATCTACTCACTTCCTTTTCTTTTTTTTTTTTTTCTTTTTTTTTTTTTAAGACTTGCTTAAGCTTTTCCGTCCACGTCTCTCTCACATTGTGTGGCCGCTTGTCTCAGCTTCCTTGCCAGGCTCCCAAGCAGGGCTGCTTGGCTTAGACCTCCCCCTGCTGCTAGATGCTGTTTGGGAGCTGCAGAAATCTGCAGTGTGGGTTGAGCACAGAGTACCAAACACCCTCACACAGGCCATGGGGTGCTTCATCTCTGCTAACAAGGCAAGGTGATGAGGACTAATCTGCCAGGCTCCCTTCTCACCTCACAGATCACATGCCAAAATGTGCCTGGAGAAAATTGTTCCCTCCTAGCTCTGCCTCTCCTGGGGTATTAATACACAGTAATGGAGAAAGCAGCCAAGGGCAGGCAAGACAGCTCCTAAAACACTCTCTGTGCCAGCATAGAGGTCTCCAACAGGAAACACAAAGTTTAAGGTAGCAATCTCCAGATGCTCTGCTGTTGAATTCTTGGGATTCAAGACAGTTCACGTACACTTATACACATTTGTCTATCTGCTAGCCAGTCTATCTATAAACGTTTTGTTGCAGTAGACAGTAACGTGTATTCCTGTGATACAAAATATCTAGATGAAACTTCTGTACACACTTTGTACACTCATCTGTTTGCATAGTCTTAAAGTAGGGGAGTGCAAGAATGATAAAATCAGGTTTATAAAACTGCTTCCTGTAGCACTGTCTCAGAACTCAAAAGCAATTCACCAAAGTAATTAAAAAGAATCTTAATCTTAAACATACACTTTACAAGAATGGCACTGTTTATATCACTTGTAACATTTGTTCTGAGGTGCAAACACTGTTCCTACTCTAACAAGAGTGGCACAAAAATCATTTACCCAGTAGTGAAGCAGAACAAGGGAACAGTGACGTCAGTGCTGCAAAGTTACAAACACACTTTCAAGTGTATAATGGAAAATCCATCCCAGGAGCCAGGAAAGGGAGCAACTCCCCACTCCAGCATGTAAAAAGCTGAGAAATCGTTTAGGTCATTGCATTTTTCATTCATCAGCACATGTTCATAGAAGCATTAGTCACATATACTGTTTATGAACTGCACCAAGGAACTGAAGTACTGAAAGGTTGGACTTCTGCAAACTTCTGCAGTCATTGATGCAAAGTCCTGGTGACTAGGGAATGCAGGACACTCCTTGAAGAGGAACTTCAAATTCCCCTTAAATTGCTAATTGCTGTCTTTTGTTTGATTGTTTTGTTTTGTTTTGTTACCAAGTTATGATAGTTACTAAATATAAAAGCAAACAAAACCCCAAACCTGTTCCCTTCCCCGGCAAACTCTTATCTCCTGTTCTTCTGGAACCTCTGTTGCTTTTGTACGTAGTCCCATGTCCCTGGTGTTGTCAGGCTTTCGATCTTTTGCCATGGACAAAGGGAGACCATACTTGGCTAACTTGGTTATAGCTTCTGATCCCTTTCAGGAATTATCATCTCCAAGTGTTCTAACTTATTCATGTGCTGCTTTAAAGCTAAATTGTACCAACCAAAAGTGTGTGGGGGGGAAATAGCCAACAAACAATACCAAACAAGCATAAATGTAAAGTTTTACATGAACCAGTAAAATTTAATTATTTTGTCTCAGTTTGTGCGAGTGTAATTTAGGGTTTTATGTCCAAGTGAATTAAATTAAAAAGGGTTTACTAAGGAGATATTTTGGCTATTTCTAATAATTTCAGCTGAGATTGCTGAGTCACCTTGGTGTGTGAAGCACATTTATGGCAATGAGTGAATGGTGGTGATAAAAGGAACAGAACTTGGTAGAAGAGAGGACTGTGGTCCTGCACAGAGGACAGAGCATCTGCCCTGACTGAGGCAAGGAAACATCTGCAAATATTGAAAAATCTAAGGTTTTTATTTCAACCTTAAAGAATTCAGTAAAGAAAAAAGAAAAGCTTGAAATTTGCTAAGTCAGGCCGTGGCCCACGATAAAAAGATTTGGGAAAAAAAACTGGGGGCAAATAAAAAAAAAATCATAAACCCCGTTATAGTTCATAGGTATAGAAATAAATAGCCATTTCTTATTCCTATGTACAAATGGAACAGGAACAAACACTGATATTAGTTTTAATTCCACTGTATGTTTTTAAACTGCATTAAGGAAAATAAATTTCAAATGCACATATGTACCAAATCAAACAATTCCACAGAAATCTTAATAAAATATGTGGATTTTAGCATTGTTTGTCTGTATTGAGTTTAAAGAGACTTCCAAGTGGCTTTGTACAATAAAATACAACAAATACTATCTAAGCTTCTACCCTTTCTTCATTAAAAGTCTTCCACTGAATACCTGTCTT
Source organism: Certhia americana (assembly GCA_018697195.1). NCBI lineage: Eukaryota > Metazoa > Chordata > Aves > Passeriformes > Certhiidae > Certhia > Certhia americana. The sequence continues at coordinate 93,303,833 of CM031859.1, forward strand.
TGATGCAGTTGATCCAGTGACAGAACTTTAAAAAGAGTCCCTTCCAACCTAACTTATGCTGGGATCCTAAGACTATTCTGCAAGCAAAATTTCATTAAGGGATCTTTTTGACACAAAAAAATGCATCTAGCTCCTTATCCATGCAAGAACAGTGCAGTTTCCACTGAAATCCATGGGAAGATTCCCTTTGATTTTCATGGAGATTGGTTGTTTCATTTCTTTACACTTTTCTGAAAGTGATACCAATCAGAAAAAAAAATACTTAGAGTGATACAAATAAGAAAAGGGAAGGCCTAGGATCTTAATATTTACCTTACAAGGCCATAGTCCACAAATTGTTGTTATATACAGTTAATGATCAAATATTAATAAAATATTAATTAGTATCTCCACGCCTTTTATTAAATTGTAAACAGTTAAATATGTAATTTAGTTTATAACATAATAGTGTTACAGAAAATCTGACTACCTCTCTGTTTTGAAGCTGAAACTTTAAATGAGGGAATTTTATAAGAAATACACTTTGCCAAGTGAATGCTAAATTCCACTAGTTTTTCAGATGTTCCTCACTGCTCTTCTTACAGGATTTTTTAATTATCCTATTAACAAGTATTACTTATTACTTTGTACTTTGCAGCTTGTATTTCCTTTAAAATTAAGACAGCATGTTGAATTGCAGCCATTCTTTTACTTTCCACAACAACAAATTACTGTCATTATGAGTAAAGGACTGTGATTCACCATCATGAGAAAATGTAAGATGAAGAAAAAGATTGGCACAGTACTGCTTTGCAGCTGTACGTTCTCTTTCCTTCAGCAGAAGCAGTCTTTTTTTCACAGCAGTTCTCTATGGGTACAGATACAGAACATTAAAAGCTGAGCAGAAGAGGTGGGAGTGAGTCTGAGACTGATTTTCACAGTGCAAGAGGAAAATCAGACCCATGTATCCTTGACCTCTTCCCCTAAATAATATCTTAAAAATCAAAATATTTAAATTTTATTCTCTCAACCAGTTTAAAAGGGGGAGACCCTTAGGAGCCGCCTTGTTAAAACAGCAGCCATGTGAACAGATTGCACTTTAGAGGAAACAAAGCCAGGGTTTCCTTCCATAACTGCTTCTTGTCATATTGCAAGATTAGCTTTGAAAGATGTTGAAATGGTCCTGATAATGGCTATCACTGAATGCTCTTTGATGAGTGAACTAGAAGTTCACTGGTCTTGTTTCATGTACAATAAATAAGCAAAGATACCAGCTGTGGTATTTATGTGCTGCTTCGATGACAGTCTCACTACGGATGCAAATGATGATTAAACAGACATACACACTGCACCTTTCAACTTTTCCAGTGTTTTCCCTTTCAGGTTTGGACTACCACACCTCTGTAGGGCAGCACAGGAGAACTGGAGCACTTCTGTGGGAAGGCAGAAGATTTTGGTCTCCAGGACTGTGATTCAGACACGTTTTACAGCCACTGAATTCAACATGCATATTTAATTTATTTTTTTAAAATCTTGAATAGGTCCATTCTAGAACAGCCCATTAAGAAAGAGGCAACTGCAGAATCTGTGCAGCAACAGGGCCAAGGATCCCAGTGTACATTAAATTGTGACTGAAGAAGCCATTCGGAGAGGGACTTAGGACACATGTCTGAGCTTAGGCCACTTGACTCTTTCTCACATTTTCTTTTGTAGCTGAATCTCTTTCACTGCCTCTCTACTGCTTGTTGGTTCATTAGTCTGAGGAAACTCTCATCACAGTAACTATTTCTGCAATGGAGCTACAGAAGGATTTGTGTTTGTTTAGAGATTTAAATGTATCTGTGAATCTGGACCTAAATTCCAAGATATATCACAATATAGCAAGAAATTCTAGTCATTCAGGTAGAGAACCTTTCATTTTTTTTAAAACCTGCAAATATTAGCATGTTTATAGCCTTCCCAAAGGCAAATAATTCCAGGAATAAGGAGAAGGAAAGCATTCTTTAGAGCAGCAAGAAACTGAAATCTCACAGGAGCCTCTGAGTCTCTTTATGTGTGTGACATTGTGGAACATGCTGTGAATTATAACTGACAGCACAGACTGTAAAATTATGGTCCCTTTCTAACTGCTGTCTCTGCACTTGAGCCCTACAGTATCATTTCCCAGGAACATGCATTTCTCATCCTTTAATCTGGAACCACTTTATGCCTTACACAGGCTCCATTAAACACCCATCAAGACTATCTCTTCCATGAGGATGCTGTCCAGATGTCTGGGACTTACTGGCTGGGGACCTCATGGGACAGAAGACATCTGACACTTGAGCCCAGAAATTTATTGTCAATGCAGAAGTGTAACACCCATAAAAGTTACTTCAACCTACTCGAGTATTTCTGAGGCGCTGCTAATAATATAATGTGGTGATAACCAGCCTCGTAATCCGCTCACAAAACTACACGTTACTAACTGACCACAAAGGAGTTTTTCCCATTGTACTATTGTGTAAACTTCATGCCTGCAGGCAAATAACTTTGGTTAAGGGGGGAAGGTCTTGAGAACTTTCATGGGTTTGTGGCAGAACAGCTTGTCTGAGTCTAATTTTACCCAACAGTTGCATAAATGAATTTTTAAAACATGATACATATTCTTAATGTCTAATCCAGGACTGTGCGGTTTCATGCAGGGCTAATCCCATGGAGTAATATATGACTTAAAGCCTTGGATCAGAAAACTACTGAATATCAGTGGTACCAAAATTGTGGTGTCCGACGATAGCTAAAATAAATAGAAGAGAATGGCACGCAAGAGAAAAAATAGAAAAGAACAGATAAACAGTGTGAAAATATTTTTGTCTGAAACACTGAAATTCCCTAAGATATCACTCAAGCACTTGGAACAAGGACTACGTTAGTCAAAGAGGCAGATGTCAACTAAAACTTCATGTTGGGCAAGCCCAAGAGAAAGAGAAGCTACACTTGAACAATTAAATCAGAAGATTAAGATAATCATGGCAGAGACACAAAAATGGTGAGGAACACAAAAATATGTTTCAGCAGGAAGCTGCCACTCAGAAATGTGGTCCTGCACTTCACTGAGTTGGTGAAAATTTCAGTAGAAAGAGCCTTCCAGGGCAGGAAGTCCTCTAAAAACACCTGCTCCCAAGAGGCAAAAGGTTGTGCCTCTCTGGATTCTTTCAAATCTCTGTTTTGCCTGACAGAAGATTTTGCCAACCTGGTGCTGTCCCCCACTAAGACTTCATTCATGAGGGCAAGAGGAAGGACTGCATCACGTGGCTGTGATGGTGGGAGATGTTCTCTTTCTGGGCTGCTTCAGGACTTGCCTCTGCTCCTTCTCCAGCAGAGCAGTGGGACCCTTGCCTGTCATCCCTGGGGAATCCTGCCCATCTCTGCATTTCCAGGCATGTAGGCCCTTGCTTTGTTGCTCTACTTCATACAAATATTTTGTTGATGACACCTGCACTGGATTAAGAGAAGACTTTCTTGCACAACTCCAGCCTGTTTGCATCACTTTGCTTGTATCATGAGCTACCATATAGACCCTAGATAAATTTATCTACATTGCACACATACTCACTTCAAAAGTCACAGAAAATTTCCTCCTGAGTACACTCCACAGAGCCACTCCCATGCTGTCCCTTGGTGGCAGGGGGGATGCACTGGCATCATCTTGGAGGACAGACCTTTGAGCCAACATGACCTGAGCTCCATCAGGCCTCACATGGTCCCTGCCCCAGGGCTCACAACCACAGAATTTGTCAGCAAACCCCTTCCTTCTGCTCTGTCCCTCCTGTGCTGCACTGGGGGCAGCAGCCAGTGGGCAGAGCCAGTGGGACACAGCTAGGAGAGAGGCAGCCTCCTTCTGCAAGCACCTGCTGTGCCAAAGAGCTGAGGAAATGCTGCTACAGTGGAGAAGAATCAGCAGCCACCAGATGTGAGGGATGATCTCCAGATGTTAGGGGAATGTCAGACTCCCACAATTGGGAAATCTGCTTACCACCGTAATGGTGGAGTTGCTCTGTAATCCCTTCTTTTCTCTCTGTTTTACTCCTGCCAAAGCAATCAGCAATTTCAAAGCTGCCACTGAACTCAGACAAGAAGGGGATGATTACAGAGAGCAGCAATATTCTCTGTGTAAACCAGAGCACTTCCCATTATGTAATGCAATGGCTTCCACGGTGTGCTACCCACAGCTCATGGGAGCCTGCTCAGCCAGGCTGCTTTGGCCTTTTATCACATCCTAGCCTCATATTTTGCCTCTGGAAGTCTTCAGTCGTGTCCCTGAGCACCAGTGCCAGCTAAGGAGGCAGTCATTATGCTCCCTTGGGTTTCTGCTGTAATGATGGTCCAAGTCTCCTAAGTGATACTTGTAAGACAGCAAAGGAGCGTGTTCTTCATTTTAGCTGATGAATTAGGCGGCCAAATCTATCACTGCTTTTCCCTTGGATCCTGTGAAATATTATCTGAAGAGATAATCCGCTGTGATAAATAAAACAAAACAAATGAGCTCCTCAACAGATGGTTTCACTATTAGAGTCTGAAATCAGAGCTGAGAAAAACTTTATCTGCTATGACACAACATCTCACCAAATGCTGACAGATTTTTCCTGTTGTTCATATTTATATGATGAAAGAAATCAACATGATATTTTTCTTAAAAGGCAACCAAGAATCCCAGCCCAGCCTCAGACAAAGCTTTTATTTCCAGATGTTCTTCTCTTTGTAACATGAAACATAAGAACTTTTGTAACAGGGTCAGCGAAAAGGTGCATCTAGTCTAATGTCCTGACTTCTAAAGAGTACAGTTTTGGGTGTTTTAGAAAGTGTGTAAAACATGGCAAGTGCACCAGTTCTTTGCTTAGTTTAGCCTCCTGGATTCTGGTGTGTCTTCTACTTAAAATGATTGTCCCTTTTGTATAGCACTAGCACTGCATACTAGGCAAGATTCAGTATAATTAAAAGAATATGCATCTTGGATGAGTGGATTAAGTGAAAATTATTTATCACAAACATTGAAACACATGCAAACCTAAATTCCATGTATATGAACATTTTGCAAAAAAAATTTCTTTTTTTGATTAAAACTGGAACCAGAAGACAAGATCATTCTCCAACATAAAACAAATTACTTGAAATGTTAAAAACTTTCACTTTCACTGTAAATGTTACTCCTTCACTACCAATGTTGTCTATATCTTTACAAAAATGTTTACCCTCTGTCTTTTCAGTTCTGTGCCTTTTCCTATTTAATTTACCTTAGAAGAGCTATCTTGTTGCTGCTTGTCTAAAAATAAAAGTCAAAGTCCCTCTTAGCCACAAAGAGAAAACAGCCACTCTGGAAACATGCATGATCAGGATACACAGACACGTTGCTCCAAATGCTCGGCTCAGTCTATATTTGTATGGAGGTAGCTGCACCATATGAAGTAACTTCTGATTCATGGCAGCACAGTCAAGACCAGGCAGCTTTGCCTAGCTGACTCCAACACATAAAAGTCTTGAGAACAGGTCTCTGTCTTTGTCCAAAGGGGTGTCTATTTCCAGTATGAGTTCCCACACAGTAGCCCCCATATACAAGAGAGCACTGAAAGGCTGTGAAAAAAAAAGCTGTCTAGGTCTCTTAAAAACACGTAGTGAAGCTGGCTAGGTCTCTTAAAAACACATTGTGAAGCTGGACATTTTAGGTTAAAAATACAAAATAATTTTTTGAATGATAAATTGTTCTCTGCTTATGAATTTTATGCTGCTGGAAACAAAAGCAACCACTATGTGCACCTTATGGTAAGGTTTAAATAAATATTAGTTAAAAAAGCAAAAGTGCGGTCTCCTTTATTGCCAATTACAGGTTTACAAAGTTAAACAGGGAAAAGTAATACTATAGCCAAAACAGACTTCCAGAGAGCCCTCCAGGGTCTCACTTGCTGTTCACTGGACTAACATTAGTTATATTTTTATACCACAAGAATGGGCAGGGAGTGTTATTAGGGTTTTGGTAGCTTTATGATCAGCTTCATATTCAAGATATTTTCTTCCAGAAATCTCCAAGCTTATGTGAAATCCTCAAGGAATATATCAATGAATTGGAAGAAGCAGTAGTAGTATTTGTGAGGAAAAGAAAAAAGCCAGACTCGGGGTCAGTCTAGAAGTAGATATAGCTGTTAAAATTTGGTTCAACACATTCAAAGCAAGTTGCTGGCTTTCTGCTCCCTGTGTTCCAGGAAGAGAGCATTCTTTGGCAGGCATTTCATTCAGAGGTTTCAATTTATGGGAAAGAGGCTTGCCTCAAAGAGGCTATTTTTCTTATTTGACCAAGGTTTGGTGTTTTCCATCCTTAGCACTCTTTACCTCAAAAAGGAAAAAAAAAGGTTAATTTTCAACAGGTTTGTTTTCCTCCAGATAACCAGGAGTTCCTAGGATTTTGTACTAAGGCACTCCTAGACCAAAGTGAAACCTACAAAGCAGGTCTTAAATATGTCAGAAAATAAAAATACTGACACTTAACCAGATGTGTGTAGTCTTTGTGGACACCCATACTGATCCTACTGCCCTAGCAGCACACCCAGGTGTGCCCAGGTAAGCCAGGGAAGTAAGCTGGTTACATTTTTCATACAAGGCAGGTCTGGATTGCCCACAGCTGCATCATGCTTGCTGCAGAATTCACAGTTCAACCTTCATTTCCTGAGTAATAATCCAGCGCTGCTAACCACAAAAGAAAAGAAGGCTGTATCTCAGTTTCACCATTGTCAAAAGATCTGGCCCAATACATACCCACTGTGAGATTTCCATAAAATGTAGAGGTTTTTGGCCTATCTGGTTTCCTATCTCAGATTTCAGATTTTTTTTCAAGAAGTGAGATTTTCACTAAAAGATGTATTGTGCATTTCCAGAGTTAGTGTGCATGTAGCAATGGAACACAATTTGCCATAAGGATTTACATGAGGTAATGCCATTGGCATCACATCTCTTTAGCTGTGGATAAAACACTAAATTGTAATTTGAGGTCAAGATTGTAGGGATTAAGATTACTGCTTCTTTTAAAGTACACTATAAAGATGGAAACTTCAAGTGGGCTTATAAAGCGAAAGTATCCTTATGGCAGGCCGTATTTTCAGCACATTGCCTGTTATTGCCTAGAATCAATGCCTAGAGTCAATGAAGTAAATGCCCACTGCATTGCACCTTGATTCCCTTTTCCTATTTAATTGTGCTGATCTAGGAGTCCCTATGTGCAATCTTAGAAACATTTCAGAAAGGAAAATCATATCTTGAATTCCAAGGCAGGATGAATCTCCCTTGACTTAAGATTTCTACATGGTGTATATTTTAGTTTTCCCATATAGCCCTCAAAGTTTTGCATTCATTTTTTCTCATCCTTCCAACTAGATTTGATACAGCACATAGGAGACCTCTAGGCTGTATTTCTTTTTCTCAAAAAGGAGACAAGACAGGCATCAAACAATTCAGGTGGACACCTGGGAGCATAAAGGTTAAGCCATCTCAACCACAGAAAATGCTCAGCAATACCTAAATCCAGACCTCCCCTCTGTGCCTGGTCTCTACATTTTCGGCAGTACCACCACTCTCCTCCAGCTTTATTTGCCTCAGGGCGATGGTAGTATCTCTTTTATTCTCTGGCTTTTACACTGCTAAGCATTCTTGGGATTCCAGAGAGGTCCCAGATGATTGCAAACTGGGATTGCCCCAATTTTCAAAAAGGACAAAAGAAGGACCTCAGAAATGACAGGCTTATTAGTCTCACTTTATTTCCTGGTAAAGTTATTAAGATTTTTCTGGCAGGTATTGAAAAACACCTCAAGGACAACACAGCCACTGGTCACAGCCAGCATGGTTTCATGAGAGAAAAGTCCTGATGATAAAACCTGACTTCCTTTCATGACAATGTAACCCACCTAGCTGATCAAGGGAAGCCAGTCCTTTGGATTTCAATAACTCTTTCGATGCTCTCTCTCACAGGATCCTTCTGTCTCTCCCATAGCTAAATAAACACATCATGCCATGGGTGAGCAACTATCTCATGGTTGGGGCACAAAGAGCTGTAGTGACTGGGATGACATCAAACTGGTGACCTGTCACTACTGGGGTTCCACAGGACTCCATCCTTATCCCAGTTCTCTTCAACATCTTCATAAATTACTTGGACACAGGACTGGAAGGGGTACAAAGAAAGATCCCAGGTGATGCAAAACTGAAAGGAGCTGTTACTGCCTCAAAGATAAGGAGGCCTTGCAGAGAGACCTCAACAAATTAGAGGCCTGGGCAATCACCAACCATATGAAGTTCAACAAGGGAAGGTGCCAGATTCTGCACCTGGGAATCAGGAATCTCGACCACACAGGGCTCAGTACTTCATCTAGACACTGTAATAATGGGACTGCTTCTATATTAGTGAGGATGCAGATATGCAGATAAATAAAGCATACATAAAGAGATATTTTTAGTGCCTGTGCTTGCATGTTTATCCAATTTTTTAATTTCGGCTTTAAAAGCATTTTTTCAGACTGATAGAGCAAAAAGAGAACATACAGCATTTCATAAAATTGTATTCCATTGAACTGCTCTAACACCATCAGAGAAGCTCCCCAGGTGGTGAACTAAGTGGCAAGTTTCTAGACTTTCACATAACTAGTCCAAGAACTCCCCATTTGGCAATGGAGCATAGACATATGCTGAAATTGAGAAATTCTTATTAGCTGAGTTCAGATAGAGAAGCCTGCAGCTAATCAATGACACCACTACCACCATCATCACCCAGAGCTGCAAGTGCAGTCCAGATGAATGCAGAGGCAGAATTTCAAAGACCTCATGATAACAGAGCTAAGTACTGAGGACAAAAAAGATTAGAGACTTAGGGGTTATGGTCCAAAGACTAAGTAGAGGTCAATCTAGACATAAACAAAGAAATGGATAAATTGTCCCTGCAGTGAGGCTGAGTAATGAAAAACTGAAAAACTCCATATTACTCAAATTTAAAGTATATGAAGCTCATTACTTCTTTTTACCCTCAACTACACCAGTGAACTAAACCAAACCAAAATTCCTACTTCTGGGAATGTTGTCTCTGGACCATGTAGTCCCACTTGTTGAAAGGGACAGCAACTCACAGCTGTAGCAGATGTCTCCAACAGCTTAGACAGCTGAAAACTTCAAGTTTAAAGAACATCTAGTTCTTTATGACATGTAAAGCACAGGTAAAGCACAGTGGTGGAGCTGTTCTTATATGCACACAAATGTATCAGCATCGAGCAGGTGAGACCCACCAGAGACTCCAAACCTGATGTCATTATAATTTTTGCCAGAAACTGTAACATTATTTAAATAATTGAGACAGAATCAAGCACATGATAGTTCAGAATGGTTTTTCAATTGTATTTAATAACCTAATTATTTTTTTAAATCTTATCTGACCAACTCTACACACAGATCTTTCCAGGAAACTAAGTCATCCCCTTGTTACAGGAAAGCAACACAATACAGAATTCTGCTGGTGCCTGAGAGTTAAAGACATCAATTTTGAAAAAACTCAGCAGAATATGCAGAAACATAAAAATGGTATTTAAGCTGCCTTGCCCTACCACAAATGATTATGTGAGTAATGAGGGCAGGAGCACCCCATAACTCCATAAAATATTGGGGTTTTTTTGCTACAGGCTGTCATGACAAGCTAGATTAAACTGACAGTGAGATCAGAATTAGGCCCAAATTATTTATACAGTCTCTGATCCACTTGTGTTTTAGTCATTACTTACTTAGATTGCCTTGTAAAACTCATCACTGCCACTAAGTATGGCTCATAACTCCTAAGGATACAAAATATTTATTGTCTCTAGTCCCCATACATTACACATTCTGACAAGAATAAAAGTGCTTTCTTTGTGCCCTTGAAACGAGATTGAAAATGTGCTTTTCAATACATTTCTTTGAGGGGCAGGATGAGGAAGGCATCAAACCTTTAGGATCCACTCAGCTGGCAGTCCACAGCTGAAGTCTTTCCTGGTACCTTAGAGCTCCCATAGGCAACTTCTTGTTTTCCAATGAGTGTCCAAGGATCCTGTAAACTCCTTGAGACTTCACACAAGTCACTGGAAACTCAGACTTTTCAGGGCACTATGGGACATGGTGCTAGGATTAGACCTTTCTCAGTAAGAGTCCTGTGCTGGCTCAGTGTGGCTGGCTGGCTTCCAGAGCTCCATGTATTTCTGACCAGGGCTGGCCCATGCCAAGGGGAACTCTCTTACCAGCCAGCACAGAACTCCACACAGGTCACTCCCGTGTCTGCGCTGCTCTCTGCTCCTTGCCCAGGCCAGGCCTCACGTTTGGAGCACCTCATCTCAAAATAAATAAAGGCTGCCTAAACGGGCTTTGCTAGCTTGTAATGACACATGCATGATTACGTGCCTGGCAAATTTTCACTGGATACACACAGAGGGAGCAAAATGTGTAAGTGCTTTTTCCTACTGTGCATATGATGAAATATTACAACATGAGGATGCTCAGTTGAAAGCAAGGCTCTGGTTCAAAGGAAATGCAGGTGGTTTCGATTGTTTCCATAGACCAGAGTGCCTGCTTAATAAGAACAAGCAAGTACATGCAGAATTCAGAAGATCAACAAACTGTTCTCATTAGAGGCTTTCCACCACAATGTGCCTACAGACACATGCACACAAAATTAAATAAATGTCACAACATAAAAATGTGGGCTATCAGCAATCGTATTTCAGTTCACCCATGGATAATTGACCAAGAGGTACACTCTTTAGTGATGTAATATAAGAAAACTATCTCCTAATTGGCAATGGTAAGTATGTAATATGATAAGAAAGTGCAATTTATAGTGTAGCTGCAATTCAGAGTGTATGTGTTTTGTTTACCAGGCCACCACAGAAGTTGCTTACTTTAGTCCACCATTTTCCGTAGATTTTAATATAACTAGTTAAGTAGTAAAAGATTCTTATTTTTCCACAGCTGCCACCTGCCTGGAGTACAAGGTATACTTTTTAACTGGCATCTATTCTTGCTGGAAATATATGCACTGCCTACAAGTTGGTCCTAATTATAGGAAACTGGAAGAAATAAATTGTTTGGAAGCTTTATTCTGTTTAATATCTTTACAAAAGACCTGGAGTGGGTGATGGAGTGCACCTTCATCAAGCCTGCAGATAACCTGAAATTGGGGGGAACAGCTGACTGGTTTCAGGGCAAGGCTGCCATTTTAAAGGACAGAAATGGGCTGGAGAAATGGGCCAGTAGGATTTCATTAAAATCAAGGAGGACATATGCAGATTCACACATGACAGAAGGAGAAGCCTCTTGAAATGTTGCAGGCTGGGGACTGTCTGGGAAGCAGATGTGCTGAAAGGAGGCTATCCAACACCATTCTTCCAAAGTTCCCTCTTAATCCATAGTTCACAGACCTCTAGTATTCCACTTGCCTTTCGCTCCACTTTATCTGGTTAGTCTATCCTGAAGTGTGGCATTGGGCTACCAGTACTAAACAGTGAGAAAAGATTATTTCACTTGTCTGGTAGTCTATACATCTGTTCATACTTTCCAGTATGACACTTGATTTGTCTAATGTAGTGTTTCTCTCTGACCATGGCTGAAGACCAACACACTGCAGACAAATACGGAAGAAACATGCAGGAGTCAAGTCTGGAATTATCTTTTTGCTGTATTTAGACTGGGTCTAATATTTTATTGCCAGGATGGGGTTAGATAACATAGGATTGTCTCCTTCCCTTTTCTTTCCCAACTTATTTCTCTCACTGCTCTTACTCCTAGCTGTGGAGTCCCACTTGTATCCTTTGCTGTCTTACTTTAACTGTCCAATGAGCCAGTTCAAATCAGAAATCCAATAGATGCTACTTGCTTTATTTATAATGTTAGCTTTCTTCTGTCTTAACGAGTACCTTTGGCTTCCAGTGGAGCCTGAATCAGAGTCAAAGATGAGCAGGAACATGAATGGGAAGGAGATGTAAGAGAAATAGAACAGTTTTTCTTTAATCTCTATGGCTCACACACAGCTCATACCCCTTTTCAACATTTTTGGACTGGAGAATTTCCAGTGAATGCTAATTAAACCTCACAACACTCCTGTAGAGAAAGACTTGTCATCTTTAATGGGTGAATAAAGAAAAGTCTAGAAGGAAATGGCCTTCCTCAATGGCATTAGGCAAGGCAGGAGAAAAGTCAGAAGCAGGACTAAAGTAAAAACCTCTTGCCTAAGCTCCTTATTTCCCCCTTTATCCCCATGCCACAGTGCTGGTTTTTTAAGTTTACAACAGCTAAGGCTTTGCATGTTTAGAATATTATCACTACAAATAATGTCCCCACATAAAGATATGATAATAATCAGATAAGTAATACAGATTTTGTCAAAGCTAGGCAGATGAGGTCAAGGAACATACCTCATAAAATAGTTAAGGATTTAAAACCTAGAAGGTGCAAATGTTTATGTCCTAATAACAAAATTCCCAAGTGATAGGCTGTACATAGCAGCTTTCAACACAGAGCAAGCTAAGAAAAATGCAATAAGAAACTAAAGGTAGTGATCTATTCAATGTTAATACACTGAGTTAACAGCTACCTAGAATGAGTCATCAGTGCTCCTGGATGAATTCGGGCTTTTATCTAATATTTGTTTGGTGTAAAGCACTTGTTTGACAAAAATCCATTGCTCCAGACTCCTTTCTGATCACCTCAAGTCACAGAACCATCCTGTGATACCGACCTAGTGAAATTTTGTCATATTCACACAGTTTCGGGACAAAATGAAGGAACTGTGTCCATCTTGGCCTATTCAGTAAGATACCCGCATAAGCAGTGTGCTGGGGGAGATTGAAAGAACTAAAACCAAATTTTTCCATGAATGTTACCCCTATTACATCATGGTAAAAAATGGAAGAAGAAAGCAAACATGAAAGCATGGGAGGACAGTTTCCCTGTTGTTGCATTAAAAGTGATAGCTTCTATTAGCATTTTGTGAGCAACATAATCTTCCCAGAGAGCTGGTATCGATTCTGAGGAGTTCAGGGGCAGACATAAACATGGTGCAAAGCTGCACCATCCTCTTGAGTCTGCAATAAATGGTGGACTCAAGCAAAGAGCACCTCAAGCTGCTAGGGAAAATGGAAATCCTAAAAGTCAGATAGAGCCATATCTAAGTGTCAGGAGGATTTAGTCACCCAGATGCTGTCAAGTCTCATATTTCAAAACTAGACTGAGTGGGGTCTGCACTCTGTGTGGCCCTTTCTGTACATTTTTCCTCTAAAGAACAAACAGTGCATAGTTCTTGGTCCCAAATTTTGCTTCCTGGGTCTCTGACAAGAGCTTACCCCAACTCCTCAACACTGTCTTATTGCAACACAAAACTGGGTGTTTACACACCCAGCCTTGAAGCATCAAAACCCTCTCAAGTCCATCAATTCTCTAGATTAAATTTGGTCCTAATTTAAACGTCCTTTTCTCCTTTGTGATCTCATTTTGTGAGTGAAACCTTCATCTTCTTGCAAGTAGACATTATTTTGATATCAGGAATATGTACATTTCAGCTATGTTTATTCTTGATAAAAAGGGTAAGAGGAACTTTGCAAGTACATTTATCATAGAGAATACTATATATGCAGAGTTGGATATCCACCTAAAAGCTGATCCTGCAAGAACTACACATACAAAAATCCCATTTCATTCAGACTGTGTTTCACATTGTCACTGTCAAGGCACCCAGAACTCCGTCTTGGGAAGGCAGAAGCATTTTTAATCGTCATGGTAGGTGATTCTCACAGATATAGAAGTCGATAACATAAAACTGCATGAAGGTAAATAGCAGTCACAGTTCCACTGAGAATCATCCAACTGCACAGGGATTATAGAGGTTTATAGGAAACATCAGCAAAACACACCTGGTTTGGTACAAAGGGTTAATTTTTACAAAAAAACAACGAAAGGGCAGAAAGGATTTGGGGGCATACTGTATTGCATGTATCCTTAAAGAGGCTGATAGGACAGCTGTATCCGAAGCTTTTTGGGCCTGATCCTATGAAACAGATAGAAAATCCTGTAGCTTTAGTGAGCAGCAAAGATTATCAGAAACTTGAAGAAGTCACGTGTTAACCTCCATGTCTGGTGTCTGAAAACGCACACGATTTTCAAGGTGACATCATCCTAGTGCAGAGCAGAGTTCGACAATCCCCTCCCTTGCCCCTGGTGATGCTGTGCCTGATACACCCCAGTCACTGCTGACTCTTATTCAGCTTGCCATCAACCAGGACCCCCAAGTCCCCATTCACAGTGCTGCTTTGCAGCTTCTCATTCCCCGTTATATACACACAATCATGTTTGCCCCATCCCAGGTGCAGAATCCAGCACTCGGCCCCTGTTAAATTTCATACAGTTGGTGATTGCCCATCTCTTTAATTAATTCATCAGTGTCTCTCTGCAGGACCTCTTTGCCTTCAAGGGAGTCAACATCTTTTCCCAATACAATGCTGTTGCTGAACTTGCTCACTATCCCTTTCAGTCCTGCATCAAAGTCATTATTGAAGATGTTGGAGAGAACTGAGCTGAGAATGGAGACCTGGGGAAACACACTGATGACAGTTCACCAGTCTGGTGTCACCCCAGTCACTACAACTCTTTGTGCCCCAGCCATGAGCTAGTTGCTCATCTGTGGCATGATGTGTTTATCCAGCTGTGGGATGGATATTTTGTCCAGAAGGATCCTGTGTGAGAGAGTAACAAAAGCTTTATTGAAATCCGAAAGGATTACCTGAATTGCCTTTCCTAGATCAACCAAGTGGGCTACCCTGTCACAGGAGTTCAATTTCCACAAGCAGGACTTCCCCCTCATGAAGCCATGCTGGCAGTGACCAATGACTGCATTGTCCTCCATCTGTTTTTCAACACTTCCCAGAATAATCTTTTCCATGATTTTATTGGGCACTGCAGTGAGACTGACAGGCCTGTACTTTCTGGGGTTCTCCATTTTGCTCATCTTGAAAACTGGGACAATGTTCACCAGCTTCCAGTCAGCAGAGACATCTTCCCATCAGACCCTACAAATCTGTAGGGATACAGCTGGATATTATAACATGAGTTTGATTTGTTTGTTCCTTGGGTAAAAGAATAAAGGAGGATCCATGTAAACCTCTTTTCCATCCAGACACTGTAGAGGTGGCTGAAGCATAGATTCTGATTATAGACCTCAGCTCGGCCTAGGTGGGTAGGAAAAAGGTCTGGGGCTTCTTCCAGCTGTTTCATGTTTTGGTGAGGCCTCGTTCTTACACCAGGGATTTTCAGGAGAGGGATTTCACACTGCACTGCTACCACCCTGTATGAAACCCCCCATCCAGACCCACTGGCTGTAGCTGAGCTTCAGCTGCCAGAGCCTTGGCCTAAGCCCCTTGCTGTGCAGTCAAACCCGTCACTCCTGAGGTACTTAATCTCACATTTATAAGAAGTAAATCTACACTGTGGGAAAAAAAAAAAAAAAAGAAAAAAAAAAAAGTACTTTTTACCCAGTCTTAGAATTCTGCTTTTAGTAACCAAGCTAAATATGACATAAATAACCTAGACAAATGTGTGTCTCTGGAAATACTGAAACCCTGGCCCCATGACACAGTTGCTGGGATTCCTGCCATTCGCTAAAAAGTTAAGCTGGGAAACACTTTGTCCAATTACTAAAAACAATGAAGATATAAAGGAATTATAACCTAAAAACAGAGGTGTTGAAAGAAAGAACACAGACCCAAGTAATAAAAAATATTGATTTAATTAAGGCAGCAGAGTAAAACATTCTCAAACTTGGATGACCCTGGTGTATGTGCACAGTGGGGGCAGGTGGGTGTGCATGTGTAAGCACATATGCTTCTCTTGGAAGTGGCTTCTGACCAAATTCTAATGGAGGTGTCACAGACAGGAGGGATGCTTGGATCAGCTCCTCTGCTCTAAAGTTGATGTAGAGAGCAGTACTGGCATGGACACTTATAAGAAGTCAGGGTGTATACCCCATCCCTGCAAACAGGTGCTGGTTTTGCCAGGAAAGATGGACAGAGAGATGGGCTTTTGTGCTCTGAACTTCTGAACCCTGCAGGAGACCTGAACCACTAAACTGCTCTTCGGTTGTTTGTGAAGAGTAATTTATTGAGCTCCATCATGGAAGAAACCACAAGGCGTTCTGAAGGGCTACATTCAACAACTTAAAAATATTCCTCCAGAACTGGATGAAATGAGAAAGACTCCAAGATTGAGACAGACATGTGTTTCCAAGGGCAGTATTTTGTCCAGCGCTCAGAAGGTAGTATTTTTGTGCTTTTGGTGACTGGAACAAAGACACATTCAGCCCCTATTGCACAACGTCAAAATGACCACAGAACAATTTTTGGTTGTCCTTGTCAGGTGATAAGCAAGAGCAATAACATGTTTGGGAGTTCTCATTTCTCTAACGGGAACCTGCAGGCCACTTGTGAATGATTTGTGCTGGAAAGGTGAATAAATAACACTTCAACTGAACCTGAAGTGTTCTGCAGAGGGCAAGCAAGAAAGACAAAGAGGAGAACTTTATGTGTTTATCTTGGAAATTACGTGTCTACAGACAAAAGCCTGTGATTCTTTTCCTTTGCCTCTTGGTTTCTGAGCCTCTCAGGGATACCTGCATCTTATTCTAAAGTTTTTCTTTCACACACATGGAATTTAGAAACTATCTTTAAAACAAGCTACATGAAATTCAAGACTACCATATACTCTAATACTGCAGTGGGGGATCTAAACAAATTACTAAGTATCTTGGGATTCAGAATGAGGTGAGTTGCAAAGAGTCCCTGTAAAAAGCAGTCACCTAGTATTGGAGTAGAGGGAAACCATAATGAGAACCACCTTATCTAAGTATTGCCAGAAAAGCTAAATTATTCCCAACAGCAGATATTTTAGGGTCCTTTCCACTATACTCTAGATTTTTTGGCTGGTCACTTTCTAGATGATTCAATTCCTGTTCCTTTGGAAGTATGCTGGAAACCACAGAAATAGCCGTTAAACTTTGGGAATGCTGAAGTCTTAAGCATGTCAAAGCTCCCAAGTGCTTTAGCTCCCAAATTTCAAGAAGTCTGAGCATTTCCCCATAGGAGTTCAGTGACTTTTGTTTCTAGGAAAGAGTAGTTATAGACACCACTCAAAACAGACTAGAAAAGCAGACATAACACTACAGTGCAGTTCCACAGTGAGCTGAATTACTTGGTGAGAGGGGTTTTGTCAATCCTGAACCTGTAGCTGAGGTCCAGCAAATTGCTAATGTTTAGCTGTGAGGAAGAGCATCCATGCACAGAAAGCAGCCAGCAGCAGTTTGTGTTCAGGGCCCTGAATGGAGCTGTGACTTTTGACACTATTTCAGCAACCACCCCACTACAGTGCAGGGAAACTATGGAGAGGAGATGGAAAAACTATTTTGCCTTTTCACAGGCATTTTCACATGCCAAAAATGCATATGCAAGTCTGATACTTCAAAATAAATGCCAATCATTTTGTCCTGTCCAGCAGTGTCACTCTCTCAACAGGACTGGGGGAATGAAGATTTTACTGCACTTTTTTCTACTACAGAAGAAATGGAACCCCCAAAAAGCTGGTTTGTTGGGAAGGGTCGTAAGGTTCTTTGTACTGTCTAGATCTGATCACAGATTAGTTTTTTTTCAAGGGACTATATTTTCAGATAAGCCAACAATTAGGAACAATGAGGAGACAGACTTTCAGAAACAAGCTTTCTTGTTTAATTAGTTAAATGAAATTGCCAGATAGCTGCACATTTAAACATCTGACTGCTTTACTTGGGTGACACTTTGGTAAGCTTTGGCTTTTTTTCCTGACAGGGACACTTTTGTCCCTTACACGTTGGAAAACCTGTGCTGCGTTTCTCAGTCAAGGAAAAGTTGATTACATTGTTTACTGGTTTAGGAAAATACCTGCTGCTGTTTTTGTCATTTACTATTTACTTAAGGACAGTATCACAAACTGGAAAAGATATTAAAGTGCTTCAGATTTAGTGAGACAAAAGAAAAGTATAAAACAAGAGGTAAGAGGAGTTACATAGGTGGATATTCTGCATAGGACATAATCCTATCTGCCTATGCTGCCTCTGTAGTGATGGTGCTCCATGCCACGAAGCTTGCAATTATTACAAAAATACAAACATGATGATAATGATCCTCTAATGTATTAATTGCTAGTACAGTTGCTTGCTTTCACAGAACCATTTGGGTCAAAAGGGGCCGCAGAAAGTTGTTTAGTCCAAGCATCTCTTCGGCATAACCTATTCATGCCATGTCATCATAGCTTTTACTTCACATGTCTCTGTGTACTAATGTCTCATGCTGCAACTGATATTTTCATTCTTTCAGAAGCTCCACAATTACTGCCTGTCACTCTTTTCATCCATGTCTTTACCACACTGAGAGTCACATCCCATTTCACTGATTTTCTGCCTTTTCCTGCATTCCACTACTCTTTCATCTACATTCTCATCTCCAAGTCTCCATTGAGGACTCTACCTCCTTCGCACACCATCATTGTTCTGTTGTTTTTCTCCAGTTCTCTCAGATGTCACTTTGTATAACTTGCTTAGCTGTGGGGAAATATATTCCTGTAATTCTTAATCCAAGAATTAATACACTTAATACACTTCCAAAGGCTCTTCTTTGTCCAGGAGAGACTGTACTATGCATCTGATTTTATGCTAGCAGAGGAAAATCTGGCTGGCAGGCACACATGCCCTTCTTTTAACAAAACAAAATTCCTCAGGTTCAACACAAACACATGCCCAAAGCAAGCATTGTTAAAAAGTAAGAAGCATTTTAAAGAGAGGAGGGAAATGAGGGCAGCCAGGGAAAACACGGCTCCTTAATTTTGCTGCAAATTATTCTCCAACACTCCCTTCTCCCAAACCACCTTGATCAAATAATCCCTGTGCAGCCTGCACTGTGCTGGGTCAATTGTAGTAAACATCCAGCTGTGCCTGGCATGCAGGTGTTTGGGTTATGTGTTGCCAGCTACAGGTGGACTGATTGATGTTGCGGTTGGTTTTTCTGGGGAAAGGAGCCATACAGGAAGGAAGGTGAGGGAAAATGACTGGGCTAGGTATGTTCTGCACTGCAAAGCTCATGGTCTGCTGGCATTGCAAACCTTCCTAACAGATCCAGTGTTGTATTCAGAGCCCCTTTCACATTTCCCTCTGCAGCCATGAGTACTGGACAATCTGACACTTTGCACAGCTTGCATGCTACCTCTGAAGTGCAGTTCCCTTTTGGGTGGGATTAGGTGGGCAGATGAACTTTTGCTTGCTCCCACAAATCCTTTTGAAATACGACCTCACTTCTGCAGCCCTTCTCAAGCACTTACCAGTTCAGGAAGGAGCAGGTCGGGTCACCACAGCAGGGGCTCTGCACAGCACTCAGCTCAGGAAACAGCTATTGTCCCAAATGACATCTGCTGCCTGGATTTTTTTCCTGCTGTTTTAGTCTAAATAACAGCAGATAATGCCTCCTGAGTTCCCTCCTGCCTTATTCTATCTCACCAATGCATTAGAAAGTGACTGTATCAGAGGGTTTCCAGCTGTTGGTGTAGGTGATAGGGCTAAATCTTGTTACTGACTTTAGTGCTCTCAACCTGAAATATTTGTGTGGTTGAACAAAGTTAATGAAACCTTTCTGCAGCAGCTGTTACTCTGAGTTAAGAAAACATCTTTGTGCCGCTCCATTAGCACCTCCTCGGAACATTACTGCAATAAAAAGCCCACAAACACTCCCAATTTGTTTTTTCAGAAACAAAGGTATCACAGCCAATGTATTAGCAACTAACAATTAGCAATATGTCTTAATTCAGACTTCTCTGAGATCTGATCTATGCATTTACATGAAATAGGGCAATATATCTATGACATTTAGCATGGGAAATGTACAAACTTCTCTCCAAAGGTGGATCTGTTTCCAAAAAGCACTGTGACAACTTTCAGCTGTTGCTCTTAAGATGATGGAATCGGGTGATACAATTGTATACACTGACATCACCATTATTAGTTTCTGATTCAATGTGCTTGTATTTCCTGGAACAGAACAAATATTGCAGGAGCTTGCTGTTCTTTGCAGTTATGGAATGGCACTCTCCAAACAAACACCGTTATCTTCCACTTTATGTCAGGGCACACATCTTCATCTCCTCTTTTCCCTTTCATTTCCATTTTCATTCACTGTCCTTCTCCTTTACTCCCAAGCAGGGAGGCGTGGCAGTTCTTCCATTCCCACATGTCTCTCCCCTGATAAGGGAAGCCTTTTAAAAAGTCCTTGTTAAGAAGAAGGCAAACTGGATTCTCGGTTTTTCTCGATCTTCAGGTTGTTTATTATTTTCTTATCAGCAGTAGTTTCTGCACACCATGCTTTACACCAGCCTGGCATGCAGGAGAAAAGACACCAAAAAGACTCAAACACACAGAATCAAGGTTAGCTTAAAGATACTTCACCCAGTTATCACCAAGAATGTACATTATTTCTATTTCTCTACCAATGACTAACTAAATCTCTGTTCACATGTTATGACACTGCAGCAAATTGCGCCCAATGGTCCTGTGTCCCCAGCACTGCAGAATATGGAGGAGATGAAGGAGGAGAAAGATGCCTAAAAAATGTCAAGGATCCTCTATCTTGTCTTCATCTACTTAACAAACTAAAAAATCTGAATTTCTCACCCTGTGATGAACCACATATTATACTACTATCTAATTTACATTCTTAAAAGTTCTGCTACATCCCAGAGCCTAGGAAGAACTTTCCACGGACGAAGGTTAAAAGTAGTATTTGTCAGAGGGTTTGGATCCTTCAGAACATGCAGAGAAATATTGTCTGCATTCTGGGTTCCAGCAGGGAGAGAAGATGTTGGCAGCCCACCTTCACACCTTGTCTCCTTGCAGCTCTCCAGCAGAAGGGGCAACCTCATGTAGACAACAGTGTTTAGCTATTTAATGAACAAAGGCTAAAGTAGTGAAGCTGTGGTATGGGCACAGTTCTCAAGATCAAATCTGTTGTTTGCATGTTGCATTGCCAGCATTTTTACGTCAATTAATGCTTTTCTGCAGTCAGGTGTTTTTCATTAGCAAGAAAAAGAGATTCCAGGTGAAGATTTTATAAATGTGTTGACAAATGCCAACATTCTTTCACTCAAGTTATGATTAAAATGATTGTAACCTCCTAGGGAAAATGCTAGGAATGCTCTTGATGTGGTTAGGAGGGAGAAAATTTGGCTGAGAGTAACAGAATGAACTCTTTGATTCTGCAGGAAAACTGGACAACAAGCCAGAAGGTAGTTTGTCCATACACACTCTGTGGATATGTGTCTTAGAACAGTGTGCTCATACACAGGCTAATAACTGAACCACAGATGTGCCTTTCTGATCCAGGTTGCATTTTAAAGTAAATACTCAAGTTCAACCACCCTCCTCAGCCTGAAGCCCAAATCCTAGTCTTCTTATAGAGATACTGATCCCTATTACCTGCAGGTCCTTCTCCTCATAATTAACAGCTTACTGACAATGACTGTATGCTTCACCTCCTCCTTGGGACACACAAGTACACATGTGCCTGAATTTAGGGCTGCATTACACAAGGCTACAAAGAATGGTCTCTCTGATCAGATTGTCATATAATTTCTGACAGCCCTGAGGCCTTGTTTGTCTTTACAGGTCTATGCAAAATCTGTGTCTTGTGTTATACTATCTGCAACCCTTGCATACACTACTGAGAGTAAGTGTGTTATTTAGCTCAGTTAATAACCAAGACTGTTCCCTGAACTGGGTCCCAGAAGCTCTGACTGAGTGAATTATTTTCTGCCCTAACACAGACAGAGTAACCACAGAATCACAGAATAAGCTGAGTTGGAAAGGGCCCTCAAGGATCATTGTGTGTCCAACTTCTGTCCCTTTATAACCTAAAAACAGAGGTGTTGAAAGAAAGCACCATCTGCAAGAGTGCTGCCAAACACCTCCTGACCTCTGTCAGACCACTTCTCTGGGGAGCCTGTTTCAGTGTCCAACCCCCTCTGGGTGAAGAACTTTTTTCTAATATCAGCCTACATACTCTAATAGAGGGACCATTCCCTCAAGTCCTGTCACTGGTCATATAATGGTAACACGAATCCTAATTTGAGCCCTTCACATAGTGAAGGAGTGCCACTGCTGTAAAAAAGTGTAGTATCTCATCTGGAACTTTTTTGACAATTTCAATAAGTTAGAGAAACAGCAGACAAAATTTGTATGTGGATTGTCATCCAGACAGAGAAGGATTCCCTCCTTAGTCCAAAAAGGAGCTCCCTCATTTTGTCTTCTTGATTTCTATGCTCCTACAGAATATTTTTACTGTGACCCCTAGAGTTTGGAGAGTCAGTATTTGGTTGACTAACCGTTCTCACATTGGGATTATGTCATCAGTAGTGCTTATGTTTTGAGTGCAGGATTTTTAGGCCAAGGAGTTTCACAAAGAGAAGAGCTGCTGGTGCATCCAGGGTTCAGAGGTGTAGGGTTCTGCACCAAGCCAATCAAGTAGCAAACATCAGGTCCCACAAATGCTGTGCCACTGGCCAGTGCTGGCAGCTGTCACACTGCATGTCCCTAAAAGCCCTTGTGTGAGATGCCAGTGTTGCATCAAAGCACATTTCCATCAGCAATTGAGAGATGGAATCTGTTCTACAAGTACTACAACCCAGCAGTACTATCAGCCCAGCACCGTGCTTATGTGCACATTCCCAAACTTTGTATTAATAACTAAGCTATGAAACAGCAGATTACTTGCCATGGATAAACACCAACATGATAAAAGAGCATATTCTAAAGACAGAGTGAAATTAATTTTCAAAAAAACCCAGCAAATTCTACCCAAACAAACAAACAAACAAAAAAAAACCTCAAATTAACTGCCAATTATTTTGAAACAATAGGGAGAAATTAGTAAATTATTTGTCAGTAGAAGTGAAAAAGAATAAAATCACTATGGAAAGAATTTTTGCTTTCGAAACTAGACAGATGCTCTGTTGTGGTTTTAAAGGAGAAGGAAGGAAATGTTGGTTTGGCCCACTTTTATCTCTAAAGGCTTGTAAATCAGTGATAATAAGCCTTCCTAGTCTAGCCTGGGAGAGGCTGTCCTGGAGTGATTCACATTTCAAAGAGCTCAGGATAAACAGAGCACAACTCTCCAGTTTGTTCCTGTGGAGTAAGCAGGACAGTACAAATTGGGGAAGACTGCTGTTTAGGGTGGACCAAATCTTCCACCGACCTCAAAGCCAGAACAATTAGTACAGTGGAGCTCAGCTGCTTTCATATTCCAGCCAAAATCACTCCCTTGTCAAACTCTGGTAACTAAATAAAGGATAAATAAACTAAAGAAAGGCAAAGGATGACTGTTCCCTGGGTTTTGTTACTGAGTTGTGTCACAAGATCTGCTTCCTCCAGGACCCACCAGGATTTTGTCCTTTTGACAAAGTCTGTTTATTTGGTTGGACGCCGAAGAAGGATATTGATTCTGAGAAACAGAAGAGGTTTATGGTAAATGTAATTCATCAAAAAAGGTAAACACCCCAAACCCTTTGCGTCCAGTAAAAGGCTATGAAAAAAATTATCTGAAAGTCAGTCCCAAAGTACTAGCAAGACAAAAGGCAGTGAAACTCTGGGAATCACAATGACAGCAGTGGAGAAGGGACCATGGGACTGCAATATCAACTGCTTTGGCTACTCCAAGCAACACTGCACCTTACAGAGCAGACCAGAAAAACCTAACTCTTATGTATGGAGGGGAGTGTTCCAGTATAACCTAATGACATTTTTACATCAAATTGGCATAGACTATCCATACTTTTCTCACAAAATCTAATTTCTAATACTGCAAGAGGCCCAGGTCTGTCTCCAGTTGAGAAAAAAAAACAAAACAAAACAGCTAACCAGAATTTCATTTATATCAGCGTAAGTAAAAATTAACAAAAAAACAAAAAACAAAAAAAAGGCAAAAAACAAAACAAAACAAAAGGCAAAACAAAGAACAAACAAACAAAACCAAACAAAACCAAACAAAAACCACATAAAAAACAAAAAATCCCAGAAATTTTCTATTGCTTTAGCTGAGAAAAGAGAGCAAAACCTCAAAGACTATGCAAAACTAAGTAGACACTTTGGGGTTTGAAAAACAGCCACCCAGCATAAAGCAGATTTCAGCAAAACAAAGTAAATGGTACGTACAGGTTCTCTACCATGAAAGTAGAGGGATTTTAACATCTCTGAAACAGAAACATTAGTCCTTGAACAGTAAAGGTGTGTGTACACCACAATCTGCAAAGACTACAGAGTCAGTGCTGAATTACAGGCTGTAGAGGTTATTACTTCATCATCCTCTCATGGCTCAGGACTTTATCATGTAGATCTCAACACCACAGTGCATGGCACAAGCTCAACATGTCCTACATTGCACATATAGTCATACCAGACCTTTGTCTTACATACCTGACCACCTTACTCAAATCTTCACAGTAGGATCTGGAAAACTGACAGAATCAAAAAAAAAAACCCGAATACACAGAATAAAATATGTCATGGTAGTGTCATGGTAGTAACTTAGTAAGCAGGTGAAGGCATCAAGGAAAAGATGGGTCAATAGCAGCCAAAGGCTGTCATTTTGCATTCTGTTTGCTCTGCCTACAGCAGGAGTACTCTGGAAAGAATGAAACTCTCTCACTCCCCCATATTTATGTTAAGGTGTGCCTGGAGACTTGCAGTCAGCATTGAAGTTCTGTTGTTCTAGACGTTCCACAAACACAGTGAGAGATAATCCCCCATCTGAAAATAATTTGAAATCTGACCAAGAATACAAAACAGAGAGAGGAGAAACAAAGATCCAGAGATGGAAGGACTTGGCAGCAGTCAGATGAGTCAGTGGAAGAGCTGGAGACAGAGCCTTGCCTCCTGCCTTTTGAGTGCCCTCACCTCTGACTCTTGCTTGAGCTTGGAGCCAGGCAATTTATATGCTACAAACCTATTGCTTATAACCCTGTATGTGTTGCTGCTCCCTGAAAAGCTCTGTAAAGTCACACTCCTTTCATGAAGGTATAAAAGAAAGACCAAAAGACAAAAATAGATTGGGTGGAAGGCTGTTGGTTCATGTTTTGGAACAAAATTCATAATCAGAGCAGGAAAAATTTTAAGGTAACAAATGAAGTTGAATTTTAACTGTTTTGCTATCCATGGGATTATGTCCACATAAAAAAACCAAAACCTGCCTCTTGGCTTTAAATAAGATCTATAGAATAAAAGAAAGAAAAAACTGGTCCACCTTCCTCATCTCTATTCTAGTTTTTTTGCGCTCTAGAAGAACAAGGAGTATATTACTGAATTACAAGGCAATAAATTCTGACGCAAGTACTTCATGGGCATATACTGAAAACATCTTGTGGAATTTGCTTTTAAGGGAAGTCATGAAGTCAAAGAAAAGTTGGTCTTTTAGGAAGGGCTGAATAACTTCATGAGTCATTATCAGTAACTTGATGTTATGCAAGGAAATGAATAAAAATCTTATGTTTAGAGCACAAGATTATTCTTTACAAATCTCATTTTTAGCAGAATGAAGGACTGTGAGCAAAGCACTAGGAAGAAGAGTTACTTTCTGACATTTAGGTTTTTCTTCTGGTTTGGTTTGCAATTGCATGTTCCTGGTGTCCTTGTTGTCCATGGATTTGCCCTTTTTGGAAGAGGTTTTATCTTAATGCTGACATCCCAACATAGAGGATTGTTCTGGTTTAGGGCATTAGGGTAATTAGATGCTTGTTAAAATACATACTCTATCTTTGCATTTAAAAAAAAAAAAAAATCCAAGATTTTTGTGCTCTAGAATTGTCTCAAATCTATAATTTCAAAGGATATCAACATTTAATATTTTGTGACTCTGAAGATTCGGCAGCATTTCATTTTGCACCATGCTATTGCTAACTGTAACAGCAGCATGTCCCTTAAAATTATGCCAAAATTAAATATCAGGTGTGATGTTTTCCATTCTTACACTATTCACTCAAGATATTAACAGAAAGTAAAAACAGGCATTTCCATCATTTATCACATTCTCAAGAGAAATTTGTATGCTGCCACCAAACCCATTGAAAACATTAAACTTCTATTATTTTAGTAGTTTTAAGTACAAATGGCTTCAAGTAAACTCTGAAGATGATGAAGAATACTGTTTTTATAGACACCTCACCTAGATGCTCTGCAGTGATGATAAAGGCATGTTCTTCTTCCTACTGACAGTTCAAGGAAAATTATCCCCCAAAACTTAAATGGTCCTAAACCTCATGTTCTCTGTCTGTCTAAAGTGATTTAAAGTAAATTATGCAGATAGCCAGGGGTGTGTCTGCTGCTGCTGATTTTACTCACACAGGCAATATAACTAATTCAATTTTAAAGCAAATCATGAAGCAAATGTTAGGTCATTCAGTCTGCATCCTGTAAAAAGCAAGGCAGGTAATTTGGTTTGGTTCTGTAATGAGTTTGATGAATGTTATGTGAAAAAATCTTGCATTTAAACTTCTCAGTTGGACTGCCTCAGGAACAGTCCCTCCAGCAACTGTTCTGTCAACACAGATTTTTATCTAGACATTCACTCTTCTTCCCAAACCATTTAAAATTTTTGGAAGTGTCAATGCTCCTACATTCTCTGCAAAACTGTAGTAGAAACAGACCCAGATTCAGTGATGCTGACCCAGAAAATATAAAGATATGGAGAAATTATTTCTCCCATTTCACACAGAACACAGAGTTTAATAATCACCATTTTAAAAGCTGGAACTTTATATCTAAAACATGAATTCTTAGAGGGCTCAGCATGTGGTGTAACTAAGTTGTGTAGCTTTACTTTGTTTTACTCGAGTTCACATTGTGTAAGATAAATATCATTCATTTCTTTGAGTCACTTCCTTGTGGATCTCAGGGGAGAAGTAGACTACAATATCTTGAGGTGGCTGTCTTGGAGTCTGGGTCACAACAGGGATAATCAAAATTACAGCATCTTTCCTATCACAACCTCTTTCCCTCAGGAAGCCTCAAGTTTTTGGAAATTCCACCGGAGTGAACTCCAGTTGGGATGTGCTGTAGCAGGGATCACGCCACAAAATTTACTCCAGTTTCAGGGATGTGAGCCCAGTGAGTAATTTCAGACAAGCTACAGCAGCCTAAACAAGAACAAAGGGCTGGTGTGTATAAATAATAACTGTATCCTCTCAGACTGAAGA
Source organism: Certhia americana (assembly GCA_018697195.1). NCBI lineage: Eukaryota > Metazoa > Chordata > Aves > Passeriformes > Certhiidae > Certhia > Certhia americana. Next base: position 93,331,136 of record CM031859.1, read on the forward strand.
CACTGAGAGATGTTAAAGAAAGCATACAGTTTCTGAGGCTTTTCACCTTAAATAGAAAGGCTAAAACATCACAGGCTGGAAAAATAGAGTCATCCTGCCACAGGACAGAGGCAAAACAGTGTCTTTTAGCTGACCAAAACTCAGAGATGTCTCCTGTCCTTGCAGCAATTTGGACAGGAATCCACATCCAAACCATTGCTCATGGTTGGTATTTGGGTTAACCATTGCTGGGTGATGCTGAACTCTGACTACTAATCTTTGTTTCCCCCAGACTCGGGTCTGCCAGCCTCCTCAGCTCTCTGCACAGCCCCAGCTCTCTCACTCCCTGGGCAGAGCAGACAACACTACTATTGCTACCTGGGGCAGTAGATAAAAATATGTTTTTAGGCAGTCTGCCTAGGCTAAGGACTACTAATACTACTGAGCATTTCCATTTCAAAGGGTTGGGTGTTTGGGGTTTTCCCCATCACTCAGTTTTCTTATCTTTTTAAGATTCAATTTCCTCCACCTGGCTTTTGCTTAAGACAAAAGTCTATGCTAAGTTAGATCACAAACAGTTAAGCCATTTCTGAGAATGCTGACAGAAAAGCAGGAGTATAAATTTGCTGGTTTTTTATTTTTGTTATTTTTTTGGCAACATTTTTAGTTTTGAACAGCTCAGCTTCTCAGCAGGAAGTGGAAAAGAGTTAAAATTTGACCCTAGGTCAAAAACGTTTTTTGATGATCCAGAGAAAATTCTCTTTTCTATCAGCAAGTCTGTAAGACACAAAGCTTGAGCAGCTTGCCGTTGGTCACCCAGACAGGAGATCATTCTGGTTTTCATTGTTTTAATTTTTTATTTAGGAACCATTCAGTACTTCAGTGTACCTTTTTATTGCTGCCTAGATAGGACCACTCAGGAGAATAAAAACTTTCAAATGGTATGGAGTTTCAAGTTATAGTGTGCTTTCAATCTGTTAAATTCTTGAATGGATGATTTCATTTAGAGGTTGAAGTTGCTTTAGGCCAAGATTTACTCAAATTAAAGCAAAGTGTGATTACTTTTTCTCTAAACAAAGGTAAATATATAAATTTTGCCAACAGATCCTCCTGCAGATATTTTGTTTAAGCTGGTCCAATCTTTACCTTAGGTCATGTCCTTTGGTGCTCTGTAGGAAACCAGAATTATACGTATTCAGGGCACCAGATGTTCAGTGGGAAGAAGGGTATTTTTGGTTGCTGCCTTACTTTGTGAGAAGCACCCATCACTTCACAACTTTACTGCTCCCCAGGTGCTCCCCTGGAGGAGCTAAGACACTCAGACCACCGGCTTTGCCATCTTAGGATCTGCTGGCAAAATTCAGACATAAATTGCAACTTGCACCCGGTGGGGAGAAACTTGTAAACACGAGATAAAGCAATGTGTACAAAAGCACTGGCAGAAGCGTGGGGGTTGAGAAAGTTAGCAGTTTTCTTGGCTGGAGGAGCCAGGCCGGCAGATAATTCTTTGGAGTGATTTCTTCCTCTTAGAAAGTACTCAAGTGACCTTAAGCTGCTGAGCTGGCAGCGAGCAGCACTCAAGTTCAGTGGTTGCACATGTCTGCACTGCGTGATTCCACCACAGGGACCCAAGACCTTGGGAAGCAGCTTTAATTGAATAAAGCCATCCAGGGCATGGACAGCCCTTGTGTTGAGTTGTTGGAACAGCATGAACTGAAAGAAGCTCTACGGCCTAAAAGCCATAAAACTGGGCTGACCGCATCCTCCAATCATTTTTTGGCACCGAATTACACAAAGTTGTCTTTTCTTGTTGTGTTGTGCAGATAAATGACACAGATTATTCTTTCATTTTTCAAAAGATCATACATAAAAATTATCTTCGAAATGTCCCTAGATGTACTGCTGGAAAGAGCAGCATAAAATCCCTTACAGAAAGGGTTTTCCTTTTTCATCCTTTTCAAAAGAAATTCCTATGTCTATCTCTTCAGTTTGAAATGATATTTGTTGATTGAGTGTATACATACACACACATATATAATTTAAGTATTTATGCCTATTTTCATTAACCCTATACTTCTAAGAGTTCTGAAAACTATGAAAGAAACTATTACAGGAAATCCTCACATTCTTACCTTGAGTTTTTCTCTCTTCGGTGTAGTAGCCTCAGATTCCTATACTATCTGGATTGAGTTTGAAATTTGAAATTAATTTAAAATACCATTGACAATAGCTCATATTGACAGTGCTGACTGCTGAATAGTCAGTAAAAATAACTTTCCTTTGCCCAAAGGCCTCCTTCCAAAGGTCAGTTTCCTCTCTTTTTATTTTAGATTGCCCTAAAACTTTTATGTTCATAAAACACATATTTATACTGCACAAAAGCTAGGATAAAGAATGTCCAAGCCCAACTTAATTTGATATGGTTAACAAAAACCAGAGAAACCAATTAAATTTTACATCTACCACTGTCTACACCAACACTACATGAAAGGATAAGAGAAGTTTCCCATGGACTTGTGCAAGACAAAGATTTTTTTTTCTTCTGACTGTTCATAGAATGTTATTTCATAAGGGAAATTGCATAACAAGTTGTAGAATTCAAATTAGCAGATAATGTGCAAAATAGAAAGTTTTTTTCAGACAGCATTCAAAATTACTAGAAATCCTAAATGTTTTCACTACAATTTTGTCTCACTTTATCTCACAAGTTCTTCCCCCAGTGAAATGAAGGCTAACAAAAGGAAATGGGACAAGCTAAACCTGTAGTGTAAACCAGCTTATAGTTCCTCTGTCACTAAACAAAATCAAGTGAGGAAAATCAAAATATCACCTGAGTTCATTTAACTAGCATTGTGGGTCATATATTATTCACGTTTAACTTCAGTGTCAAAACACATCCTGAAAATTTTGCCTCTACACTAATCCTTTTGATTCAAAACAGGCTTTGTGATGCCATTCCAGCAACACTTAAGCAAAAAACCCTGCACCATTTGGATGAGTAAAAACAGTAACAGGTGGAGCTATCTCACGTAGAGCTCCTAAAGCTTGAGCTTAAAACACAGAACAGCTTGATAAATGTTACATTATAAAGAGCAAGTGAAAACTTGTAACAAGAGGTGAAATGCTGATTGTAACACCCTGAATGTGTTGCAACTCTTATGCAGTGAGATATAAGAGGCATTGATTCCATGATTCTCGAATACAGTAGCAGATGGAGTCAAGAATGCTCCTGAGTGTAGATACAGAGGGAAATATAGCTTGAATATAGGTTGGCTATTAAGGAAAAGGTTTTTTTATGGAAAGGGTGATAAAGTGCTGGAGTGTTCTGCCCAGGGAGGTGGTGGAGTCACCATCCCTGAATATGTTTTAAAAAGATTGGATGTGGCACTCGGTGCCATGGTTTAGTTGAGGTGCCAGGGCATGGGTTGGACTTGGTCTTGGAGATCTCTTCCTGTTGCAGTCTGGAATTATGAGAAATATTTTTTTGCACATTTAAGAGATTTTAAGATCTCTGACAAACAGTGGTTTTAACCTTTGTTCGGGGAAAAAGGGCTTTTAGGCTCTGGAATGCAGCAGAGTTTTCAAGAGTGTGTATTACGTAGTAGAATACTGTGTAGTTTTATTACAGGGTGAGAATTTTAGATATATGGGGGTTTTAGGATGGCAGACAGGCAAAGGCAAATTGGAGGAACCAAAATGGCTTTTGGGTTTCTTCCTTCTTCCTTGCCCCATCTTCTGCTATGAGGTGGCACATTATAGTTGGCTTAGAATAGAAGTTAACTTTCTAAGAAAGATAACAGTTATTGGAGAAGTATTATAAATACTGATTACATGAATTGTAGTATAAATGTACACACCACGCTTTGTGGGTGGGTTTTTGGGGAGAGTGCCTGAATGTGTCCTGCTGCACAGATTCTGCAGGGCAGGAGAAGAATGTAGTGATAAGAAATAATAAACTATGAAGAAAACATAAGAAGAGCCAACTCACGGCCTTTCCTTCAAGATCTCTGGGCTGGGAGAAAAAACTCTGCATTTTTGGGTCGGCGGTAAACAGCTGGCCAGCAGAGACACACAAAAATATATTTATATAAACCCAAGACCTCCCAACCTAGAAATTCTGGGATTCTGTGAAAAGGCTGCTGCTCCTGCCCCCCAGTGCACACAGAGGCCTCTTTCAGACACCCTTCTGGAGTCTTGCAAGGCTGAGAGTCTCCCTGAGCACCAGCCCAGAAATAATAGCCAAGCTTCTTCACCTGGACCTTCAGGAAATATCTCAGTGTTTTTGGAGGGTGGAAGGTTAATTAATTCAAACATTCTTTCTCTGTACAAATTGTTTTTCTCTGTGAAACTGCTCTTTGTCTCTATCCCAACTGTCTTCGATGGACAAGTTAGGGAAGTTGTCACTGGATAATTTCTTGCTTCATTGCAAGGCTTTGAAGCTTAATCCATATTTATTACTATGCCGTATATGAAAAATCATGAAAATGAAAGTTAACCAGTAACATTTCAGCAAAGTCAGCGAATTATTGTTTCAAGAACTTCAAGTATAAGAACTTTATAAAAACACTTCCATAAGTAAAAAATTACTCATAATTTAAAAGCTGCTCAGTCAGGCTTTAATACCAAGTTTGTCATTGAGGTGCCTTAGAAGCTGTGGGTTTTAGAAGCATATTTTCATTTCTTTCTCATATTTTTCTTTCCTTTCCTCTAAAATGCTTTTTCTGCTCAATGGAACATAAATAGTTGATCATTATCAGAAAGCGACAGAAAGATATTCTGGAGAGCACCTAATGTATTTCCAAACCACAATTACTTTAATGAGATTTCTTCCTTGGCTCCAGTTTTCTGCCTTATTTGTCATGCAAATATAAACAAAAATAAGAAAAAAAATATGCAAAAGCACAAAAGTATTCTTAAGTTTGTTACTGTACAGTAACAGTGTTATATGAGATATTTGACCCAAGAACAACTGTAAGTGAGATTGAGTGAAAACAGAATATCAGTCTTCCTTTTGAGAAATAAACTGGCCACTGTTTGTAAGTGTGAAAGTTATATAATCTCATTCCCCCATATTCCATTCTATTGCACTGCTTCTTTCTCAAGTAATTCATATTGCCAAATGCTTTCAGCAGATTTACAATACAACTACACAAGTTCTCAAAGTAAATATGGTAGGTCCATTCCTAATTGAACATTTTTCCCCAAGGAATCAGGTGGGTTAGCTGATGATTAGCACTGTTAGAAAATAGCAATTGTTTAAATGTTGATGGTGCAATGGGAAATCTGAAGGGAACAAGTGCATTTATATTGCAATTCCAAATGGGAAAAACACTTAAACAATGAAGACTAGACCTTTAAAGTACAACTCTATAAAATCTTCGATTTATCAATTTGATCTGGATGAGCCTAATCTATGATTTGTCTCCTTTATTGGCCTAACACTGGTTATCTAAAACAGTTTTTCAGATACTGGGATTTTAAACAGGCCAAGTAAGATTTCAGAAACCTATCCTCACTTTGGGATCCTCTCCAGGAGCAAACCGCAGGGCTGACCCTTACAAGAACATATTTATATGCACTGGTGATCTGGGGGAGTTCCTCCTTAGCTTTTATACACTCTTCCTCAGGAAAATGCAAGTTTTTTTCAGACACATTAGTTATACAGATAAGTGGTTGAGGAAAAGATATCTTTTAGTGGAAACTGCAATTGTTTTTTACCTGGCTTGCCAGGAACTTTTACCCATTCTCCTTTTCATTCAGAGAGAAATGTTGGCTACTTTGGCCTAATTTATGAAAGTTCTGTGTTGATGGGTAAGACACAGAGAACAGTTTCTGTCAGCCTCTTGACCTGGAGTGGTCCTCTTGTCATTAAGTGAGATACACATAACACCAGCTGTCTTCTATGGGACATTTGAGGGTCTTCTCTTGTGCCCATTACCATGACAAACAAGCATCTTTGGGGGCTGCAGCTGACACAAACTCGGTGAAATGTCATCAATGTATCCCGTTTTGATAGAGATGAAAAATGGGATGTAAAGAGACTACGTCTTCAATTTTAAATGCTAAGGGCTTAAATACTTAAAAGCATTTCAAGTGGTTTTATTTCTAGTACTTAGTCTCTCACAGACTGCAATAACATAAAGAGTATTTTTAAAAATTTGTAAATCTGGTGGCCATTATGAGAGTTCAGGGTGTGGACACCATGAGCTTCAGACCGGAGTGCAAAGGGAATTACACAAGGGAGAAATCTATGCAATCAGAATACTCTCTCAACTCCTTCCAAAGGCATTGATGATAGATCGTGTTCTCTTTTTATTCATGTATGTGGTGATCTCAGCTTTATTCAACCCTGCCTTTTGGGTGCCAGCATTTGAACCTAATAGATTTTAAATAACCCAAAGGAATAGGTAGCTCGCTAGTCTGATAAATTGTCTCATTTTTGATAAACATCTTCACAGACCAGTCTTTGAAAGGGATTCAGTGCACCATTATAAGGTCTTAGAGAGCCAGGATAGTGAATGACTTATTCTCACTTCTCTATGCTTCAGATTTTCAGCTTTCCTTTCAAATACATCTGGTGAGAGTCTCATTTGCAACCTTTGCCAAAGACCTCTAGCAAGAGAGCTGCACTCTCTGAAAGGGTGTGTGTGAAAAACAAATGGCACTGCTGTTGCCACTGCAGAAGAAAAGATGTGTAGCAAGTGAACACAAAGGGTTTGTTTGACAGCAACAACAGGCCTGTTTACCAGCTCATGATGCATTCATGCCATATATGTTTGCAGATGTTCTACAGCCTGAAGTATTTATGAATATCTTGATTTAAGGGGCATCTGTTACAGACAGTAGAACAGGGCCCCCTTGACATTGTTGCTGCTCCTACATCAGCTCTGGAAACTTAAACAAGCTGTGCCTGCAGCATTCTCCCCAGTCATCTCTCTTGGTATATGTTTCTACTTTCTAATTTTAAACTTGAAGCTGTCTGCTGGAGAATGACTCAGAGAAAGGATGGGTGACTTAGTATGGAGGAAATTAGAAGTCCAGTCATAGTTAACCCAGACTTCTGACCCTGTGCCTGAGTCACACTAATTGTATGTGCTGTAACCCCCCACACACAAAAAAGCACATAATCAAACAATGACTTTTTAAAAAGTGTCTGGACTTTCATGAAGGTCTGACTCTGGCTTGGTCTGGAACTGAAAAAGGAGACAAAAGAAGAAAAGGCTCTTCATGCAGTTTTTTCCAGTCCTGTTTAAAGGAAAAAAAAAAAAAACGTACAAAAATCTTGGCCTTGCCATAACAGCAACATTGTGCTTGGCTCCAATGGGCTACTCAGGAGTCCAACGCTTGTTAAGTGTGTTTGGGATTCTCAGCTGATACAATAGGCACCAGGATTCTCACCTCAAAAAGCACTGTCACAGTTTGTCTCAGTCACTGGCATTTTCAAAAAAAAAAGAGAGCAAAAGCTCCAGGGGTTTCAGGGACAAGGTGGCTTTCTGCCTTATGGTTTTGTAGGGTTTTATTCCTAAATAAAAAATGGCTATGAGCAAAACTCTTACCCTGTATTAAGTTTCAAAGTGCTTTTAAAATCAGATTAAAAGCTGCTTTCCCCCATTTTGGGAAGGGGAAACTGGAGGAAGCTATGGGAAGGAGATGCTTGCAAAATATCACAAACATAACAATGCTACAAATAAGAGTTTCTACCTCTTGTAGGCTACCCAGCAATGCCCTGCCCACTATGAAACACTGGGCTCCCACCTTCCAAGGAATAGCCAAAGCAAATTATACCTTTAAGATGAATATTGCTGATTTGGCAATAAAAGAAGACATCAAAATTCTTCATGTTATTGTTCCTTTACTCAAATGTTTCTATCAAATGCTAATTTGGACCTATGTGTTGTCTCTGACATACAGTACCTGTGATCCTCTGATCATCTGAAGGGTAAAACTTGGATGGTACGCCTCTTAATCTACTTCTCTCTGCTGAAATCTGGACATAAAGATAATTTTCTGTTGGTGATGCAAACCAGGAGATATACAGGAGATAAAAACTCCATAGTTATAGTTGCTGGAATAATTCCAGCATTCAGAATTTTCTTGTGTTTAATCTTTTTTCCCACAATTTTTACTTTCCAACATCTGAGGAAAACTGTACAAATTTCCCTAAATACCATGACAATTAAAAAGAGAAAGAAAGTTGTCTGCAATATCCCAGAAAGGCTGTGAAAATTAGATTGGAAATTGTGTTTTTCACAGTGTCCAGAGCTCTTCCCAACTAAAAAGTCAGCTAGTGAAATTAGACTAACTGAGAGTTACTTAACTCTTTTCTCAGAAATGCTCCTCCTTTCCTCTCCCCTCCCTGAACGTGTATACACAGTCACCATCTCCTCTTCATATAATCTTTTTCAAAAGATTAGAGAGGAAGTTGGGATCCTTTAGAGGCTCTCAGGACCCATTCTTGATGAGAGGCAGGCTCCCTATCCAGACCTTTTTCAGCAGCACTGCACTTTGTAACTCTGAGCAAGTGATACTAAAGACAGGTCTGAGGAAGGAAGGTCCCAGGATGGGAGAGGCAAGGAGAGATGCCCCTGCTTCTCGAAGAGATAACACATCCATTTCTTCTCAGAGTCTCTTTTTTTAACATCTGCCTGCAGCAGCACAGCTGTACCCAGGGCCTCCTTTGCAGTAACAACACTGAGGAAAGACTTAGTTTATGACTGTTAAGAACTAAATGTCATCAATCAGTTACCATACAGCTGAGCCTCCTGGAATCAGTGGCTTCTGCCAGCCCACATCCAACAGCTCCTGGGTCAGCCCAAGGCAACAGTCCCTTTGCATGGTCCCAACATTATTTCTTTGGTTTTTCCTCCAGTTGCAACAGTTGTAGAGAGCACTTTACAGGCTGGACCACAAAGCAGCACTCCCTTCAGTTCTCCTCCTTGACAAGGTAGATTGCAAATCCCTTAACACTGTAATGAAGAAGAATTTTTAAAAAGAAAAGTAATCTTCTGAATCTTAAAATGGGGACACACAGGTTTGCTTTTAGGAAGAAGCAAACCCTCAGCAAAGTCCCAAGAAGAGACATGTCTCTGCCACTTGCAACATCTAAATTGATCCAGAATCAAAATTTTTCTATTTTCATATCAAGCCTAGAAAAAAATTAACAGTCCATTGTCTGCTGCACTTTTGTCAGGGTTAAATGTGAAAAACCAGGAAGGCAGAAAAATCATGAGGTTACCCTCTCCATATACTTTAAATCTAACAATATGCCTACCTTTCAGTCATTGTGGCAGTGGGGGTGTCCTTCTCTTTGCAAACTGTTTCCATCAGTGGAGTCCTGGGTTTGCTTTTATTCTGTTGTAAATCAGGGTGGAACTGTTATGATAAATTTGAGGCCTGGCCTGAAATAGATCTATTCTATAGACACAGTCATTTATTCAATTACATGAGCTCTACTTCTTTGGATGATTTTCTGAGAATAGGAGAGCACGGATTTGGAGGAAGTTCTGTTTCTAAAAAGCTCAAATCCCGAGAGATCATATATTCATAAGACTGCAACCACTATATGTTTAAACAAAAGGAACATCTTCTGCCCACAGTGAAATGTGTTGATGGCTCAGTCTCATCAAATGAGGTATTTGAACAGTGGTTTAAAGTGAACCACTTCTACAGAACTCAGAAAACATTAGGCCAGTTTTCTACATCTATAAAAATGGGGCTTGTAGTATTAGACTATTTTCTGGAAGTGAAAGTCTGGTGAATACTTTTGTGGCTGTTTGCTCAGAAAAGGTTTTGCTCATGAGAGTTAAAGCAGCATTCTGAAAATGCTGAATTCTTTCCTCCCGTTTATTAGCATTCCAGTCAGCAAAACTGCAGACAAGTCATACCCTACTAGTCAGACTACCTGAACACAGAGCAAATAGTTCATGACAAACTTCCAAATCTGAAATGAAGTGACTCACAATAACTGAACAAACTGAATAGCTGGCTATTCATAAATGACTTACAAAGAGAACAAAGGTTAACCTTTGGAAAGTCATTTAGTACTCATAGTTGGCCATGATCTCTTTTTTTTGCCTTTAAATAACAAGGGTGATCAAAAAAGCAAAACAAGCCTTGAAACACAAGCAACCTAATCTCAGAGAGACAAATCTTTAGATCATGCATGAAGCCCTATTGCTGGCTCAGCACTGCAATTACTTTGTGCAGTTCTGTGAGAGGTGGAACCTGTGAGCCTAAAGAAAGAAACAAGGCCAGAACCAGTACCAACTTGCCACGAGCAGTAAAAAATGTAAAGAGGCTGCTTTAACTGCTTTTTAGGCATTTCCAAATCCACAGGGGTCTTTCCCTACCAATTACTCCAGCTTTCTTACTCTCATTCGACCTGGCTGTATAGAGGTCTTTATGGCATATTCAGCTGGGCATCTGAGCAGTTTTCATTAGTGCAGCAAACAAAGTGTCTAATGCCTCTCACTTGTAATCTTTCACTACATTTATCTCTTCTTCTGGAGAGACAGAGAGAAACAATTCACACACAGTATGTGTGAATTGAATATTTGAGGCACTCTTGAGCATGATTCATGATGCCAGCTGAGTAGTAGATATCTTTCTCCTCATGTCTTACATGCCTTTTCTGATGTTTTGCCACCAACGTGGCCTTCCTTATTTCTTCTGAACCTGGGCTCAGATTCTGAAGAATTATTGGTGACTAATGGCATGAATGTTCTTGTCTTTTTATAGGGAACAATTTTTCAGATTGGAACTACTTAATAAAGGCAAAGCATTTGTGATACATACAATCCTGTACCTAAACTGCAGGTGTGTGTGCATCCCTGCCCAAGGATAGTCTGTATCTACCTGTTGCTGAGAGTGGAGACACCATTAAAGATCTAGACCATTGTGGGGGTGTGATCTCACCACAAGTTTTGTAAGGGTCACCTGTCTTATTGTTACAGCTACATCCATGATCATTGAAGCAAATGATTTTGTCTGTCATTTATTAGTACTCCCAGAGCTAGCAAAAAATAAACATATCCAAAACACTGTCATCTTTTTGTTTCCTTTCACATGTCTCTTAATATCCTATGTCTTTGGAGACAATTTTATATCAAAATATTGAATGGATTTTAATTATGCTTTTCTTTCTTCTGCCACAGAATATATAGCATTAAAAAAAAAAGACTTATAGGGCATGATGTATCTATAGATAGATATATAAAGATGTATAGATTTGCTCTTCTGTACTTTCATAATAGGTGGAATCATGGAAATTCAGCTCCCATCCCATTCAGGCTGATTCATTTCTGGGAATGGCATTGCATTTATTTATCCAACACTTCACAGGTTTTCATGTAGAGAAGATGGAATTTATTCAGACATTCACTAGACCAAGATGAGATTGCACCTCATTTAGGTGGTGAGCAATAGCTACAGGTCCTTCCATGAATCCTTAGCAGATCCAGTGAGTTGTGCTGTGTCAAGGCACCAGATTCAGCATATTCCTGGCATGGGTTGATGAAGTATGAGGGTGATCATGAATACATCTAAAATCTCATAATTAAAAAAATAAAAAATAAAAATAAAATCTCATAATAACCACCTTCACTACCAGTGTCAGATCAAACCCCACTGAAATTCAGCAGCCAAAGTGAAGTTTTATGATCCAAGACAGTTTGACTGCAACATCTAACCTCTAAGATGTCTCTAAGATGTGGCCTGCTAGCAAAGCCATTTCTGAAGTGATGAGATGAAATCCTGACAGATTAAGAAATTTCAGTGCTTTACCATAAGCAACACCTGGATTTGTGAAAGACGCTTCAAATAAAATAAAACTATAAATCTTTCTTAACTCTGCTCTTCAGACTGCTGAGAACTAAGCCATGATGAGCAGCATGGGTATTGTTTAGGTAAAAGAGGAAACTTCTTATGTTGCTGCCTATGGAGGACATAACAGAAATAGGATTCCATTATCACACTAATTATATTTTCAAACCTTTTATTAATTAGCACCCAGATAGCAAGGTACAGGTTTAGTAGAAGTCCCAAGAGATTTTAGCTTAGGATCCTCAGGAGGAGGAGGGGAATTAAAAGCTTCCCTTAATTGTTCTGGATGTCTCTAATGAACATTACAACCTTGTAGATTTTTGGCAACACATACTGCTGGGGCATTGTTTTTAAATTTGATTCTTAAATCAAACAGTCTACTGTTTCAGAGAAGTTTTGTTCTCTATCCTAAGTATTAGCTCAAGCACTAACAAAGTGGACCATGGAGGACTGTGACAGAGACAGCATGTGGGCAGCACTTTGCTAATTTGACCTCTCTTCGCAGAAACGATAGGAAACTGTGATCTGAAGCTGACATTTCCTTAGAACATCGCCCAGCTTTCCTAACACTGGGACCACAATTCACTGATAACAGAGCTTTGAAGTAGCTGGAGCAGAGCCAGGAAACATTGGAAGTATTCTTCGGAGAATATCTGTTTCAGATTACCCCAATTTATGGTAAGCCACACATGCTAACTTTAGCATTTCTTCTGCCTTTAAAACTTTTTGTCTTCTGCATGATTGATCTTGAACCTTTTCCTTTGGCTCAGTACACTAACATTTCTTGTCCAAACACTGCATTCCTACTTGGCATCCAATTTCTTCCCCACCGTGTGTCACTAGGTTCACTTATCTTTCTCATCCTCTGACCCACATTAACTTCTGCAAATATATGATTTTGCTGGGGATCAAGCAGAACCTGTGGCAAACATTGTGCTGAATGTGGCTAAGCAATTGCTTGCTGTGGTTTCTTTATTTTGTTCATTCCCACCTGCAATACTGTCTTCCAGTGCTACACTTCTCTCCATCAGAGGCAGCAGCAGGATAACCCACAGGCAGGAGTTTGGTTTTCCTAGTCCCATTTGAATTCAGCTGGAGTTGTACATCCAGCTTTCACAACATGTAATGCAAACCAGTAGGAACACCTCTGTAGGGAAAACCACTCATTGCTGAGGATCTGACACCCACAGTTTCTTCGTATCAAGTCTAACCTGACCCTAGGTACTGATTGTTCATTTGCAGCCACATGGTTTTATGTACGCATCTTCCAGTCTGCTTGCTTTCATACAAAAAAAAAAAAAAAACAAAAAAAAAAAAAAAAAAAAAAAACAACAAAAATAAAAACCAACAGATCATGAGTATCACAAGGTTGTGCAGCTGCAAATTGGAGTTCTGTAAGAGGTGATGTCTGGTAACTTTGTTCTGATCCAAACTCTAAGACCAGTACAAAAGCACCATTTGACTCTTCAGAGTTATTGGCTGAAAAGAGTGCCAAAGTAATCATTCTGAGCAGTGAAATGCAGAGCTGTCACAGCAAAGGGTGGCTCTGACAGCATCCCTCACTCATCTGGCCGTGTCTGTGATGCTGGCTGAGCACCTCTGAAACACAGCATGATGCATTGCCTGCTCTTCACAGCAGCCACACCCTGGAGCTGTTAGCAAGCCTGACTCTCACTGCCCAGCCTGACCATGATCTCCAGGGCATGAATGTTGATAGCCAGACAGAGCCCATTTGGTAAGTCTGTCAAACAATCAATGCCAGCATGGTTTAACATCTAACCCAGGGTGTGAAAGAGTCTATAACCAGCTATGAAGTTTTAAGACAATCTTTTGCCTTTTCCCCAGCTGGAACTTAACATCAATTAATGTGAGGCAGAGCAAGTAAAGTGGATAGCAGGCTACTCTACCATCAGGCACTTGTCTTGGAAAGACATTTAGCATTCTTAGTTTCAACAGATCCTATAAAAACAGTGACAGGAGTAACACATATAAAAAGCTCCTTTCTTTGTCAAGTTCAAGGAAAAAAGTCTGCTTTACAACAGGAAGAAAATATTTCCTTTTATCACAGTTGCAAATATCACAGTGTGCATTGAAATCTAAACAAACTTAAAATTACAAGTTGTGCTTCCAAATTTATACATTTTGGATTGTTGAGTTTGGGCCTGTCATCTACTGACTTTGATAATTCACTCTGTCAATAGTAGCATAAAAAGATTAACTGGAGTTGTAGGAAGACCAGCTCATTGGCTAGTGAGGGAGGAACTATACACATGGAAGGTAGTTGCTGGTTGACCTTCCTCACAAGCCACGAAGAAAACATGGAAAAGTGAAATAATTTATCCATTTGTGCATCCCTCTAACACCAAGGCTGTTGTGTGTGCTGCAGTCAGGAATTGCAGTAGGATGGCCACTGCATGATGCTCTCTGGAAATCTGGCAACTGTCAGCATATCTGAAAGAATCCTTCAAGGGGAAAATCTACATACAGTTTGGGGGGAAAGAATAACAAAACAAAGCAAAACCAAATCAAACACACCAAATAAAAATTTTCAGAGAGCTCCAATTAAATCTGAGCTCTGCCATTAAGCAAAAAACAGCCTGAAGTAATTCCCTGAACTAGGACTAACTCCCCATATTTCCTACCCTTCAGCCACCTCATTCCTATATAAAATACCTTTCCTACTGTTTTGGGGGACTTTCTTTGTAAAAAGTTACTTCTGCACATGAATACAGATATTCACCCAAGTGCATAATGCCAGTAAACATTGGGAAAGCACAACTTCCCTGCTATTGCCATGTTTTCATCTCAAATCACAGTCTTCTTTAGACTGTGATTTCACAATATGCTGCCTCCTGAAATTTCTGAGTTTCCTTTACTGTCATGAGAACAGCCAAAAAAGTAATAATTTTGGAAAAGACAAAAATTAAGTGAATACATTTTCCATACTGAAGCAACATTTTGAGACTTTACCTACATTTATTTTCAGTGAAAGAATGTCTGTCTTGATGCATTTTATTTTGAATTGAATAAATATCTAATTACAAAAATGTGATGGATGAGAACTGACCTCATCAAAAAAACTGCAAGTCTTTCATTTCCAGTTGACCTGACACAATGTTTTTTCCTTCCATTTTTTGGTTCAAATGTAATTGTTCAGCCAGTCATTTGGCAGAAGGCTTTAATATTTTTAAAGAAAAAATCACTTGTCTATCAAGAGCAGTTGTGGAGGCAAGCACTCCTGTTGGGACAGACACCCACTGTGAGAAGAGGCACCTTACAATCATGAAGTGACCTCTCTAGGGTGACTTAAATAGTTCAGAAAAAGGCACAGACTGTCCTTCTTCCTGATTTTGATTGCCATCAATTACATTTTCCCAATTTTATCAACTGAAGCACATGAAAATTTGTAATTAATGGCAATCAGTGACTGCTATTAAATTTCAGTCAAAATGACAATTTTACACTGAGACACAACTTCCTGTTCAAATTGCCTACATGAAGGTTCTAGAGAAGAAATGGAAGGCTCCAGGAAACTGACATGTGACCGCTTGATCCCGGTGGTCTTACTTCACTCTGTGTGTGGAACTGGTCAATTTTCAGTGCACTACAGTCCGAGAAATTTTACTCTAACTTACAACCCAGAATTAAACTATCTTCTCAATTGCAAAAGCACATTAGTAATGATGACAAATTTCCTCCACTGCACTTAACCTACTCTTTTCAGAAGCTACCATCCAGCCTAGGAATATGTCATAAACTCCCCTAGTAGCATGATGTCAAGGCAGAGAGCAGTGGTTTCATCAAGGTCACACAAAGATTGCACCTGGAAGGTGAAAACAGAGTTGAGTTCTCCTGTGCCCCGCTAAAGAGCTTTGACAGCAGACCATCATCTCCCACTGATGTCAACTTCTGTAATAAATGATGTCTCCTTGGTGGGGAACTGCCCAATCTGACATCATTAGGAGATCTGGAACTGCTAAAAGGTTTAAGGCTTCAGCATGTTTTGCTTTTAATTGAGCATGAAGCTGACTTGGCAATAATACCAAAAAGAGCCTTACACCCAAATAAAATCTGTTTAGATTGGCTGGTCTTCATGAAGTGATTCAGAACAACAAAGCTGCACCTTCTTTCTTCATGTCGGCACAGTTGTCAGGACTAAATATTGCAGGCTGCACATCTTTGAATGAGATTGATTGCACAACCTTTGTGAAAGTGCAAAGCAATTGAAATGCATCTTGTGTGGGAAGAAAACAAATGGATCATCACTCCTCCCCTTTGAATCTATTTGGATCATTATAAAAACAGATAAACTGCTGAGTAGGGGACATAAGTAGGGTCATTCTTGCAGGGAAGTGTGCTTATGTCATGTTCACCCTGGGTAAAACTAATATATCCTCATATGGCTTTGGAAAGATTTCTTCTTAGTTCCTGAAATGAAGAGTTGAGAGCCCATGAGAGCAGCCATTAAAAAATAAAAACACATTTTTAAGTTTAGGGAAATAGCACATCAGTCCCTGAATTTAAAATTGTCTTTAACATAACCAGGTTTCCAGTGATCCTTTTTCTTGCTAGAGCATGCCACTCTCAATAACACATGCTTTTGAAGATGAGAATTCTACAAATACTGAAAGATGTTTCCCCCATTCCCACCTGACTTCTGGTTCTTCAGCTCATGAAAGAATTCCCCATGTTCCATAAGCCACATGCTTCGATTCCCAGAATGTATATTATCCATAATTGATTTAATCCCTCAGCATTGGGAACTGTAACTCTATAATAAAATAAATGGGTTGTGTCTGTTTCTCATTCTCCTCAAAACCTTGATACATGCATTTTACACAGATGACAAAGACATTTCTATTGTAACATCATCAGATTTATTCAGGAAGAGCCTATTCCTGCCACATAGTAGTTCTAATGCTCATTTCAGCAAGAGCAAGGTCCCAGTCTGCAACTGTTTGCCTAGTGAAGCATTTTAACTGAGGTTTCAAGTCCATCTGTGAGGTCCTTCAAATGGGATACCTTGCCTTTGCCCCATAAGAATTCTTGTTGATATCTCCAAACAAACATCAGCAACAGTGTGACCCTGCAATTAGCCAGACCAATTATCTGAGAGGAAAGAATTGGAGCTCTCTCAAAAAAAAAAAAAAAACCAAACAAAAAAAAAAAAAAAAAAAAAAAAACAAGTAGACTATTTAGTACTTTTTTAGCCAGACCATCTTGCTGCATGATTGCTATTGCCAAAGCAAGGGAAGGGTGTGAGCGCATTGACAAGAGTGGAATAGTCACTTCTCTTGTAGCTTGAAGTCAACTCAACCTTACTGGGTCATCAGCATGTTTCAGATGTACTGGGCCACATCCTTTGCTGATAAGTCAACAAAGTTAGGTCATCACTAGAGAGGTCTGGACTTCCACCAGTAAAGAGTTTATCCTGTTATAGTCAGTCTCCCCCTAAAGCTAAATACATTAGGTAGTTCTCCAATAAAAATGAAATTTATCCTCATCAGCAGTCACTCCTGTTTTCACAGACGGCAAAACAAGATGTATTCTGAATCACATGCCTGACAAGGCAAAACACATCTTGCTTATCTGTTCGTCAGCCCACAGCTGTGATTCAGCTGCAATTATTTCCCCTGAAATAGCAATTTCATCTATCATTATTATCATTATTATTTCTGCACTATTTTTTTAAATGGCAAATAGCATCTATCTTTGTAGGAAGGCTGTTTTACTTTTCATATTTAAAAGTTCTTTTGCAAAGTAAACATTGGCTGAATCTCAGAGTTGGTATACTGTTTAGGAATGCAGCCTTGCACAAAGCCCAGAGGCTTTTCAGAGTGTTAAAAGAAACCTCAGGCATTGAAGTCATCCCCAGAAATCAGATGAAAACAATGTGTACACGTGTCAAAATGCCAACTTCAACTGTGTGAATATGTCAACATGATTTGAGCTGGTAGGTAGGCAAGGGGCTGTTTGCAACAATAAAAAGCACTGTTTAAAAGGCTGTGTTCTAAGATGGGTTAACTGCACTAAAAAAAAAAAAACCTTGAAAAGGCAGCATGCAAAAAACAAGACAAAAGGGAATCTGAAATAGAACTTAAAAATGCTCTTTCTTACAAGGTTGATAATTGTAAGTACACATAAAAAAAATCTGGAATGTTATACACTCTGCTCATTTGTAATTAAGACTTTAGTGTTATCCTCCTTTCCACTCTATTTCCATTCCATATCCTTTGTTGACAGTTGGAAAGTCTCGCCAGTTGTCCCTAGCTGATCATAGAGTAGATCTTGTGAAGGAGAAGTGAACTGCTTATAGGACACAATCTTTACACTATAAAAATATCTAGATCTAATCAATAAAGTTTTTTCCAGAACTTAGCTACTCCCTCCAGCATTACGGAAGGCTGTACTCCTTACTCTTAACATAATATGAAAAAGTGGCAAAACCTATCTCTGTCCTAGCAGGTCCCTGTACTGGCATGTTCATCTGGTGCTTGGAGACTCCACATGCCTTTGCAGTGCTCGATTTGGTCCTGCTGTTCAAGAGCTGGAGAGAGAATACAGAAGCTCGAGAGGAAAAGGAGCTAAAAGCACTGCCACAGCCTCAAGTCTCTTGGCATAACTTGGCAACTCACCTAGAAAACCCAGAAAATATAAAGAGATGGAAATACAATCTCCTTATTCTGAAAAGGCAATCTGTTCAGTCTCCAGAGTGGTAACAGAGCAGAGCAGGCAGAAAATGGGAAAGAAAAACATAGGAGATAACTTTTCAATAAAACCATTCGGAACAAGAAATATTTTGATTCTGAGTTACTGTCCCAGCCCCTTAAGGACCATAGGGTCATAGCTGTCCATCCTCCTCCTGGACAGAGTTTAAGCCAAACTTTACCTTGCCATGATGCACTTTGGTGTCTACCTCTCAGAGGTGATGTTGGCAGTCCCAGGGCATTTTCATCAGTGCTTGTCTTGATGGGATATTCCAGGTCAGAGGGGCCACTTTCAGACAATAAGCCAGCATTTTCTTACACATACAAACAAGACCACATTTCTGCCTCATATTTCTAATAAGATTTAGGAGCAATGATGACTCAAAGCTGAAATTCATGATCTAATTGGAGATTGAGCCTCTCTGATTGATAAGAGCATCAAGATTAAGATATATTTGAGAATGCTTTCTGCTAGCAAGGGAAGGATAGACAATTTTTATGGGGCTCTCATTTGCACAGTGGTATAAAGTAACGATGAAAGGCTAGAATTTGTATGTGTAAGTGAAAGGCAAAATGCAAGATAGTTCCACACTCAACCTTCAGTGAAAAAGAAGAAAGTCTATCTGCACAGATGCACTAATGAAGTGGCTCAGTAGTCAATTAAACAGAAAATTTAAAAGGCAGGCATTTGTGGTTAGGAGATCAGATGGGAAAATTGGACAGATGTGAATAATCCAGTCTTGAGTAGTGAGTTGGCAGAGCCGGCAAAATTAGTTAGGTTAGATGGTTAACACAAAGAAGTAAGCTTGAAAAAAAATATAATGCAAATTGAACTACCACATATTATTGAGACTTGGCAGGGTTGCAATGATTTGGAAAGTAAGAAATAATTTGCAATGGAATTGAACAGAGAACAATCACCTCTCCTGGGTAATTAAGCTAATTCCACAGGATCTTTTGTTTGGGCTTGCCCACTACAAGCTCTCATTGCAGATTCCTTAAAATATGAAATGTGATTTCTAACATGTGCTGTGAAGTTGTCAAACAGAGCCTGCTGTGAGAAGAACTGTATGACAAGTCACATGAAAACTTTCTGCTTCAGCAACATAACCAGCAGAACATGCAGCCATCATGAGTTTCACATTTTACGCTTCTCACTGAAATTAGGTCACACTGGCAGAAGAAAACTAATGGGAAAATTCGTCTGCTTTAATGCACATGCTTAATAAAAATCTTCTTGGTAAAATGAATGAGAGGAATCTGGGATAGCTTATGAAATGTGTAAGTAACACATAGATGGCATAGGTATAGTAACAATCACAAAACTAACCAAATTCAAGTGTCTCAGTTCAGAAGGGGAGGGGGAATTGTCCCCAGCATTAAAGAAGACAAAATCTACAATATTTCTGGGTGGCAAAAAAAAAGCAATAAATTCAGAGTCAAGAAAATATCCTGTTCTGAAAGCCAAAATATGTGATTGTACTTTGATTTTTAAATATATTTTAATTTACCTGTATATATCTACATATATATTTGCTTTCAGAGGGAGAGACTGATCCTTTTTTAAACACAAGAATCCAAATACATAAATCAAATTTTACTTTAAAAAAAAAAAAAGTGTGTCCAGATAAGGAAATGTCTTTCATCCTTATTGAAGCAGAACAATTTATTACAATAAATATTATTTCTTTTAATAAAATTTCACTGAAACAAATTTTAAAATTCTACTGGAAATTTTTCAATACCTTCTGCCTATCCACAATTCCATGTCTGCAAAGCCACCTTAACTTCTCTTCAGAGCACTTTTAGATATCAAAGGAGCAGGGATTAGTTCTCAGAGAAGACTCCTGTCTGTCAGAATGTCTCTAGCATTGGTTGGCATAGGGACAGGTTGTGGCCCTTTTTCACCTAGCAGCTATTCAACACAGCACATTTGTTATTCTTAGCTGCCAAGGAGACAATCTGTTTTTCATTTCCTCTGAAGAAGACCATATTATGAGTAAAACATCAGACATAATTAGGCAAAATGGTTGAGTGCCTGACTAAGCAGAGAAATGCAATGTTCCTGGGTATGAAAAATAGCCATACACCTGAGAAAGAAACAAGAACAAGGAGAAAAGTGTTGGCTGCCCAGCTGGAGCATGCAGAATCTATCATATGCTATCCTTACCTTGTGTAAATGGGATATTTCCCAGGAATTGTGTAGGCTAATTAAGTGTCTTCTCAAAACATCCGAAAAATGAAAAAATAGAATGATAAAATAAAATAGAAGCCCACCCCCCCAAAGATCCTGCTATTTCCCTACATTATGAACTAATATGTACCTACAGATGGTAAACCTGGTTCCTGAACATTAAAGATCTGGACACAATTCTTCAGTGCTTTATGCCAATTATATGTGTTCCTGTGCCTGAAAAATGTTCTTTAACTTACAGAATGAGGAGTTTGCAAGACACCTTCTGCTGCTAACAGTGAATATCAATTGATTCGTTATTGTTCACAAGACTTGAATGTTTTGGAACAGGAAAGCCTGAACTGTCATATTCCCTTGAGTCACAACAGTGAGCAGCACAACCCCATGCCTCATAGCCCATGAGGTTATGGAGGGCTGGAGAACCCTCCAGGAAATGCAAGGACCTTGCAGAAAACAGCAGAGAAGTCAGCTATCAGAACTGAAGTTCCTGCTTCGTCAAATCTGGGCAAAGGCCTTAAAAATGCAGTCAGAGGTACTACCAGTCACCTCTTACTCCTGTCAATCAAACTGTAAATACAGGATTGCTATGGCTAGTAACAGATCACAGCTTTCTACTAATTCTGCAAGCCTTGTCTGGACTCATCTCAGCTTGTCTAGAGCAGGTTTTTTTAGGTTTATCTCCTTGTAAAAATAATTTTTAATGACCGTGTGGTGATTGCTTTGTGTATTTTGTTTCCTTTTCTTTGGTTAATTTTGTTGTACAGCCATCATTTTTATAGAGTCAGCTGTAACAAGAAGCTCATCTGTACTAATGAAAGAAGCACACTTAAATCATCTAGAACAACAAAATAATTCAGGTGTAAAGGTAAGAAGGCAGAGAGTGAAAATGCAGGTTACACTGGAGAGGAGTACAGGCATTGAATGACCAAAGAGCGGGCATGAGAAAGCATTGGAGGCTCTGGGGATGCAACTATCTCACTAATCAAATAACTGCAGGACTAAAGAATGTGTCAAACTGCTATTCAAGTGAATAAGGTGAACAATAGCAGAAAACGTAATTTATTAAATTCTAATAAATGTAGACACTCCAAACAGCAAATCTGGGATCAATGTGGAGATGCAGATTAAGGACAAAAATTTAAGTGTTAAAGCATGCTAGAAAAAAGGTAGACTGAAAATGTTCCACAATGTACACTAGATAAAGAAGGAAAGACCTTCAGCATCACCTTCACAGCACCTTCAACCACACCTTCTACCTGTGTAGGACTTGGGAGATTGAAGCCAGTGAGCCAAAGGGCAGGGGAAGATTGTGCATAACAGCACAGAAAGGCCATGTGTAAAGGAGTGTGTACACAGAAATTTTAACTGCATCCTTATCGAAGTATTTTCCAGAATTACACTTCATTTTCCTTTTCTCTTCATTATTCATTAATTATATTGATAGCAATTCAGTTGCACAAATAACATCTGACATTATAGGCAAGGCGTGTTTTCAGCAGAACAAACACAATTTTGAGTACAACACTACCTTTCACTCATTGATGGTCTTCATACAGGCCTTGGACCCACATGGATGCAACAAAGAGCAGCATATCCATCTGTGTTAGTGTATGATCAGACTATAAATTCAGCACTGCCAGTGAGAGAAACATGGCCAGAATCTCTTACCAGCACAAGGGCGTATCTGCATTTTGTTTCTGGACTGAACTCAGGTGATTCTGCTTGTGCTCTCCAAGTCTGACAGCTCCCAGCATGAAATCACACCATCATGGTTAGCCCAGAAGTGAACACAAGCCCTGCTGAGAGACAGCTTCAGAGTACCCTGGTTCAGCACTGCCCTAACACAGCCACAGCACTCCCAGTTCACATCTGGCTGATTCTGTCTGCCTGCAAATCAACACAGACATGCATGCTTAAAAATACAGCCCAGAAATCCAAAACACTTGTGAAAACTTTTTGTATTCCTCATTTCCTATCTATTTTTTTTTTCTCTCTCTCCCCCTCTTTTTATCTCTTTCTATTTTGATTTTCCAAGAGATTTTTGGCTCTGGCTCCTCTCCAGGGCACATGGATAGTTTACTAGCAAGAACTCTGCTAAAATTTCACTAGTGGCTTAAGCAGGTATAAAGTTAATAAGAAACACTACACAGAGGTTTCTGTGACAAGATGGCCATGGTTGATCATCCCAAAGCAGCATTGGAGATGAACAAGAAGCGCACGTCAGCCCACTACAACTTAGCACAACATGGTCCTCAAGTGGATATTTCTCTTCATTCTTCATTCTCATTAAATGCTCTTTTGCAGTGCAAGGCCTGCACAAGAGGCAGTCAGATCTGGTGTTCACTTCGATAATGTCAAAAACAAGTCAAATATGCTACCTGGATGAGCAATGACTAGTGAACACTTGCAGCTGCAGCCAGAGAAGATGATGTGGCTCAGCAGTGTTAACCGATTCAGTCTAATAATTGTCAGAGCTGAGAGGTTCAGGAGAAGATTTACAACAGTTCTGCAGTCTGGCTTTAGCCTTAAAAGTTAGGGTGGGGACTGTAAAGAATTGGCAGCTGATAACAGAAATGGAATGAAATCAAAATATCTATCCTTTGTTTATTCATCATCTTGAAATATTTATAATGGTCCAAGCAGCCCTCCACCCACCTCACACTTGAGCTTTTAAGTGTGTATCCAGATTCAAGACTGGCAACATCTTGAGTCCATCTCTGGATTAACCCAAACCCCTCTACTTTGACCATTAACAGACACTTCAACAAAATGAGACCAGAATCTTAGCTAGCATCAGCTTTCTATTTACTGTCTAAATCCAAATTAATATTGGGTGTTACAGGACTGAAATAATCCCTAATGAACCTGAGAAATGGCACCCTGAGTGAAGTCATGCAAGGCCTGACTTCAGCCAACAGCCCTTTGTTCTAAATATATATATATACATATATATATAAAAATACATACATAAAACAAATTTAGGGCCAACTGCCCTTAACAGAACAATGTATATTACAATACCTACCTACCTGGATTTTAATACTTCTTCTGACTTAAGTTTAGCATTTCTCTCAACTCTAATTATCTTCTTTAAAAAGAACGGTACACGTAGAGTCCATACTAAAATCTCAAATGTCCGTAATGCTTCTAGAGTTCACATCTGCTTTTTTTTTTTTTTTTTTTTCCTCTTTAAGGAGATGGTTGCCTGTAAGGAAGATTACATACTGCCTTGAATTTCCTCAGAATATATCTCCTTGGATACAGTTTTTTGAACACATGGAGAGGGCTGCTGGAACATTTCAGATACAGATGTGAACCTCCCCAGAGTTAATTATTCACATTATTGTTTGCATCTTCAATATGAGTTACCCAGCTTGTACTAAAGTCCTGAATACTATTGGTCTACCAATATCTTCCGGGAATTTCTGGCTGCAATGACTGATTCATATCTAAATTTCCAGACACTTTTTGATTTGTGCAACTGGTAGTGAGATTGTGAACACAGGTGGGGAAAAAAACTTCTACCAGAAAAGCAGTTCTTTAAACAATTAGCAGCAGAGAGGAGACAAAGGATAGCTCTTCTAAACATTTTAGCTGCATTTCTTATTCTACACAGGCATTCCCTCCCTTTGGTGATCTGAAATTCCCAGCCCTGCAAACTGCTCTCTTGGTATATTATTTTTGCTGAAACTACAAGGCAGTTTATCAAAAGGTTTTTGAACGATGACACTTTCTCCCAGACCTGAAGGAACAGCTCACTCTTCCCCTCCCTATCCTCCTTGCACTTGCTACAGAAGAGCTGTGAGGTGTTTATAGTGGTCTATTTCAGACTTCTTTAACATTGGATGCTCTGGTTGCATGGTCTGATGTTGTATCCCCTTTGGGAATGTTCTCTCCCCCAAAACGCCTCCCCCAGAAACTGTAACCTGGCCTGGGTTACCTGTCCCCTGGTCTCCTGACCTATAGCCATCGGACAGGTAACCTGACCCGACCCCAAAGGTGATAAAAACCCCTCTCCCCCCATGTGATCGCTCTCTCGCCTCTGGATTCCTTCAAGGAATAAAGGCCTTGGAATACATCCTGGGGTAAGGGGGCCTCTTTTGTAACTCTCTCTACCCTATTCTGTAGTTCCCCTCTTCCAATACTCCCCCTAAATCTGGGCTGGCAGCTTGTGGGGGGGTGGAGGAACAGGAGAATCTACAGTCTGACAACTGATTGATAAGTCCTCTTTTGTGGGTAGAGAATGACTGACCTTTTCCTCTGGGATTCCCATTATAGGGTAGCCCTGTGTCCTCTTTCTTGGCCAAGTGCCATGGGAAAGACAGCTTGCAAATACAGCTCAAAGAGTGATGTATGAATTTAAAAAAAAAAAGAGGAAGAAAGCTTTGAAAATCATTCAGCATGACTGTGCACACATAGTTTAATATACATGAGTCTTTTTTATCCTGTAAGGATTCTTTCTCACATCTCTCTGTTGACCTTGAAAGTTAAGATGAGACTCATTTTAAATAGGTGTCCCTGGACATGTCTGATCTCTAGGCATTTTTTTAAGAGTTATCTACTGGGATCAATTTCCAAACAAAATCCATCACACTCAAGGTATGGATTTCCAACTTCACTAACCATTATTTAGGCTGGAAGAAGAAACTGCAGCAACTACCATGGGCTTCCCTGAAAGTTATACAATTTTGTCAGTGCCTCAGAGGCCAGCAAAACCATTACTGGGGAATGGCTAATGGGAGGATGAGAGGAAGGAAGAGACAGCTGCTTAAGATGTGGGAAAGTCACTCATGCTGCCTGAGAAACTTCTTGGATTCTCTTTGATTTAATGAGGTGTTTTTCCTCCACCAGTTACTGCAAAGGTACAGTTTCATTCAGCAGTTGGCAGCTTATAGAGCTGCATTATCTGCTTCATTTCCATACCACACTTCACCCACAGCTGTGCATTAGTCAAACTCTGAAACTCTGAGATTCCAGAAAGGTCAGAGGGGAAAAAAAAAAAAAAAAAACTAACCAAACAAAAACCCAACAACAACCAGTGACAGCAGAAAGGTACAAGAAAGACTACTGAAGAAAAGCTACTGAAATACCTTGCAGTGAGGGCATAATGGAAATAACACTGCAAAATATTCAGTGCAACTTCTGTGCAGAAGAGGTGACAAAAGTTATTCAGGCCTAAAATTTCCAGGCTGGACAAGGGCTCCCAAAAAATTTTTTATGATTTAGTCATTAAACTTTTCAACCTTATTTGCATGTTTCTTTCACTGGATTTTTGCATAGATTTCCATTGGATTTATCTTGAACTTGTTATATTTGTATTAGGTAGAAGTATTTCATTAGTTCTATGGCTTTGGATCTGTCACAACAATGGAGAACAGGGGGAGGTCTGGGAAAGCATTAGGATACCCTCTGCCTTGGAGGATTGCTCAGGAATCTGTCAGTGTATATTTTGTCAAACATTCAAATGAGATGGGCACTGATGGATGGAGATTTTTTTCTCTCTTACACATTAACCAAGTACTTCCCCAGACACAGCTAGATGCTCATCATACTATTTGTGGTGAAACACATGCAAGTGCAGCACCCATATTATTTACAAGTTCAAGCACCTAGGGAAGTCTGCAGAATGGAGTCCTGAAGCTAGAAACATTAATTTATCTTTTTACTGTAATGTCCAAACCTAACACCATTCAGAGGTCAAGTCATGTACTGAGAGGTATGTTTGCTATCTGCTGGCCATGACCAACAGAAAATTGCCATAAATACTAAGAAGATAATAAGAGCAGGAATCATAAAAGCTAAGCACACCCTGTGGTGTCAATTGAAACAATCCATATTGGGGTCAGCTGTAGGATGGTCAGATTTTTATTAGAGATGAGTCAATTCTGGGGCCTGTCAAAATAACTCACTTATCTAAAAGGTCTGCTGAGCTTGTTACTGCATTTGTTCAAAACTAAAAGATTTGCCAAAGAAGAATTTCATAGGATAAAATAATATTAAATCCTATGGTTTGGGCCTGAAAACAAATAAAATGCAGCCATATCATTCATTATTTGAATTCAATGCATACCTGGATCTTCTGATGCTGAACATTATTATCTGTAGAAACACTTAACTCTTCTTTTACCTCATATGATTTTAGGTAGAAATTAGTCTGGTTAAATTTAGGTTTAAACTTTTACCAAGTTTAAGGTTAAATATACCTTCTAGAAAGATCATGACAAGGCACAGATCTAAACTACTTGAAAGTCCTTACTCAGCTGTATATGAAAAAAACAAATATCAAATCCAACTATTCCAGTTATCAGAGCACCAAGCTTAGACTCACAGGCATTTGTTTGAACTCCAGGCTATACTTGTTACCAAAGTGAATGATAGAGATATAATCTAATACATTTTCTTTCTTCCATAAATCTTTTTGAAATTAGGGGTAAAAACACTTAGACAAGTTGAGTTTTGAATTTCCAGAAAGAGAGATAGTAATTTCACTGAACAAACAATAACCACCATAACAAAAGCAAAATGACAATAGTGGAGGGGAAAGAGTGGGGAAAGGGGTGCTTTAATTCTTGAATTCTTTTATGTTGGCTTTCTCCATGCAGAGATATTGACATCTCATATTTTTTATAATGTTTGGAAATATCAATTTGAACCAAGACATGGCATCATCTGACTAGCTTAGGAAGTGAGCATAATGTTGTTTCTAACAGGACTGAAAATGGTATCAGAAGTTCAACAAGGGTAGTAGACAGTCTCAAGGATTTGATCAAAGAAAAGAATTTTACTCATCGGTAAATGTCCTGAGTTGATGCTGAATTGTATCCCCATTCAACTGTTAAGTTCAGAAATAAGTTTTGCACCTTTAAAACTGGCTCTGAGAATGAAGGAGAAGCAATGGAATGTCTGAGACGGTTGTTTTCATAACATAAAGATCAGAGTTTTCAGCTTTCCTTCACACACAGCCTGTGTTGTCTGCAGTGAGGATGGCAGAAGAGAGCTCTCCTTTGCTTTTCGCTAGTTTTTGGCTAGCTGAAGCAAAAAAGTTCTCCAGATTGAGGGTTTTGGGTTTTTTTCTCCTTTTCTTTGGAATTGTTTGAACTTGCTCTAGACTAAAACCCAGCAGAGCCACAGGAGCTCAGACCCGTGGCCCACCAGGCCTGGCCAGGGCCCGGCATTTTCCAGCACCGGAGGGTCTGAGAACAACTGAGTGAGCAGCCCACAAAAGAGACTTACTGAATTCATCATCTCTTCAGAACGGCAAGAGGTTTTGTTGTTTAGTATTGTTCATTTGTTGTGTTGGAGAGTGCTTTGCTTGTTAAATAAACATTTTTTTTCCACTTTCCTCCAAGGAATTTTTTTTCCAGAACCAGTTGGGAAGGGGGCCGTTTGGATTTGCTTTCTAGAGGGCCCCCACTTGGAAGTTTCTCCCAAATTTGCCCTAAACCAGGACAGTAAAGGAACCAAGTATACCTGACAAGCAGGGGCACCTTTCTCCAGCATCAAAGGCAATGGAGCAGCATGAAATTCAAACCTCTAAAAAGTCTAATGGCTGAAAATTAAAATAAGTTGTCAGTCTGCTTAAAACGATTTTTAATTCAAAATAAATCAGACTAACAATTTACAGATGTTTGGAAAGAAAATGTTTAAATTACTCACTTTCAAAGCCTGAGCCCTCCCTACCTTTAGTATTCCACTTGCATTTTAATGGTTGTGGTGGCTTTCTGCCACTGCCTGCTCCGTCCTGATGCACAGCACAAATCTCATCAGTCGGCAGGTCTTGTCCTCACCCTGGAGTCTGAAATCACAGAATTTCTATTATCTTCAGGGTTAAGAAGTGGAAATAGACAGAGAAACCCAAGAGTTGATTATCCCTTAACAGAAAGAATACATCAAGCTTCTCTCTATACATATATAAATATAAAATTTAGTGGAATTGTGGAAATCTTAAGCAGTAAAATAGATCTTTAGAGAAAGAAATAGGTCACACAGATCTTTTAGGATTTATGCTAGCACTTTCTAAGAACACATGTATGAAGCCCACCTGCACTGACAAGCCAGAAGAGGAACCACAGATTTTCTTTGAAGATCACATGCTCAGTCTAAAGCTTCCAGCTCTGAGGGAAGCTGTGTGGCTGGTGGAAAGCAGGAAGATAGGTCAGCCCCCATTGTTGTACCACTGGCTTTGCCTCTGCTCCCTCCATCCAGACAAATTTAAGGTGAGGAAGGATATAGCTACCATCTCTTTTATCTTCTGGTTTTTCCGTTAATGTTGTCCAGTTTATACTGTTCTTGCCACCCAGTTAGGGTCAAATTTTCTTTCCTCCATGATGGAAAATGATGGAAATTTTTTCAGTATTAAATTTTTCCTACAGATATGATGCCTCTCCAATTAAAAAAAAAGTGCATTGATATCATTATACTAGTGTTGGTCTAGTGAAATTTTTTCTTCTGCTAGTTTGATGATGTGGGAGAAGACAAAGAAGGACAGGGGAGACTTTGATACAACCAGTTCATCATGAAGGACATGAGAAACAAGCCTCAGCTGACTAAGACTCCATGCACTGGCTTCTCCCCAGTGAATATATCACTATCGGTCTTTCTTCAAAAATTAACTTTGGAGTCTAAATCACTCTTGAAACATGCTCAAAATTACCCTGGAAACATTTACAACATCAACAGTAAAACTGTGGAGAAAACTTTTCTAAGTCAATCTCTTATGCATTTGTGCCACCTAGTGAAAAAATCCAAGCTGAAGTGCTTTTGTGAGAGCAGACGTTGGTGTCCTCAGAAATGCTTGTTGGCTCTGAAGTGTGCTTTGGTGGCTCTCTAGATGAACTGCCTCTGTCCATCACTGTTGGGCTGCCTGTTTTGAACTCTAGAAGGACAGCAAATGAATGTGACCTGACAAACCAGAGCCACAAAAAGCTATTCTGTGTCACAGTGAAAAAAAAGTCCAATAGCTGGACCTCACTTTCATCCTCCAACAGTTCCATTAGTGACATTAGCAGTAAGTGTGTGCAACAGAGTAATGAGCTACTCTGAGTCATTCTGGGTTCAGATATATAGAGTGTAACACCTAAATTTAAACAATTGGTGTCTGCTATTCTGCAAGGGGAACCTTAATATTATTCAAATTAATATCCACTTGGACTGTAAAAACCATACTAGTATTGTCCTGGGACACAGTTTCCTACATAGGTCATTGCTATTTTGGGACCATAATACATTATGAAGACATAGCATTATTCATAGTAATAGCAGCCTTGAGGCCCTAGCCAAAAACAGGGAAACTTGAGCATAGCTATGATTTACAGCCTAATCCAATAAGAGGGGGGAAAAGGAGAAATCCTTATTTTACAGATGAGAGCAATGAAGTTACATAGTTAGGCAGGACATGTTTATGCTGTATATTTTAGGCCAAATCCAGGGTCTGGTGATGATAATGAGCTGGTGTCTGGGTGTGTACAGGGTACTGTGTGTATGTCTATGAGCTTCCCTTGTCTCTGGTGTCATGCTCCTGCATGGCTTCCAGGACTGCTCAGACAAGGGGCTAAGGAGGCTTGCAAGGATTCAAAACCTGAATAAGTCTCCTAAAATGTTAGTTGATTTTGGTTTAGTTGGTGTAATTTAAAACTTTTGCTGTGGACCTTGTTTCCAGATTCCAGGCCAAAATCCCTAACTAAGTGTTGTTTCAGTGTTTTGCTTTGAGCCAATATGTATACTAAACAACAGCAATCAGATCCTGTGAAAGATGTTTTTTTATCAGTATTTAAAATGTAGCAACTGTCCAAGCACTGACTTTCCCTACAGAGAAATAAACTCAGTTGCAGGACAAACAGCTCCACATGCTATAAAATAGTGCCATCTAGTGCACACTGGATGCTGGATTAAAAAAATTCTTTCCTAGAGGGAAAACATCCTGTAAGCAACTGCTGAAATTTCAGATTTCAATTTTCTGTAGAAGTTAGATCTGGAGTATGCAAATTAATTCTATCTGTTCAGCTTTTGAATTCTTTCATTAAATGCTTATGCAGAGAAAACATTTTCCTTCCAAATGATTCATAGCCACCCTCAAAATTAGGCATGTATTTATTGCAGCAGTATTGATTTCATAGCCTGTGTACTGAATTTTTCTAAGATTAAAACAATCAAAGAGGAATCACTAGTGAGTCTCAAGTAATGAGATTAGTATGATTGCTCATTAAAACCTTCTGATAAGGCATTTATAAGAGCTAAACACACAAATTTACAAACCACTGTTTTGCTTCTGAGAGCAGCATTGCAACTAATTCAGAAAGCCTAAAGATGCTGCTTATAGAACAAAAGAGGTTAAAAATAAAACCTGCCAGAGCAGCACCAGATGATCCTCTGCACACCTGCAAGAAAGCTCATAATGGAGAAGACAGTGAAGCCATTTCCCTAAATGTTCCACATCTCTGCCATGATAGGACAAGCTTAAAGCTATGCAAGGAAAAGGAGATGGTGTGTTCTAAAAGTTTCCTCTGTAGGAGCCTGCTGCATTGCAAAACTAAACCACTCTTTAGGCTGGACAACAGCCAAGTTCCTGCCCATGGCATAAGATAGTGTGTGACAGTCACCAAAAGGGATGTGTGTCCATACCCCCATAGCCCTGTTACAGAAGGATCACTCTTCCTTAGTGTCCATAGGAAGCTTTCTGCATCTCCCTGCTCCTGGATGCCTCACCAAACCCTTCAGGACATCGCTTACCACTGTAATTTAAAAGGTGCTGGATGCCCCATTAGGAAGTATCACCAGTGCAAAATGGAGAAAATACAAAGTTTGTTACTGAAACCCTTTGTTAAAGGCTGTGTTATTTTTGGACCTAAAATATACATCAATATCTTCAGCCACATTTGTCTGAGATGCGATTTCAGCAATTTTCATCTGGTGTTTTTGTCCTGCCCTAGGTATTACTCTGCCAGAAATGTACAGGCTGTAACACTGGTAATTTGATAGGCAGATGTCTTTCTCTGAACCTGTAGTGATCCAGCTTATCCACATCCACAGGAAGGACCCTGGTACCACTGGAAATCTCTGCCACTGCACAAGATGCATAGTCTTGACTGTTTGCCCTGATTTAAGGGTTCTGGAGCCATTTCAGCAAGACCAGAAATGTCAGCTCAGGTGTTTTGGATTAAATCCAGGTACATAGTTACATTCTTCCTGTCTACATGTCCCTTTTGTTTATTGTTGGATAAACTATTTCTCATGCTGCAGTCTAAATTGTGTTTTGCTTCTCTGTATGCTAAAAAGCTGCCATATTCCACCCCAAAGTTGAATGTATTTAAAGGACGGATTAACTGTTCTTTATGTATGCAGTTTGGAACTGGATTGCAAGGTCCATTGTGTGTTTTAGGATCAGTGTTATTTTAAATAGTGGTTTACCACTGGTATCTTCCCCTTATACTCAAGTCTCAAAAGACGCATATAATAAATAAACCACTGCAGAGAGTGGGTTAATATCCATAATGAGCCAAAGTCATTGTTTGGTTTGAGTCTGGTTGCTGCAACATTTTTCTGGAGGGGGCTGGGAGAGAAATGGCCTCTTCAGAATTAAGGAAAAAATAATCCACTTACATCATATAAAGTTGGAATCACATCAAAGGCTGTGAAAGCTCAGAAATTGGCAGCTTGAGATCCACTAAGAACTGAAATGAATTTATACCTTTTTTTTAATAAAGCTGGAACAATGATTCAAACAACTTAATCCCTTAGCAATTTCACAACCTTTTGTTATTTTTCAGAAGTCCCTCTCTTGTCTTGGTGTGTCAAATCACCCGTTTAAATCTTTTGCATATTTAGAACCAAATTGTGCTCTCCTGAGTGTTTGATGCTGTTGAGTTCAGTGTGCTTGGGAGAGCTGCAGAGCTTGGCCTCTGGCCTTGACACAGAGGAGATGCCAAAGTGGGGCAGCACAGCCTGAGGACAGGACACAGCTCTGTTCTCTGCATAGTTATGCTCTGCTAGAGCCTTTTGGAGAAAGTCAATAAACCCTCATTTTTAAAATGGGAGTAACACCAACCTACCTCCCAAGAGAGCTGAAAAGCTTAAGCACATCCGTGTGACAAAGCCTGTTTGGTATCAATGGGCCACCACAGGCTCACTGGCCTTTCTGAATTAATGCACATATACATATATACATATACATATATATATATATATATATATATATATATATATATATATATA
>CM031859.1:93364055-93551508 GCA_018697195.1 Certhia americana
ATATATATATATATATATATATATATATATATATATATATATACACATATGAATTACCTCTTCAGCCTGAAATTGTCAGTAGAGCAATATCTAGACACAGGATGACTGATCAGATGCAGCATCTGAGCTGAAGTATAGGCCATGGTCTCTTTGGTGCCAGAATAAATGTTCTGGCAGGACTTGTGGTGCAAAAAATGCCCATGCCAAACCCCAGATGGGGAAAGGGCACTAAGGCACAGGCCTAGGAACCCTTCAGTCCAAGAGAGCATCCCCTCTCCCAGGTTTCACCTCAGCACAGAGTATTAATAAACCAGATGTGATCCCAATCTATTCCCCTTTTGAAGGTACCTCAGTTGACAGTCAAGGAGGTAAAACTCTTGAGAGGAAGAAGAAGCCTGATTGTGTAGTTAAGCAGTTGAGGTGCCCAGCTGCAAAGAGCCCAGAAACCTGGGCTGTTTCTTCCTTTTAGGTGCCTGCTGAGGTGTTGCTTTTTCCACTGGAGATAAAGAAAGGAAATAACCCAGGCAGTCTCAAACAACCCCTTTCAGACAGAAAGTCTGACCACCGCTTTAGGTGCTGGTTTTAAGCTATTAACTGCAGGCCTTACACAGCCAGGCCAGCTCCTGCTAGCCCCAGTGTGCTTTCTGGAGTAAACACCACTCTTTCTCTGAAACTATGGGATGAAGTTTACACACACAAGCACGCACTTGCCTGTGTTGGTTTTCTGCAATGTTAATCCTGTTTGATTCATGCACATTCTTGGTGTAAATTTACTTTTGAGCATTTCCTGTGTTGACAGTCACCTTTACTAACCAGCAGAATCCTGCTGTGCCCCTGCAAGAGCTCAGGACTCCTGTGCTGCAAAAATGACGTCTTTCAACAGGGGGACTGCATCACTCTGAGAGCCAGGGAAGGGGACAGAGAACATCCCAAGCAGCTCTTCTAGAGGTAGGTGAGAGAGATTGCTCACAGCTTCCACTGAGAATCATGGTAGTACATGGAAGAGATCAACATCTGTGGAAGGCCATGCCCCTAGATACCTCACCTGCTACTGATAAGCATCTTAAAAGATGGTGAAATAGATTAAAAACTTGAAAAGATCTCACAAGAACCCTTGCTAAAGCACTTCTTTCTGGTTTTAATATGTAGTTCTAACCCATAGAACCTGCTTAGAAACTGAGTCTCACAAATCTATCAATTGAGAAGCAAAGACCCCAGGCTCTTTGGTCATTCTTGTCCAAGGAGTACTTAGAGGAAAAGCTTAAATGGGTAAAATTTTGGTTTCCTCCTACAAATGTTTCAAAGCAATAAACCATGCTAGTCAATGAGGGCTTAGCCTCCTTCAGTTTTTGATTCAAGGTCCTAGTCCTGCTGACACAGACACATTCAGATGCAGACAGTAACTGTCCCGTAGCAATGTCAAGTGAGGGTGCTTTACAAGCACGATAATTGCAGCAGTTATTTGCCCAGTGTCATAGGTACGCCTAGCAATACATCGTTTAGACAAGTCCCTACCCCAAGGACCTTACAGTCTAATGTGGACGGACATTAAATTAAAGAATGACCCATGGAAATAAGAGCAATTCGAATTTGAGTTCATCTCCTGTTCTTCCTGTGAGACTTGTCCACCCCGTGAGTAACTCCTGCTGTTGTTTTCCAGCTGCGTCTCTCCGTTCCTGAGGCTCTGCCGCCCTCCCGCGGTCGCTCGGGCTTTGCCAGCCTTGGCAGAACTTCCAGCCCACCCTTCTCTTTGGAGATGTCATCTCGTGTCTGCGTGCATGTGGCATCCTGAAGGTCCCGGGATCTGTACTCTGCCAGCTGACGTAGACCCCTCCTTTTTTGTGCCTCAGAAAAGGAAATATTATCCCTCCAGACAACGTCTTACTGCCCTTTCCTTCAGAGCATAAGGTGCTCACAGAATCATAGATTATCCTGAGCTGAAAGGCACCCACAACGATCACTGAAGTCCACCTCCCAGCATTGTCCAAATGCTCCATGAACTCTGTCAGGCTTGGTACTATGACCACTTCCAGTGCCCAACCACTCTCTGGGTGAAGAAGATTTTCCTAATACCTAATCTCAACCTCCCCTAACACAGCTCTAGGCCATTTTCTCAGGTCCTGTCACTGGTCCCCAGATCATGAAGAAATTGGGTCCGGAAAACAAGAGCGTGTAGTCAGTAATACATATTGACACAGGGACAAACCAGCAGCCACAGCAGAACCATGAACTTCTGGAGCTCTTAGATACATTACAAGCCAGCCTAGATCGTAAGGCAAAAAACAAACACAGCCTAGGTGCACTCAGTCCTGAAAGGTTCTTCAGAACACACACCACCCTCCTTGTGTGAGCTCAACCAGAATGTACTCCTGCATCTGTTTGACTGAATCTTTTGATCATATACTTATTGACAAACACCAGCAACATCTTTTCAAAAGACTCTGAAAAGCAGAAGCTACATGAGTGAAGAGCCAAAGAAGACCTCAGCCAACTGAGGAAAAATACTTTGAAGGACTTGGGAAGATTTCTTAAGGAAATATGAAATAGCAGCAAGAAAAGCCACAGATTTAATATTTTGCCAAGGAAATATCCCCAGTTTCCCATAAGCACCCAGACAAAATTTTCATGGCACCATAGATAATTCTTGCTTTCATTTCCATGAAATAAAAAAACAGATTTACATAGCTTTACAGAGAACCAACAGGGCATTTGTCCATGCATGTGCCCAGGAAATGACTGTTCAAAAATCTGGGCTATCCCAGTCATATAGCTCAAAAGAAGAGATTAGGGATGTCCCAGTCAGATGAACAGCAAATGTTTATTGCATAAGAAAATTGAGATTATGTAAATATTGTTGGGTTGCCAAGGAAATGATAAAAAACTTTATACCCTCCATAAATGTGTACACACCTTTAGACAAAGATGTCTCTATGGCTTTGGGAGAGAATGTGAGAGACATATTGAGCCTTAAAATAGGTTTGAAAATGTACAGTGTGATATTGGAAAATCCAGACAATCCATTAACCTTTTACATGCATATGTGTACACATAATCATATGTGGACAAAACCAGAAAACTGAATAAAATAATGAACACCTACAGTTTAAATGGACTTTATATGGACACCTATGCTTTAAGGGGGTTTTTTCGATTTTTACATTTAAAGTAGGTCTTACGTATATTTTTAATAAAATTTTTTAAAAATCACATAAATACAGGTTATGGAAAAATTAAAGCATGAATAAGATACAAATGTCTCCAAACTGAACACAAAAATGTGAAGATATATTTCACTTGCTCAGAGAAAAATCACTATAGGAAAAGTATCACTTCCAAAACAACTCCATCCATTTCTGTTTCACTTTTATATTCTACAACTCCCTCACCTCAAAACTGTGAAAAAATATTTTTTAGATACACTCACTCACTCTTACTGTACTCCTGAGTTCTCCAAGCCCTAACAGAAGAATCATCTACAAGAAAATTTTTCTAATTTCTAGAAATTATGTGGTCATCACCACAGTCACCCTCACCATGTTCTATACTCACCACCCTCCCATTAACCATTGATTACTTTTTCACCCTCTCTTTTCTAATTTGCAACATAGAATACCGTGCTTAACATTCAAAATTTATTCCTTATTGCTCAAGTCAAATCTATATATCTCTTTACCTATGGCATGGACAGCAAAGGTTGTGACACTTGTTCTTCAGTACAAGAGCAGAGTAGATTATGCACTGCATCTCTCATCTTACACTGGCACAATATAATAAAGCAATAATAATAATATATATAACTATATATATAAATTTATACACTGGCACAATATAAATAAAGATGCTACACACCACCTGACTAATTCAAATCCAAAGCCTGCTTCTACTATGACTGCTTTGCAGCTCTGTGTGTAGTGTATGGGCAATATTAGTACAGAACATTACTCAGCTGCAATGTGGATGAACCTGAAGAACTGAAGCTATAGAAGTCAAGAAGTCACATTTAGCTTCCAATGTTAATGTCAAGAAAACTGAATCTTTAACATTATGCTTGTCACAACTGCACCCAACTGGCCTATAAAAACACATGAAAGATCACAGTTTCCTGAACTTTACTCAACCCAGTCATATTTCTGGGGAAAGCTATGTTCATAAATCAGTTGGCAATTAACATTTTTCCCCATTAAAATATCTTTATGCATCTCTTGGAATGCCTGAGCTTCACGTTGTACATCATGCTACAGACACAAGAAACAGCAATGATTTGGATGTCTGTATTTTCTT
This sequence comes from Certhia americana, assembly GCA_018697195.1. Taxonomy (NCBI): domain Eukaryota; kingdom Metazoa; phylum Chordata; class Aves; order Passeriformes; family Certhiidae; genus Certhia; species Certhia americana. The sequence goes on from CM031859.1 coordinate 93,368,337, forward strand.
GCCACGTAACAAAAGAACAGGTAAACATACCTGGCACCAATATCATCAGTTGTATAGCAAATAATTATTTTTCTCGGTCCGCATCAGTCTTTGAAGGATGCAGTTTAATAAAAAACTGCAGAAATAAATAGATATGTCACGTAACCTAACTTTTCCCAGCCCTTCTATGGGAAAGGGAAGAAATTCCTTCTAGCTGCTTACAGACAGCTGGAACTCCTTGGAAAATCCACTGAAGACAATCCAATTCCAATATGAAATAAAATTTCAGTCATGGAAATTTTTCTAAAAAATAGAAATTTTCCAGTATCTCTTTTCTACGTCCATGAGAAGAAAAAAATTGCCTATGAGAAGCAAAGCAATTAACTATTTTTCCTCCTCTTTCACCCCACTTTCTCATACAGCTCCAGAGAAGAGCTACTTTAGATGGGTGCCAAACATAAAGCACTTTCAGAAGTCAAGGCCAGTATGGTCTTAGAAGAAATTCTGTTTGCTCCAGAAATACCAGGTCAGGGTTCCCAGACAAGCTGCTGAAAGTCTGGAAGACTCAGCATTGTTCTTAAAGTTTTCTGGCAAACCCATGCTGAGGAAGAATTGTAATGTACCTTAAAGTCTTAAGGTACATTAAGTGAAGATCCTGAGGTAGACCACGATGTAGTTAGCTACTCTGTTTAGGTCAGTATCATCCCTGTCATGACTCACCAAATTCAGCATTTCTCAAAATAAAAAGCTATGTGAAATCTTAAATATTTATCATGCCTACATTTCATGACTCCATCTCTAGAAAGAAATCACAAAAAAAAACAAATCCACAGTCACTATAGAAAAATTTACATGTGACTTCCAAACAATGCTCCTCATTCAGAACTACTTACATCTCCTTGCTTGCTTCCAGCTGAGAAATTAAGCTAACTTGTCAACACCAAACTAAATAAGTAGCAGATTGTTCATTAAAAGATATTAGGGCAGATTTTTTTTTCCTTTTAATTTCCATGCTGAATCTGAAGCAGTTGCATTCACAGCTGTCCTTCAAAAGTCCACACTGGAAATGTGGAGGTATCAGTATGTTACTTAAAATTTTATGTTTCTCCTCAAAATAAGTGAAGAACATACCATCTTGTGCAATTGGGTAGTACAACATTTTCAGAATTTGAAAGACAACATAGACACAAAAATCTTTCAAGGAAAGTATTTGCAATGACCTCAAACAAATATTAAATTAAAGAAAGCAGACTGTGCAACAAAAACACAACTAACTTTGTAGTAAAAGTCTATTCATATTAATCATATCGAAGCACATGCATTATAGAAGAGCTTACGTTATCCATGGTCTGTTTTGCAGAAAATATTCAGTATTGGTAGCACTCAAAATTGTATTTAAACTGTACTCCCCCACATGTAAGTACTTAGCAGCATAAATACCAAAATGCCCATCAACTTACACTTAGATGTCTGCAGCTGAAATGTTTAACAGACCTGGGAATGCTCTCCACTTTTCTCTCAAAGCATAAGTGTAGAATAACAGTTTCCATGAGCAATAGGTGAAGAGCTACAGTATTGAGAACTCACAACTTTCCTGAACTTTCAAGAACTTAAGTTGGAAAGTTTTAGAATGTTTCAGGACAAACAACTGGAGCCAGGTGAATTTGGCACTTTCTTGGGCCCAGCCCTAAAGTTCAGGAGAGGAAACATTCTTTGTAGATCTGTCTCCCTTATGAACATCTGACCAATCATGGTTGAAAAGAAGTCCCCAATTACACTCTGGCTTTTCAGTTGAGTAGCAAAATGTTCTCTGCCATATATGAAAAGGACATTGTTGCAATCTGGGCTGCTTTTGACAGCAGGGATCACTTTTATCATTTGTATGTCAGAACCCTCTCTCAAGAAACTAAATATCAAAAATGTAAACATTCACAGTGGTCAGCTGTTCTGAATTTGGAGAACAACAGCTTCTGATGGACAGTGGTTAACTGTTTGCTAAAGCTTTTTCACACAGAATGCAGTTGGTGGGGTTTTTTTGCAGGGTCTATTGGTTTCTGTGGCCATCACTTCCTCGAGCACAAACACTCTGTCACAGTGGTATCCTGTGAATGGCTCTTGAAGCTGCTCTCAGGAGCTACTAGCCTTAATTTTGAAAGCAGAAATAGCTTTTTATCACTGAGTGCTCCCAGTCTGATATGGAATCACAAAAGCAAGTTTTGAAGCTATTCTTAGTTTTTCCTGATAGATCAAGTATTCTTTCTGATACATCAGGACTTGAAGAATTCTGTATGACCAAAGCAGTATACTGGGCAAGTCAAAGCCCTAATCGAGCCACTCTAGTCTCATAGATTGAAGTTCTCCCCAGTGAAACACATTTTCTCGTTCTTGCACTCCTTCTTTAACAGAAAGGAATCCTTTTATTTTTGTGAAGGGATGAACTTGTAACTCCAGGATATTGGGATACTGGCCAGAACTATTCTGCTTGAGGTACAGAAGAGACACCTCAGACACTCGGCAGACCCTTGAATAATGAAGACACATACTATCTTTCAGTGAGACAGGAAAGCACCACAACTTAGTGAACTGAAACTAGGAATAGTTCCAATGATTACCCTCCCTCTGGTTATAATTTATTCTATAAATCTAGTAGCAAGATAATAAATGCACATTCTGACAACATATGCAAATTGCCTCCAAAATACAGACTACAGCACGTTGACTCCTTATCCAACTACCCTATATGTTCAGCAACTCTGGGAAAAAAATAGAACAATGAAATCTTTACAAACACATTCCCCTAAGAATTGAATTGAATTGAATAAGAATTGAAACACTGAATTTAATAAATGAAGAAATGCTTTTCTTCAACACTCACCTAAGAGGGTACCCATGTATTTTCATAAAACAGGCAAGCTCCCATCTTAGGTTCGCTGCATTATGAGGTGCAAAGTGTAATTAATCTTTCTTTTATGGAGCATTCTTGTCTGTATTAAAAGGGGTTTTCACAGCTCTCTTCTACCTTCTCTTTTGAATGTTAAATACCAAATCCATTCACACTATGTTTAATCTTATGAGACCGTGCTTCCTGCAACCCAGATCCTACTCAGCCTCGCTCTCCAGAGGCCTCTCATTAGCATCTCTCTTTCATGGAAGGTGATCTTCAGAAACAGACACTCTGTCAGCGGGCAAACAACAGGAAAACTCAGATCAGGCATGACTCTCGGAATGGTTTTCAATCGTCCATCAGTCAATCTGCAGTGTGATGGAGACTCATCTCTGTAAACCTGCTGATGGGCACAACAGGTGAGAGAATGTGGTTGCTTCTGGAGTCATACACAGGTGAGGTTCTTGACAAGGAATTACACTGCCAGAGAAAGAAGTGCATATGTTACTCCTTTCACCCAGTTTCCTCCCCTGCTCTAATTTTTGGCTGTGATTGCCTGAACACACATGAACCCTTGGAGAGTGAATTTCCTGTAGTCAGAATTGAAATTGAACACTTTAGTTAAAACAATGTGACAATTTCTAATTAAATTAATTTTAATTTTAAATTTCTTTGACTTTGTTCCTCTTGCTTCTTAAACGTTCACTATTCAAGTGTGGCAAACTACAGCTGTGTCGGGAAAACAAGGGAACAAGAGGTTTCCGTATACACAAACTATGGAGTTTTACGAAGATTATTCCATGTTTACTCCTTCATATTTTGCTTCCAGGCAGCCAACATCACTACATGTCATACTACCAAAATTGGCTTGGCTCAATCCCCACTTTCTCTGCAATGGGGTGAAGGCACTTTTGTCCACTTTATGGCAACCAGTCCATGGATTGGCAACCATGACAAGGAGTATGGAGCCTGCCAGAGGGCATTTCTCTGGCTGATGCGGCCAGCACAGACTGTGCTGCACCTGCATTTCACTGCATCTTCTGCAGGAAGAGTGATGCAGTTTGTGCACCTCACTGCTTACCAGCTGTGACTGTGACTGGATTTGCTCCTGACCCAAGCGCACACATGCTTCCTGCAGGAACAGGAACAGTAGCCCTGTTCCACAGAATGTTTGTTTTGAGAAGAATCACATAGAAAAAATGTTGCAGAGAGCAGGGAGGCAGTGAAATTTCGAAGAGCCTGTGAGGCCATTCTAGGTGTTTTCTGCGATATTCGCAGGCAGTGACAGGAGACAGCCAGGGCCTGCATACCCTCATCCTGCAAGAAAAGAGACCTAAACAGAAATGCAGGAGCCTTCTTACAATGTCAGGCAATGGGCAGTGGCTTCACAGTGACATAGGGCAGCCTTAGATGGGATATTGGGAATTAGTTCTTGAATGTAAAAATACTGAGGATCTGGTACGGGTTGCCCCAAGAAGCTGTGGCTGCCCCATCCCTCAAAGTGTTCACAGAATCTTCAGAGCCAGGCTCTTAAACAACTGCATCTTGGTACAAAGCCATCCTCCTGCCCAAGCAAGGGGTCAGAGCTAGGTGATCCCAAGATCCCTTCCACCCCAAACCATTCTATGTGCTCCTTGATTCACCTATTACCCCATACCCCAGTGGGCACCCGTGCCACAGAACCCCATGGTGGCCATAACATGGAATCCACCCCTCTGTGACTCAGCCCCAAGGCAGAGGGCACACGGGCAGCACGGCTGCTGCAGTCACGCGGCTGGGCTGTGCTGCGTGTGGAGTCTCAAGTGCTTGCAGCTGGACACGTGCCTCTGGCAGCATGAATGGCTCGGCTCCTCATTCCTGCTGACCGTGGCAGGCTGGCCACATGCTTAGAGAAAACACCTGTGGGTAGTGCTTGGGCCCAGCCCGGGAGGGACCATGGCAACACTTGGGGCCTTCCCTGCAGGGGACCCACCTGTCACCCATGGCCAGGCCAAAGCTTCCCACCTGCCATGGGGAAGCCTCAGTTCCTGGGACAGACACCCCAGAGCTTCCCTGGCCTGCTGTGCCTCAAGCCCTTGTGGGGAGGGCAGAGGGCTGAGCTTAGACATGAGCCACAGCAGGCCATGCAGCAACAAAACTCCTTTCGTGGAAATGACTTTTGATTGCAGATGGAGCGGCGGTCTGCGAGCTCCGATACCTGCCTCCATCGAACATATTCCTATGACAGGGGATATGGCTATGCCTGACACGGGTCGTGGGTGGACAGGTGCTGTGGAAAGGCAGCCTGCCTGGCTCATCAGCATCAGCATCCTGGTACAGGCAACAAGAATTGGGGTGGAGGGTCCCCCCTTTTCATCACCGCAGAGTGGGTCCTCACAGCAGCCCACACTGCTTGGACAGATTAACTTAAGGAAAAGCAGGGAATGGGGGACATCACCACAAACACCAGCAGGTGCCCTGTTGGAAACCACCACCTGTACTCCCATCCCTTTTCCTCTCAGACACCCAGGTGCACACCAGCTGCTCAGAAGAAAGCCTGGGCTTATGCCAAGGCTCCCTAGCAGCATCCCGCTTGGCATGCCCCCAGTTGAGGTGTGTGAGGGACTCACACCCGCCAGAGCTCTGCTCCTCTCTGCTTGTCAAAAGCTGAGGTCTGGCAACTGATGGGCTGCTGTGGGCACATGGCTCTGCTTCCTCTCAGCACTCTCTTCATCTCCTTTCAGTAACATCCACGAGGCTGGTTGGATGATTGGGACCAGCCACTTGACTAAGCGGGCCTGGGGCTGTAGCACCACGCCCTGTCAAGAAAGTGTGGTACACCGCGGCAGTACGACCGTGACGACTTTCGCAATGATATCGCCCTGATACAGTTGGCAGTCCTGGTCAGTGCAACCGCTCTTCATCCAGTGGCCTGTGTGGCTGATCCTACCTAAGTGTCCAGAGCTCACCAAACTGCTGGGTTGCTGGATGGGTGCACTACTGCAAGATGTGAGTTCCAAGACCAACTCCTGGGCAGTTCAGGAAATGGGACAGGGTTTGAACTTCCCTCAGCACAGACCAAAGCCAGGATATGGGGTATATGCCTCTTGCAGAGATGGGCTGGGCCATAGGGAAAGGGATTTCTCTCAGACAGGGAAGGAGAATTGGCATGTGATGCTGGGGACTTATTACTTTCTTGCTCAAGCTCAAGATTCAATGTGATCTCCTCCAGGAGGCCAGGGTCGGCTCATCGATACCAGCTCTTCACACAGCAGTTGGACTGGTCACGGAGGGAAAGTCCACCCCTACAAATTGTGTTGTGGTTATCCACAGGGCCCCACGACACCTTGGCCAGGTAGGAACGCGCCACAAGACCACTCACGCCCCCAGCAGCACCAGCCAACCCGGGCAGCACCCCACCCAACACAGGCCCAGGGCCTGCTTTTGCCCAGCCACTCAATTCAATGCCCTTCCAGCCCTGGACTCCACACTACTGCTCTGGGGGCTTCCTAACACACTCCCCATCAACACCTGCCTGCCAGTGCCCCCATTGGGCCCAAAGCCCAAGAAAGCCCAGCTCGTGCTCTTGGCAGCACACAGGTCCAGGTGCCAATGTCCATCCTCTGCACAATCCAGGAGTCCTGTGCAGAGAGGGAGGGACAGAGCGAGCCCGTACCTACAGGACCCCAAGCCATCCAAAGCCATGCCTCTGGAGGCTCCAGCCCCTGAGCAGACCTTCCTCTGTCTTGAATACAGCTCTGGCAGGGGTCCGTGAGAGAGGAGGAGACAGCTCCGTGGTCAGGGACCACCAACCACCCTTAATCCTTTCTGCTCTCCTGCAGGTGACAGCGTGAGTTTCCCTCTCATGTGCAAGGACAACCAATGCCTGCGTACTGGTGGGTTGTTGGAATAAACAGCTTTGGAAGAGGTCCTGTGCCAGACAAAGCTGCTGGGAGTCTACACCTCCACTCAGTATTTCTATGACTGGATCGATTACACCACACGTGTACACTCTGCTGAAAGTGCTTCTTGAGCAGCAGGGTGGGCAGGACCAGGGCAGGCTGCAGTGCCACACAACCATTTCCTGGCCGGGCAATGGCTGCTGATCCAAAGGCAACCTCGAGTCGCCAAAGCCCCTGCTCTGTCTACCCCCACTCCTCTACCGGTTGCACACAGACACTGGAGTTGATTTCAGTTTTTGAAATAAAGGTTCCTTTGTCAAAGGAAACCATCTTTTCACTAGCAATTCAATCTCCTCGGGCCAGGAAGCAGTGTGCCGGCTCAGCACCTGCAAATGAGCCTGAGGGGACACAGTGGCTCAAAGGGCTACAAAGTGTCTGGTCAGAGAGGACAATGCTCTGGGGGAAACCTGGTCCATCAAGACCTAGAAAGGAGAGCGGCCAAGCAGGCACTTTCGGGTGGAGCTTGAAGCACATGGGCTGCAGGTAAGTGCCTGGTGTGAGCTGGGCTAAGGGATAAAAAGAGCTGGGAACACTCCCAAGAATGACCAAGGAAATTCCTGGCTCCTGACTGGAGTGCCAGTGCCCTAAAGCAGAGCCAGATTTCACGGGTAGCAAGGGGGATTGAGGGCCGATGATCACACTTCACAGTACTCAAGAGAACGAGTGGGGTCATTATGGGGAGAGGAACCTGGCAGGAGCAGTTAGGAGAGCACACCAGGAAATGCCTCATGGAAGGCCAAGGTGCGAGGGCAAGACACCTGCACCACCAGGTGGGGTGCTTGTTCACAGGGCAGGGCCTACCTGGGAGAAAGGGGGAGAAGTATCCCTGGCTTGCTCCATATTTGGGAGGAGAAAGGGCAGGGCAAGGAGGAGGGAGGAAGATGAAGAGGCTGTATCAGCTAGGCAAATGGAAGAGAAGGAGCAGGAAAGAGCAGCTGCACAGACACAAATACTGCAGCGTTGGTGTGATTTGTTTGCCCTGAGTGCTGCACATAAAAGCCACCACAGGGATGGGAAAGGAACCTTCTTAACAATCATCTACAAACCATACATCTACCCCTAATTTTGTATTTTTCAATCAAGCATCAATATTAGGTGTTGGGGCGGAAGAGGGATAGAAAAATGGTAGAGGAATGCCCATGGGGAAGTCTTCTTGAAAGGCACTTGCTGTCTCTTCCAGAAGTAGGCAAGTGAACATTGACTTCCTCAATCTAATGGAATGGCTTTCAAAAGCCTTGGGATAGTTTCACCCTGGTGTTCACTCTGTCTGCTTCTGGATATTTCTTGGCATCCAGGCCAATGGATCTTGTATCATGGCATGTGGCACTCTTCCCTTGGTGTAAGCAAGATGGGTGGGCTGAGAAGCAACCACCTAAAATGTACTGGTCCCTAACACCTGGCATAAGCTTCTTCAGGATATTTCCGAAGGAAATTTCAGGGGCTGCCTGCTCATGAAAAGACAATGAGTGCAAGAGTGTCATCAGGGTTGGGATGGCATTACCCTGCCCAGTGAGCAGACCAAGATTAGAGCTGCCCAATCAATCTCGAACAACTTTATGTGCGTCTTGGAAAATCTTGCTCGCCCAAACATTTCTCCCAGTTCTGCACAACCTCAGCCCCATGCGACACTCACCTAAACAGGGATATTTCAATCACCACCCAAAAACCACAAAGGACGATGAAACTACTTTTGCATGCCACAGAGGGGACTAACCTTCCTTCTGTGTGTGTCCAAGGGACCCTAGCACCTGTTGTGTGGCACAAGGGACAACACAGGCTCTTCTCCCTGTGCCTGTCTCCAGAAGCCTTCGAGCAGACGTCTCCCAGCAGAGACTCAAGGCCCCCCCTCCTTCACACTTATGGGGCCTCCACAACTCCTATGAGGCCACCTTACACTGTCATGCAACGCACACCTTCTCCACTGTCTACAGTGATTTCACCAATCTGACACCAAAATGGACACACCAACGGTAAAGAGGCTCAAATCCACCCTCACAATTGACAGAGAACCTGCACACAGAATTAAAACTTTCCATTCTGGCTCGTTCCTCCTGTAAAGATACTCAGGTGAACTCACCCGCTACATGCTCTGAAGGACGGGCGTTCACACTACTGCCCTTGGGTCCCATCCTGAGCTGCAAAGTGCTGAGAATGCTGTGTGACCATTTGGAGGCACCGCTGGCTCAACAAGCTGAGGGTGCCCTGTTTAATATCCTACTAGCCCACCTTTCACCCAGTCCAGAACAGGTATCTGTACCCATTCAACCTCGGGATTGCACAGCAGGACTCCCAGCTGGTCAGCTTCCATAAAGAAGCCCACCGGATCCTCCTGCAGCACCCAGTGTCCATTCAAATACTGGCTGGTGCAACAGATCTCTGTGCCCTCTGTTATGCAATGTATGGGGCAGTTCACGGCTTTAGTCCTGAGATTCCTAACCAGCAGAGCTGAATCTGAGCTGGCACGCTGCTGCAACCCTGCCAAAGGATTCCTCAGCAGCTGCTGCCCCGGGGGACAGTACTTTTCATTCTGCTAGAAAGGGGCTTAAAGAAAGCAGCAGAGAGCCTTCCTACAAGGGCAGGTACTGAGAGGACAAGGGGCAATGCTTTTAAGTGACACAGGGTAGCTTTAAATGAGCCCATATGAGGCTGGTCTTGACTGTGAGGTGCTAAGGCACTGCAGGGGTCACCCAGAGCAGCTGTGTATGCCTGCTTTTCATGTAGGGGAGGTCAGCACAGAAGACACAGACACCAACCTCAGGAATAAAGTGCAATTTACTGAAATTCAAAACTGTAAAGAATTGCCAAAGATAGGTTAGCACGACATCACAATCATTCGCCAAGGAATGTTTAAACGGATAAGCAAAAATACACATCTAATCATTGATATTAAAAAGACTTCCTACAAGTTGATTGACGGAACGACACATTAACAAGGAGTTAACCTAATACTTTACATCCCCCAGGTCCATTGATCAAGGGGGGAAGCCACTGTCACTGTGAAGGACTCCTGACAAGTGGGGGAATCCTGCAGGTGCCTTCCCCTGTTGGCAACGAGGATTTCTGACTGTGCAGTGAGAGGGGTTAATTTTATACTGTGGATAAGCAAGATATCAAAACTTGTAGTGCTAAGACCATCTGGTTCATTCTCCTACGGGATGGTCTCAGGCTTTGAGGGCTCCAGAGGACCCAAAAACAATGCCAGATGTGGTCTTGTCCACCCTAAGTATGGAAAGGTAAATCATTTTTCTTACATGGTGGCTATAGGTAGCAGCATTGTTTAGAAAGTCCTCTAATGCAGTTTTGGCTAATGGTCTGTTGTTTGCCACAGTCAAGGCCTGGTGATCAGGATCAGTACTTCAATGCACCACCATCAAGTGCTTAAGGAACAGCTTCTGAGCCAGCTGTGTACACTGTGCCACGCTGGGTCTGGTGCAAGTCATCCCTCCCTCCCAGGCAAAGGGGGTCAGAGCTAGGTGATCTTCAGGTGCCTTTCCACCCCAAACCATTCATGCTCCTTGATCACTATTACCCTCCCCAGTGGGCACCCATGGCCACCAGAAACCCCAGGTGCCCCAGAACATGGAAAAACCCACCCTCTGTGACATCAGCCAAGGCAGAGGGCACCACGGGCCAGCCACGGCTTTGCTGCAGGCACTGTGGCTGTGGGCTGTGCTGCTGTGTGGAGCTCTCAGTGCTTGCACGTGGCCTCTGGCTAGCCATTGAATGGCTTGGCCTACTTCATTCCTGCGACATGGCAAGGCTGGCGCATGGGGACATGGGGACAACTGTGGGTAGGTGGGCCCCAGGCCCTGGGAGGGAGCATGGCAACAACTTGGGGCCTTCCCGGCAGGGGACCCACCGTCACCCATGGCCAGGCCCACAGCTTACACTGCATGGGGAAGCCTCAGTTACCTTGACAGAAACCCCGAGCTTCCCTGGACTGCTGTGCATGCAAGCCTTAGGGGAGGCAGAGGGCTGAGCTTCAGCCTGAGCCACAGCAGCCATGCAGCTACATGGAAATGACTTTTTGCTTGCAGAGGGACCTGCGGGCTGCGAGCGTCGGGTCTGGGACTACGGCCTCGTGAGTTATTACTACGGAGGACACGGTTTTATGACAATGGCCTGACCGCCATCGTGGGTGGCACAGGTGCCCTGCCAGGGGCCTGGCCCTGGCTCGTCAGCATCCAGCATCCCTTGGCACCAAACATGGGCATTTGGTTGTGGAGGGTCCCTCATCAGCACACAAATGGTCCTCACAGCAGCACATGCTCGACGAATTTGATTAAGGAACAGGGAATGGGAAAATCCCCCCAACAACAGCAGGTGCCCTGGTTTGAAGCACACTGCTACTCTCATCACCTTTCCTTCAGGCAGCCAGGTTGTCACACTGCTTAGAAGAAGCCTGGGCTTGTGTCAATGCTGGTAGAATCCTCCAGCTTGTATTTCCCCAGCCTAAGTGTTCAAAGTGTACTCACACCTGCCAGGAGCTCTGCTCCCTCTCTGCCTTGTCAAGCAGAGGTCTGGCAAGCTGCTGGGCTGCTGTGGCACATGGCTCTGCCTCCTCTCAGCACTCTTGTCCATCTCCTTTCCAGTATACCAGCAATGCTGTATGTGGTGAGTGGGCCACCAGTTGGACTCACCCAGGCCATGGGGCACAAAATCCGCAGTGTCAAGCAGGTGCTGATACACCAAGTACTACAATCCTGCGACATGAGCTTCGACATTGCCCTGCTCGGAACTGGACAATCCTGTCCTGGCAGCCCTACAGCCAAGCTGGCTCCTTGGATGTGGCTGACAATCACACTGAGAGTTTCAGAGTTACAAAACTGCTGGTGGTGGCTGGGGTTCCACTGCTGCAAGAGGTGAGTTCCCAAGAGCATCTCCTGAGACTCTCAACATGTGGGGAGATCGGCGTGGGCTTCCCCCCAGCAGAGGCAAAAGGCCAAGCTGTTGATGTACACTCTACAGAGGATCGGGCCTGCCCCACTCCCCAAAGAGAGGCTGTAGGGCCAGGTCCAGTGCCTCTGCAGAGGAAAGCCCAACCCTAGGAAGAGAATGCCCTTCCCGAGTCAGGGCGAGGAGAATGGGCACTGTGATGCTCAGGGGGTTCAGTTCTGTCTCTGCTCACAGCTCAGGTTCAAGTATCACCTCCAGGAGGCCGGGTCCGGCTCATCGATACCCAGCTCTGCAACAGCACATCTGTCATGCAGCGGGAACATCCCATACCCACAATTGTGTGCTGGTTACCACAGGGCCTCCTCGACACCTGCCAGGTAGGACGTGCCACAGGACACTCAGCCCGGCAGCACAGCAACCCGGGCAGCACCACCCCAACACAGCCCAGGCCTGCTTGGGCCCAGCCACTCAATCACATTGCCCTCAGCCCTGACTCCACACCTACTGCTTGGGGGCTTCCTTACACCACTCCCCATCCACACATTGCCCTGACCCAGTGCCCCCTTGTGACACAAAGCCCAGACAAGCCCAGCTCGTTTTTTTGGGGGGCTTTTCTTGGCAGCACCACAGGCTACAGTGCCCAAATGTCCATCCTCATGCACATCCAGAGTCCTGTGCAGAGAAGGGACAGAGAGAGCTGTACCCTACAGGACCCCAAACCATCCACAGCCATGCCTCTGGAGGGCTCCAGCCCCTGAGCAGAGCCTTCCTCTGTCTATCGGAATACAGCTCTGGCAGGGGCTGTGAGAGAGGAGGAGACAGCTCCAGGGTGCTGTCAGGGACCACCAACAACACATTAATCCTTTCTGCTCTCCTGCAGGGTGACAGTGGTGGTCCTCTCATGTGCCAGGACAACCATGCTGACTACTGGTGGGTTGTTGGGATAACCAGCTGGGGGAAAGGCTGTGCCAGAGCAATGCGGCCTGGAGTCTACACCTCCACTCAGTACTTCTATGATTGGATCCTGGTCCACACAGGCGCAAACACAGGTGGAAGGGTTTCTCCAACATCAAAAGCCTGGAGTCATTTTATGACGGCCCATCAAACAACTCAGAAGCCATGGCTGACAAAACCCCCCATTCATAAGCCATGGCCAACACCATTTCCCACTCAGAAACCATGGCCAACACCATTTCCCACTCAGAAGCCATGGCCTACTGCACTTCCCACTCAGAAGCCATGGCCTACTGCACTTCCCACTCAGAAGCCATGGCCAACACGACCCCCCACTCAGAAGCCATGGCCTACTGCACTTCCCACTCAGAAGCCATGGCCAACACAACCCCCCACTCAGAAGCCATGGCCAACACCATTTCCCACCCATAATCCATTTCCAACAGCACTTCCCACTCATAAGCCTCGGCCAACAGTGCTCCCCACTCCTAAACCAACACCACTGGGTGAGGTTAGCTCTTGTCCATTTCCAGTCAACAAGCTGGTAGAGTTCTTTACTAAGGTGAAGACGCTCCTTCAGCAGGTCCTTGGACAAAACACACCTTGAACAGCAGGACAGATAGGATCCAGGGCATGCTGCAGAGCACAACAAACATTTCCTGCTGGAGCAATGCCTGCTGATCCAAAGGCAGCCTCAGTGCCAAAGCCCTGCTCTGTCCTGCCCACACTCCTCTCCGGTGTGCAGGCAAACACTGGAGTTGACTAAATTGTTGAAATAAAATTACCTATGCTCAAAGTGAATTCTCTTTTCAGTGCAATTCCAGCTCCTGGGCAAGACTCATTGGGCACAAAGGGACAAAGTGGCTCCAAAGAGCCCCAGAGTGCCTGGTCAGAGAGGAGAATGCTCCAAGCCACCATGGGCTGGAGGAACCTGGTACATCAAGCCTAGGAAGAGAATAGGAAAAGATTTTTGTTAAGGCTCCAGTATTTGTTGAAAACTCCTAGAAGACATTACTGCCTCACTGCACTCAAGATAAATTCCTCCCATGCTAGCCATTTGTGAGAAGAGTGTTTCCTTTTTACAACACTGATGCTGTTCCCTTATGTCATTTCTCCCTCTCCTCAGTGGCAAAATAGGCATTGTGCTTTCCAGTGCAGATACCAGTGCTACCACTTGTATTTTTTCATTTATCTGGTCCAATTTTCATATCTCATTGGTGCCCAAAATGTGCTTTATTCTCTAAAAATCCTAATAGAAGAGGAAAAGTTAGAGGAGGGAGTTGAAAATCCCACACATAGAGCACACCTTGAGCTGTGACATTCATAAGCACAAGCAAACGTTAATTTCCATACCTCGTGATTGTTCGGGGCTGAGAGAAGCCAAAGGCCATAGACGCCAGCCCAAGCACCACGACCCGCTCTTTATCTTTATCTTTACCCCGGACAGTCCTTCCCACCCGGTACCGGCGGGGCCGCCTCGGCTTCGCTCGGATGAGATCCCAGCTCCGGTCTCCTCTCTCCCCCGGGAAACGACCTCGGCTGAGCCGCGCTGCCCCTCTGAGCCCCGCACATCTCCCGGCCGTCGGCTCCGCTGCGCAGCGGCTCCGCGCCGAGACCTCCTCCTCCTCCTGCCCGCGGTACCCGGGGAGCCGGCCCCGCGCCTCCGGTGAACCCTCGCCCGCCCGGCTCGGTACTTCTCTCCACCCCGCCCGGCCAGGGATTGGACACCCACAGTTTATCTGGGTAACCTGTTCCAGAGCCTCATCATTCTCATAATAAGAATCTCTTCCTTATATCTACTCTGAATCTACGGTTTCCATTTAAAACCATTACCCCTGGTCCTACACTTACAGAACCTACTAAGTCTAAATCAACTAAACCAATACTGTTACAGCCTTAATCAGCAGCCTGCTGAAACACACTTGCACTCAGTGAAAGACACCCTCTGCATTATGCTTGGCAGCAAAACACAAAGCCACTGGAGGAAAAGGAAAAAAATTATTATGCCATGAATTATTCATGCCATGGCACAAATTCCACCTGTCCTCCATCTCAAGAAGTACCACAATCCAAAACACTTTCCTGCCCCCATGCATTAAAAGCCCATGCCCACTCCCTACACTGCTGCACCCCCAGAAAACACTTTCAACCTCCCCATCCAAATTACTTACAGCTCAAACAAGTGTAATTGAATCTATGCTAATTTTTCAATTAATTCAGTATTCTGCTCTCCAACATTCTAACCCCAGTTGACATGAAAAGCAGGCACCCATTTGTACACAGATGGCAGAACAGCTGAATGCTTTATGACCTAAGTAGTTCAATTCACTGATGATTATTAAATCCTAGAAAGGTTTCCAAAGTGAACTGTAGGCAGTTTCCCACCACACAAGCTAAATGTGAGACCATGAGCTTTATTTTAGAATTAGTAGAAAAACTTGCTAATATCTGATTTTCTTCAAGGGAAATAGACAGTTTCAACAGACTCTAAAAATGCTTTGTTAAAAAATCTTATTAGACATGCCTTACTCAGCTAAAACTTAGCCCAAACTGAGTCTGTTCCCTGGAACTCTTCCAGCTACCCACATAGCTGCTCTGCCAAACTGCCCTGTCTTGAGCCTGATATTTTCAAATCTGGTTCTTCCAATACTCTAGTCATCTGAATGCGATGAAACCTTCAAAAATTGGATTGTCACCTGTGCTCAGAAATGCAGTGCAGCTTTTCATCCTCAACCCTCCAAAGAAACACTCTTGCTCAAGGAGACTATTTACCAGGAATTCATATATACTTATATATATATATATATATATATATATATATAAAATGTGTAATTAAGCTGATATTTGTACTTGGAACCAAAACTTCACCAGTGTTTCAAAAATCCCCACATCAGCACCATTTTGTGGCAACATTGAGAGCATTTGATGAGTACATTGTTGACATTTTAGAAAGCAGGGCAGAGTTTTGTGATTGCCAATTACAAGGTTACATTGCACCCCTAGTTCTGCCAGGATATAACCTATAACTAATAAAAAAAAAAAAAAGAAAAAAAAGAACAGTAACCCAACAAAAACTCTCAACCATGGGGAAACCCTGTGGTGATGTATTTTGATGTCTGTGGGTTCTTTGGGTCGTTGGAGTCAACTGTCTGCCTAAGAGTACATTGGAGGCATATAACAGCACTCCCCCGAAATCCATGGTCTGTCACATCTGATCGTTTACACCATCTGCATAATTGCATAAATTGCTTTCACTTCCTGTTCACAATATAAAACTCAAAACAATCAAAGAACAGAGTTTGGGCATCATTAGCCCATATAACCTATTCCTTAGCGCAAACATGTCATTACATTAATTAACATATTCATGATGATTACTTAGGGCTTATGTCATCTAAGGGTAATTAATTCTACAAAGGTTTGGGTTGGAAAGAACTTCCAACCCCTGATATGGGCAGGGGCACATTCACTGGACTAGGTTGTTCAGAGCCCCACCCAACGTGGTCTGGAACACTTCTAAGGATGGGGCATCCACAGTTTCTCTTGGAAAGCTGTTCCAGTGCCTCACCACCCTCACAGTAAAGAATTTTTTCCTACTATCTAATCTAAAACTACTCTCTTTGAGTTTGTAGCTATTCCCCCTTGTCCTGTCACTACATTCTCTTGTAAATGATCTCTCTCCATCCTTCTTGTAGGCTCCCTTCAAGTACTGGAAGGCCACTGAAGTTTGCAAAAATAGATTGTACAAAAATGAATTTTGTAAGTCTTCAGATAAGCAGGCAGTGCATTGTAAACTTTACTGGTTTTCATTTTACCTGTTCAAGACAGGATATTTGGCTTCAATTTCCCTGAATTTAAGTCACAAACACAAAACCAACATGTGCCAATGAATTCTGTAAGAATCCAATCCATTTCCTTCTAGTAAAAAGTTCCTACTAAACTTGCACCTTTATTAACAGAACAACAATATGCAGCAGAACAATAAAGTCTACACACACGAGAGAGGAACCTCTATAAAACCAACAACATATTCTACCTGCAAGCCATGTTCTGCTCGAAAGAATCACTGCAAGATCACTGCATCGTGGCCAGAGATGGAGGGAAGAGGTCACTTGTTATGCTGTCAGACTGTAGGACACTGCTGCCTGAACTCACACTGTTTTGCTCTCTGTGACATGGAATGTCCTCTACAGGATTTCTATGAGAAGGTGAATTCAGTATAATGTCTGCAAAAGTTATTCCCATGAAGTACAGTTAAAACAGTCTTGAGAATCCCTTTGTTTCCATTGCACCTTGGGGAAAACCTACAGTCTAGGAGAGGAAAAAATCCCAACTCTCAAGAAAGCATCCTCTCTACAAAGATGAGTGGAGAACTCCAGCAGCATCACTCACTGGAACTGACTCTTACCAGTGTCTTGAAGTCAGAACTTGATAGAATACGTCATAGTTCTTTGCAAGACAAGTACTTTTCCACAAACATTTTTCTCTAATGTGATAGCAATTTGAATATGTGATCCAAATATTTATGCTGTGATTAATACCTACAAAGAGTTGATTCCATACATTTCAGTGACTCCATAATCACAAACAGGCCAAACTCCTTTAGCTCAGACATGATTTTAACCCAAACTAATGCTAACTTTGCATATGACATCAAGGGAAGTTCCAACTGTTGTCAGAGCTTCAAACATATCTATTCTGGAGCATTTAATATTCAATGCATAAGAATGGAATTCTTCATGCTACCCACAAGGATAAAACTGTTACACTCTTACTTAAAACCATGCTGACCTCTCTCTTTGAAGTTGCTTTATAATTGCAGGAAATTCAAGACTCTATAGTAATATCAAGTCACCACACAGCCTCAGGGTGGTGACAAGGTACAAGGTACTGTCTTTCTTTTCTGCCCCCCTCTCTTTTACTTCTAATGTGTTCCCCAAGTACGCATTAATTTTCATCAACAACTTATATTTTGTGAATACAAAAGAAAGAGCACTTCTATATTAGCCCCCAGATGAGACAGACACCCTCCAATGAGAGAGCACAGGAATGTATCTGAAGAACAGAAGAATTTTTGGATTATACATGGAAACTTCAATATAGTTGCAAGAATGGATCTCTTCTACCAAAGCTTCATGGAGCAGCAGCATGGACAAGCATGATTCATGAGTGGCACAACTTACCAGCACACACCTTCTGTGTAGCCACACACAGGGGAATGAAATTGCCACTGGCTGCCTGACTGGTGCACAAACACATCCTTCTCATATGTCAAATCTGAAAGCAGAGATGTTTGAAAATAAAAACATTTTCAATTCTCACTTGAAAAGAGCTGTTAGGAGTGTGGCTCAGACAAAAACAGTTCAAGAGGTCTGCCATTGGCCAGGTACCCAGCTGGGTTGAGGCAGGAATTTGCACCAGGTCAGAAAAAGGGTGGGGTTTGTGGCTCATCTGGTGGAGTGGCCTCCACTGTTTGCCCAGCAAGTGGGAGGCACAGAGCAGCTGTGGGATTGAGGACCTGGGAAGGGAAGTACTGGAGTTAGACATAGGAGATGTTGAAAGGAGATAGAGGAGAAACCCAAAAGGACTCAGATTCTGGTGTCATAACTCCTGTCTACAACCACATCTTCTTCCAGTGAGCCAAGCAAGGGGCTGCAACAGGAGCTGTGATCCAGCAGTGGCATTAGGGTTGCCTGGATATTTATCCAAAAACTGTCAGATTTATCCTTACACTTGGTGCCACGCAGGGTTACACTGTTGATCCTTCAGGAAAGCATGGAGTGATACAGCACCAGGTCATACAGGGAGGAGGAGCTCGCTGCTGCCACGACCTGCCCTACAAAGGTTTATCACAGTAAAAGCAACAAGAAAATGTTCACTACTGTCCTGGTTTAGAGCAAGTTTGGGGAGAAACTCCCAAAGGGGCCCCTTCAGAGGACAAACCCCCAGGGTCCCTCCCCACCCCCACCGGTTTGAGAAGGATTCCTTGGGGAGAAGTGGAAAGAAACCTGTTTATTTAACAGACAGAGCACCCCCGAACACACAAGATGAACAATCACTGTTCTGACGAGATAAAAAATTCAGAAAGTCCCTCTTTGGGGAATGGTTGCTCTGTTGTTGATCTCTCCGATGAAATAAAAAGGGCCAGGAGACCAGCTCCTTTCAAATGGCCTTTATTGAAATCAGCTCTTTAGGGCAGGAGCCCGAGAGGTTGCGCATACCGCCGCTGCTCCCGTAGACGCGGGAGAGGAGGAATGTGGCAGCTTTGCCTCATGGCAGAGCTGGGGCTTCTGTCCTCAGGAGAGTCCTTGGGAAGACAATTGCTCGCTCGCAGTCCAGGGGTGTCACTCTGGTCGACTCCCATTCAGGTTATGGGGACCACAATCCGAATCGAAAAATGCCGTGGGAGGATTGCTCAGCCTTTTCTCAGGTGTAGTATGTTGTTGGTTTTTCAAGGTGTCACGTAGGCTCGTTGTTTTAGAGGCATTTTGTGTCAAATGGGCTCTTGAGCCCTTCATTTACTTACTTGCTGTAGTTATCTCCCCCTCCTTAGTGGCGGGCACTTTTTTGGGGAGCAGCGGTGGCATTTCCCGAGGGGATAGGGAAAGTACAGTTGGGGGGGACACAAAGTAATTTATTCTGTTAACAATTAACACAAGATTTGACTTACAAGATTGACTTAGGAACAGCATCAACCAACAACTAATTTAACAATTAACATGAGAACAGCATCAACCAACAACTAATTTAATAAACTTAGGAACTTATTACAACCAATTTAGCAAACTCAGGAACCCATTCCTAACATCCAGCGCTGGGCACACTGCTGCAGGCCACAGAGTGCAGACTCTCGGTGTTTCCCAGGTCCCAGTCTGGAGCAGGTTTGAATGGTTCCACGAAAGGAGAGAGGGAAAGGAAAGCAGTCCAGAGGAATCTTGGACTGTCTAGCTAAACTAACTAAAGAGCTAAGCAGAAGCAAGAGCAAGCAAGCAAAGCAGCAAGCAGCAGCAAAAGCAGCAGCAAAAAGCAGCAGCAAAAAGCAGCAGCAAAAAGCAGCAGCAAAAAGCAGCACACTGTGTCTGTGTCCCTCCAACTATTATCCGCATGCTGATAATAAAACCAAAACAAAACTCCCCGAGCCAGTCTTGAAGAACATCTCCAGCCCAAACAGAACAGACAGCTGGGGATACAAACCTCACAACGTCACCCTAGGACAACTACAAATTATTTCTTCAAGGCAGTCACAGTTAACAGACAGCTGAGACCTCCATAAGACACTTCCAGGTGTGTCACACACTCCCTGTTCAGGCAGGATACACCTATCTGCCAGGGGGGCCAGCAAGCTCGATGTTTTATGCCTTGCTCTTAAGAGGTGCTAAGAGTAATGACAGTAACGTGAGGCACATGATGGACTAGAAGCAGGTAGTGCCTGCAATCAGAGCACAAATCCTGGCTTTTTTTTTTTTTTTTTTTTTTTTTTTTTTTTTTTTTTTTTGGTTGGAAATGGCTTGAATTTCTTGGAAATATTTTTGAAATCTCTTGAAAAATTAAAAAGTTGTTTCCATAAAAAGACTTTATGCTTTCACCTGAAGGAAGAAATCACAACAGGGATTTTTTTTCCCCCTGATCATTCAGAAAGTACTTTATAAATAGTTTATTCCTTTTCTCATCCAAGGAGATGATAACACAAAAAAACTCATTGTTTCGATGAAATAAATCTAAATAAAACTCTTTAAGAGTTTTGCAGAAGTCAATGAATGAGCATTTTGGTGATGTTTACCACTTCTCATAACAACTACCTTAAAATCTTATTTCAGTGGTAAACTTTCAGGAAATACAGCTGTCTCTCATTGGATTTGTCGGGGGGTTTTCCCCTAACACTGGGCAACTTTTTCATTCGTTCCCTCCTTAGGCTTCCCGTGCTGCCAAGCAGCACCACCAGTTGGTTTTCCAAGTGCCCACTAGAGGGATCATTTCCATAGGGCTCAGAGGCAAAGTAGGCGAAGCTCTTCATCAGCATCCACATCCCTGTCAGTCAAACCATAACACTGGAGCCCCCGTGTGCCTTTATAGGGTAGTTATGGTTCAGCGATAGCTCAGTTACCTGACGCATATTTATTGCCTGGTTTATGAGAGGAAATTATTGGACTGAGTCCTTTGAGGTATTCTACATCTGCAATTAGAATTAATCTCAGAATAAGAGTCTGGTACAAGCTGGTATTGAAATAGTTAAATGAGGTGGGAAAAAATATATATCTACAGCCCAATGAAATCAATGGAAGGCTTGAGTGAAAACTCACTGAACAGGAAGTAGCTCTTCGTCTTGTAAAATTCACATTCTCCTTCAAGAAGTGTAGAATGTAAAAATCAGTCTCAGAGTCCCACAATGGGATAGAGGTTTTGCTGTCTGAATTAAAGTGCATTTAAGGGTCTCATTCACCTCTGGGTGCAGGTAGCACTGTGCCCTTGGAGATCACAGCCCTGCTTGTACAAAAGTCAGTGCCAGGAGCAGGCATTAAATCAAGGCAAGTCTCCTCTTGTTTCAGGGGTTTATTAAGTTGCCCACCTAATAAACTCATGGGTGATTTCCTCTTTCATTTTGGAGAAAAGAGTTTTCTAATGCTCCTGGTGGGGCACAAAACCAACTGAAACAGCTGAAGTAATCACATCACAGATTTATAGGATCATTCAGCTTGGAAAAGACCTTTAAGATCATCAAGTTCAGCTGTAAACCTGAAGGTTTACAGGTCCACTACTAAATTTTGTCCCTAAGTACCACATCTATATAACCTGGAGGCTAAGGGATCCTTCCCCCTTTACTGTGACTATCCAGTCTTTCAGTGCTCACAACATAACCAAACATGCAGTACCTCAAGCAGCTAGCAAAGCATGTACAGTCTCAAAAGAACAACAAGAAACTTTTTAAAATGAGATCAATGAAAGCAATGCAAGAAGAAAAAGAAATTGAAGGCAGATGAAAACTCAACGCAAGAATAGGTTTTCTCTGCCAGGTGTGAAATACCAGGCTCTAAAGCATATACTAGGAAATGTGCTATTGTTACTGATTTTTCAGGAGCTGTGCTCAGAAGCTGTGGTGAAAAGCAGCTCTAAAATGAGACAAAAAGATCAATTGTAAGAGCTGGTATTGACCCTGGAGAAAATGATTTCTTGTTTGTCCATAAAGGGAGAGGTTGATCTCATTCAGGGCACTGAGGAATGACACAAACAGGAGGCAGGAATGGGTCAAATGGATGTTTCCAGTGCCCCAGAGCTGATCTCTGGCCTAGAAAGACAAAATGAGCCCGTGGACAAAGATAGCCCAGAGGCTGGTGCCTTCACTCAAGGTGAGCACTGAATGGGCCTTGTTTGCAAAAAAACTGTGCGTGTCAAGGGTGTGCAACCATTTATAGCATCCAGAGATTAAGAGAGTTCAGGTATACAATCTATCCTTACATACAAAGAGCAAATTCTTAAAGGGCTGTTAACCACCTCATAAGTGAACTCAAATCATAAGGTGAACCCAGTGGCCAACAGGAAAGGCTGATAGCAGAGCAGCAAACTCAATGCCCCCAGATTGCTCCAATAACTTGCACAAATGGGCTCCAGGACCTGCGTCATGGATCCAAATGGAACTGTTGTGTAGGCAGATGGTTTGTCATGACGTCTTTCTGTTTGGTAGAAAGTGCCTCATTCTTCCTCTGCTTTATTGGTCTTTTTCAGTGAAGAGTAACTTCTTTTTTTTGTTTGTTTGGTTTGGGTTTTTTTTTAAGAAAGGCTCTGCACCATTGAATTCTAGTTACAAATCCCTACATCACATCTCCTGGCTACAGGAAATTAATTTTCCATCATTTCTCAGCATTTGTCTACTCAAGTAAGGAGTGTCTTCTACAAGGGAAATCACTTCCACTTCAGATTTGTCCTGATACTGTGCTAGAGAAATTTAACACAGAGAATGCTCCCGCAGTGGTCAAAAGAAGAGCCTGCAGGGAAGACTCAGAAGCATTGGTTTGTCCTTCAATCAAAAGATGCATGCAACTTGTGTCCAGGACACTCCACTCCTTGCAGGGAAAAGAGGTCATATTTTATGACTGGCCAGTGATACTTCAATAACCTATAAAGAAAATCAGATATGTCCGTTGTAGAGGAGAAAGTGCAATAGAAAATTCTTGCGTATTACAGTTATGAGAGTTATTGGGTTCAAACTGCTAATTATCCTGGGTAAGCTTCTCTAGTTTCCTTTCCATGTCACTTCCTCTTATTAAAAATAAATATTCTCAAGTGTTATAATGTGGATACCTGTGTCACAAGCATTACTACCTTTGTGCCTGCATGCAACAATGATAACTAATCTGTAATTTTCTAGAGCAGAAAAGGAAAGAACTGTCATGCATATCAAAGAAGAAATAGCTAAAAATTAACTTCAACACACTACAAGAAAATATATTTGAAGTACCCATAATTAAATGATCTGGGTTTGGGGTGGGAGGTTTGTCTGGTTTATTTTCTAACTTATAATTGTGTTTGGCCTTTGGAACAGACAAGTTTTCTCCCAGCTCAGAGGTAGACAGCCCAAAAGCAGAGGAATGTTCAGAAAAATAATTTCAAGAAGTTTTTGGAGGAAGGGTTTTAGATGAAAGAAAATGAGATTGCCTTTAGCTAATATTTATACCTCTTCCTTAAATAATTCCCAGACTAAACTTTACTTTGGAGAGAGACACTGCTCCCTTCTCTGTGGTGACCAGCGACAGGACCTGAGGGAATGTACTGAAGTTGTGTCTGAGGAGGTTTGGGTTTGATATTAAAAAATGGTTCTTTACCCAGACAGTGATTGGGCACTGAAACAGGCTCCCCTGGAAAGCATCAAGCCTGACAGAGCTCAAGAACTGTTTGGATATTAGCAGGGACTCTTCTGTGCAGGGCCAAAAGTTGGAAGATCCCTCTAGGTCCCTTCCAACCCAAGATGTTCCATGATTCTATAGCTTGGAATATTTACGACTTTTACTGTGTAAAAGCTCTATCTTTCTCTGGAAGTTTGTTTTTCCAGTCTTCCCAGCACATTGATCTTAACTCCATCATCACTATATCCCATTAATCTGCTGGACATTAGTGATCATTAGAATGCAGCAATCAAATATAAAATAGCCTTCCTGGAACTATTTATGGCTCACAGATTTTAATCACATCATGCAGAAATGTATCTTGAAAATGCTTTAACTCCATGCTCATCAGAGTTTAGTGGTAAATGGGCAGATATCTGATAAAACCTGTTCCCTATGGCAAAGAGGAAATGTGTTCTTTCAGGCAATCTTCTTTGAGGCAGAGTTCTAATTTAAGAAAGACTACCTTGGCTGAGCAGTTTATTATCATTTTCAGACCTGAAATTTGTTGTGTTCATCTTAGGTACTTGCAGCACTAGTTTTCTTCCAATAAGTACTATTTTAGCACCACCTGTTTTCATAATTGCCCACTAAGAACCAGAATGATTTATGAAATAGATTAGTAAGTAATCTTGAGGCTTCTGCTTCCTACATACTGTTTATAATGCTGCAAATGAACACCCTAAAAGATATTTTTTCTGCAGCAAAAATTTCACTAACTAGGTTTTTAAATTATATTTTGGGGGAAAGGGAAATTAGATCAGTACTGTGCACAGATCTTCCCTTACATACTTCTTTAAGCCTTGCTTCATACTTCACCTGGTTCATTCATTATAATTTCTTTGTATGAGGAGTACTGTGACACAATGTACCAGTCAGCCTAAGACAACCAGCACCAGTCTCCTCCCCTATGCTCTTTAATCTGCTTTTAATCTAACAACATCTTGAAACACATGGGTTTATTTTTTGGGGATTTTTTGTACTGAGCACACATAAGTACTGCTGTTTTGGGAAGGGGTCTTAGCACACATTAACTCAAACAAATTGAACAAATGCATCCCCTGCAATATTGACTTAGATGAAAGGATGAGTCAGGAGTCCAGCAAGAGGTCACTCCCACATCCAAAAACACCCAAAAAGCTACCTCCCAGTCCCTGAGAAAGCAATGTGTGACTCCCTTTGGGACCTAAACGAACTTGGATCTTCAACAGTTGAATTAACCACTGTTAGCAAAGACCTGTGTAGCAGAAATACTGCAGATGGCAATGTGACACAGGTTGACAGTTTAGTCTGCAGCACCTCAAAAAAGGAGTTGAAAATGAAGAGCGAGGAGGAAATACTCTGAGGCCATGCCTGTCCTGGCAGAGGGACAGCAGATAGCACAGTTCCAGGTACCTCAAAACCTGCTGCACGCTGCTGCTCCTCCTGGCAGCACTGGAGGAACAGCCGTGGTATTAACAGCACAGCACTGCCAATCTCACTCTGTGTGCAGTTTGTGTAGAAGAGTAGAGAACCAAGGAATGGCAATGAGGAGAGAAAATTCTGGTTTAAAACAAGTGCAGAATGCTTTGGTTTGCAAAGCATGGGGAGTTTAAAAATTGTAGATTTCCTGAAGCCACTCTCATAGAGCGATTTTCTGTAAAGCAGCTTTCTTCCTGCTTAGGAAGGCATGAATCAGAAGCAAAATGGAGCTTCACTGGCAGCATGATTCATCTTACCTTTGACCACCACTTTCTGTCTCTTCTATGAATCATTATTACAAATTATTACTGACTCAAGAACAAATCCTTTGTTGATACCAAAATTCCACGAGTCATGAAAAGCTTTAACTTTGACCATGATCCAATGCCTAGTAAGCTCACCAGTATTTTAAATTTATTGCACTTCAGACTAGACTTGTTACTGAGAATTCAAGATACCATGGCACAGACCCTACCTTGATTTATTCCAGCATGAACCAGAATTAATGATATTTGCAACATCAGTATGAAGCCAGAGCAAGTAAAAGATTTAAGCTGGTACCATATTTATCAGGCTTGCATCTCTGGTTTATGTCAAAGCATAAAGAGCAACACTTAGAGTCAGGGTCTTACATAATGGCTCTGGAGATTACACTGATCTTCAAGTCTAAAGGTGAAGTCTGATTGAGACATCCTTCTTCCCACTATTTTGTAGGAATTCCCATATAATTTCTCTGTTTCATTTACATCTTCCCCTGGGGGATTTTGGGCGTAGATGAGGGATGAGGACAAGAGACAGAAGTCACCATCCATTCCTCAGAAATAATCCCAAAGTCTGAGCAGGTCACTTTTAATGTCTCTCAAGCAAGCACTGAACTGGACCCTGCTTAGTTGCATCAGGCCCAGACAGATTCATGTGCAGCCAAAGGTTTCATGAAGATAACAGCAATTCACTCATTTGGAATTTTCCTGTTGAAAAACAATTAAAGCAGGATTCAGTTTATATTAAGTTACCTTATTCCATTGTGAGATGCAAGTGTCAGACTGCAGCTATAGGGGAGGGCAGCTCATCAGGGTCATGCTTTTTAAGGATCATGCAAGACATGCCAGGGAATTACCATGTAAATGTATGGTTCTCATACTACTGAACAGCTTCTGATCCCTGGGTAATGTAATAGAAGAGGTGCATGCTTTCAAATAGTAGGCTAAGTAGCTAATTACTTGCCCGCTAAGAAACTCACATAGTTTAAAATAAATGCTTAAGTTGTTCTGCGTACAGCTTACAGAAAGCAGATTTCTGACTGCACAGTGTGATATGCAGATAAGAAACAAAGGAGCTACTTCAGGCAGATAATAAAATTCCTGATAGTACGGACCTCTGCTCCCATACAACTCCAGTTCAGCATAATTTCCATAAAAGTAAAGGTCATTACTTTTCATGTAGGACTTCATGAAATATTTCTTGGAAAGCATTAATTGAATTATATTGCCAACCTAAGACCTAAAAAAGGATATCGGTCCTTTACCTCCACAGGCCTGTGACCAAGGACCAAATAACTTCCTTTCTGAATCCACAGGTGAAGCAAAAAGCTTCATATAGACACCAGGACTAGCAGCCAGTCTGAGCATTCCTTTCAGAGCTGTAGATTCACTAACTTCTTAACCTCCTCAATAAGCCTAAGCTATTTATAGAACCACTGAAATCAATGAGTCTGCTGATTAAAATAGATCTACATGTGTAAATCCTGATGTACTAACTCATAACTGGACTCAGCATCACTAAATCTGAAGTCAAGACAAAGCAACCAAGAAACAAGAGTAGCACATGCTCCTGACACCCTTCTCATAGCTAGCTTGGCTAACCATATCAAACACCACTAAAAAGCAAAACTCACATCAAAAAGTCCTCAAATCAACCAAAGGTGTAAGAATTTGGTCTATATTTGAAACTCTTCAGGCTCAGAAGCACCACCGATTTTATTTTTCTAGTACATCTAGCAAAACAGAGATCTGACCTTTGTTCTCAGGTGCTCTCCTAATAAAGGAACAATTAATAATATTTAGAGCAATAAACTAGAGTTTATCTCAGTATATTTTCATATAGATTAACATTTCTAAGCATTTACCCCTTAATATGTGATCAAATAAGATTTCAGAGAGTCCCCTTACAATGCCCAGCTGGGCAAACAAAATTCAGCCTTATTATCATAGTCTTATCACTGAGAGCCCAAAGAAGAAGGGAGATCAAAAAGAAAATAATTGAGAGGGCAGAGCCATTGGTTCACCCAAGAAAAACAAACAGCTGTGACGGGTGTCGCAGTAGAAGTGCATGAGGTTCAGTCCCACAGTGCCCATGATCTCAGTGAAGGTGGAATCATCAGTCCTTCAAATCAGCTGGACTTAATTTTTAATTAACCACCAGTCTTTCAAATCAGCTGAACTTCATTTGTACTTAATCAGATTGAAAAGTTAAGTGCCTGGAATCTTTGCTCAAAATCTGTTAGATTTCTTTTCTTTAAATGTGTAACGGTGGCCAAATTAGTCAGAACTGTTTAATCATTCATACAAGAAAAGTTGCTTATCTCAAGAGAAGTGCCCTTGTAATCACTTTGTAAATACAGTTGTATTAATCTGGTATAGGATAACAGGTTCAAAGCTGTAAACCCTGGAAATATTTTACCATGAGATTTGTTATTATAGGCATTAACTCACAATATCTGCTTGTTATCATGACAGTGCCAGTTCCCCAGGGGTCAAGAGGTTTATGCTAAAGCACATAGTGCTGAGTAAAGAGCACATATAAACCTCTATTGTCACTGAACCCAAAACACCCTCTTTCCTTCCCTGCCCCAAACAATAAACCGAGAACAACAGACACATTTGAGTGCATTCTTCTTGACCTTGTCCTCACATCAAGTGATTTAAAATTCTCTCAGTGTCTTGAGAAAGATCATGTCTCAGAAGGTGCTCTGGGTTTTTCTGAGCACTCTTGTTGGGGGCAGATGGACCAAAGTGGCAAAGGGATGGGCTGAACACAGGTCAGCCTCATGGCAGACCCACCTGGCTTCACTCTAGCCAGTCTGGTCTCAAATAAGACAAAAAAACAGATATAAAAAAGAGGTGGTTTGTCAGTGCTGTGGATGAGCAGGACCTCAAGGATGATCTTGAAGTTATCTGTTATTTGCCAAAGGGAGAACATTCAGCTGCTGGAGGGAGCTTTGTCTTAGAGTTACTATGGGACCCTGAAGGAGAACTGTGAAAAGCAGTCAAGTTAAACACTTCCCATACCCCCCATTTTACATGGTTTCCCACAAAATCTTTGAGCATTCACAAGCATTTCTATAAGTAGCAGTATTGCAGGATATCTGTGTATTGATGCTGTTCTTCAAATTGCTTGAAACTAGTCACCACAGCGTTTTCATGTTAGTTGTGGTGGTGGTAGTAGTGTTAAAAAACACTTCAACTTAGCCATAGTAACTATGCTGAATTTTCACATCTTCAAACTTTCTAACCTCTGGGCAGTTTTCAATAAAAAAGAGAAAATTTGCCTGCAAGGTATATTCAATGTCCACATCTAAATATATAGTTGAGCAGCAGATCTGTAAAGGGCAAGTTAGTTTTCAAGCTGGCTGCAAAGTGACCTAGCCCTAGTCACTTTTAATGACTCCCCTTTAAATTTATTTTTTCAGGATCATGTTAAGGAGGTCTCCAAGCAGAAAACCAGCAAGTGCAAATTGTCCAGCAGCATGCTGGGGAGGTAGAGATTGGCAGCCCTGAACAGATGAGTAAGGAAGAAAGGAGATTAGGAGGCCCCTGGATGACAAGGGAGAAAGCATATGAGAAGAGCAAGCAGACGGAAAATATCAAAGGGATTGGAGGGGCCAAAGTTTGGAGTGCCCAGATAGAGGCAGGGTGGAGCAGAGCCCAGCATGCTTGTGGAGGGGTGATAAGAGCAGACAAAAACACGTTGTAGTAGTAACTACCCACTGAACAAAGCAGTTGCAGGACTTTTCCAAGGGTCTGGCTCTTTTAGTCTATCCATGCCCTCTTCTTTACTGCCTTTGCACATCTCAGTAACTTTAAATACCACCTTTGTGCTCCTCTCTACCCAGACCAACCACAGCCTGGAAAATCAGTGTGAACCCCAGGACAATAAAAGTCCATCTTTTGTGTCTCTGCCCTTGACACAGCTTCAGTACCTAGCAGAAAGATGCCTCACATAGGTGGGATCCACATGGCAGTATTCAATAATGGTAATGGTACTGAAAATATACCAAATACACACAAAACCCTGATTGCCTGGGGTTTTGTCAGGCAGACACAAAGGACAACTGTGCAATCCTGACATGCTGAATTGGTCCAAAATGATAAGCAGGAAGGAGACACCAGAGAGAAGATATCAGGCATACCCAGTAGAACGTATTTTATGGCACTGTGACTAAAGCAAGAGCATGCATTTGCTGAGACGTGGCAATAAATATGGCCATATATAGTCAGTATCATACATGTGTGTGCATGAAAAAATAAGTACATGTATATATCTGAATGTGTCCTAAATATGAGACATTTTTCCACTTCATCAGACCCACTGCTGCTGGCACTTACTGTGGAAACAACCTCCATCCTACAAGAGACTTCATACATCTCTTTCTTATGGATCCTTGCCTGAAGCCACATTTGCCCAGAATGATTTTTGGTTTGTGTGTGTCCCATACAAAGAAGGTTACCCTGACCCACGCAGCGCAGGCAAGAGGCTTGACAGAGATGCTGAATTCAAAGGCACAGGCACATTGCCGAACTCTTTGGCCAAGTGAACAACTGCTCTGAAAGAGCTCTGTGAGCCAGGCTCCTCTTTGTTCCACTCAGTCTCCCATTGCTGTTGCCTCACATGATTTTTCTTTGGCCAGGACACAAAGTGCTTGGAGAGACAGAGCTTGTCTTTCAGAAGGAAACTTAATATAAGTTTGAGTTGGGGGTTGCAAATATAAAATAACTTGCAGAAGCCCTTGACATCTGCCAGAAATAATATATACATACATATACAGGAACCTGCAGGAGTAGGGGGCTATTGCCTTGCTGCTCCATGGTCCCTGGAGATCCCCATTGCAGCCAGAAAATAAAGTTTCATCCCCTTAAGATGACAGCTGAGTCTTTGTGCAACCCCTCCTTGCTGTGCTGGCTGCCGAGATCCTGGCCACATGGAGAAGAGCAGAGCACAGGGACAGATTTTCAGCTGGTGAAAATAGCCAGAACTTCCTTCTAGTCAACACACCTCCACTTGCTTCCTCCAGCAAATAGCTTAGTCCTGTATTCCTGCAGCAGGAGCCAAATCCCTTCCTTCTTGGGCTGGCAAAGAAGTGCAAGAACATTGATGCTCAGTCTGCCAAAAGCAGGCTGTGGGAATAGCCTTCACTAATCCAAAAAGATCAGTTTCCTTCTTGGAGGAGAAATACCCTGCCTTACAACCAGGAGGAAGTGCAGTCCTTTTCATCATTTGTGGAATTTCATAACTCTTAGAGAACTATACCTTATACTATTTCCCCACACTTATCCTGAAGCCCCTTACTATTGTTTCATTTCCACCTCCTCACCACAGGGTGGTCAGCAATGTATGGTTAAACAGACACAGAGCTTTATTAACCATGGGTGAACATTGGAAAAAAAATAAGAATATACTAGGACTGGAAGGAGGTAAAGCAAAGGGCAGTGCCATATCGAACGTGCCACTTGCCTTGCACCTTTCATTTCCAGAGCCATGCAAGCAGCTGGGGTGATAGCGTTATCTGCTGACAGCACTGCTGATCAGGGCAGCCACTCCCCACCCAGCTTGCCCTGTGCACTGATGCAGAGGAAAGGCAGGAAACCTTTCCACCCTAGAGCCTGAGAAACCAGCAACAGCCTCATCTCCTTTTCTACCTGCAGGTTCTGCTACCTTGCAAAGCAGAGTGGAGGCTCAGGGACCAAGGCCCTCATCAATACTGGCAAATTAAACTGGGAATGAACCATGATCATCTGTATTAGTAAGCGTTCAGGCATTTCACAGCCCATACCAATTACTGCTCTTCCAGCCATTCCCAGGCACAGTCCAGAGTCAAGGAATAATCTGAGCTGGCCCCCAGCAAGGACCTACCCTCCCCCAGTGTATCTCCCTAGCATAGATACAAACTTTTGTATGCCAGATGCTCTCTGTGCCTGGGAATGTCCCCAGGTACAATTAAGTGACTAATATACAAGTAGTTGATAACAATTCATGGTTGTTCAAATGCCTGCTATCTCTAATAACCAAGATATGTGCTTCTTTCATCAGAAAGCCAGTGTCACTTCAGCAGAGAGTTCAACTACAAACCTCCAGTGGCTTTCTAGAGAGCTGATGGTAAACATTGCAATTATGCTTTTCCAGCTACCATTTTGTAGCAAAATAACTCTCTGCCTGTAAAATACAACTAGGACTCAACAACCAATTCCATATTTGTATCAGAGGGCAAAGCTTATGTCCTTGAAGAGGTAGAGGTTTAATCATCCCTGATGAATACCTCATTAACTTCCATTGGAATTTCATTGCACATTTCCTATTGTTTTACTGAACCTCCACCTTATCCTAACTGGAAGACTCACTGACTGACCCCCAGATATATTCTAAATTTGCCAGAGAATTTAACTGACCCTTCATCCCCCATTTGTGATCACTGCTATTTCCTCACTTCTTAACTACAGCTTTGGGTCAGAACAGGATTTTCACCAGATCAGAAAGCAGTTTCCCTCAGCAGATAGACATGCTCTCATTTGTAGGGAATTCGTAGCAGCCACCTAAAATATCCATGCAGAAAGGTGTGGATTTGGAAACACATTTGGAAAACCAACAAAACTGTAATTGCAAATATACTTGAATGCATAAACGTTTTGCATAAATTAATATTGAATGCATAAGGAGCTACACAGATTGTGGACTTATTTTTAGAAGCTGTTTTTAAAAACACAATCTACTACATCCAGCCCAAACTCACCCTATTTCTGTGGATCCTTGGAGGGTACAAAAGTACCAAAACAGTAGCAGCCCTCTAAGGTGGAAAAACACCTTCTGCTCCAAAAGCACCAAGATACAAAATAAGGCCCTCTGGGTAGAGAAGTCCTGTAATTTCAAGTGCCTTAAGTCAATCTGTGCCGCTGGGAAACTGTTTCTATGCACAGCCCTATGCCTGGGTTATGGCAGTCCCAGATACACCCACGGTTTGGGCAGAGAAGTGCTTGAGAGCAGCCGTGCAGAGAAAGACTTGGAGGAGACGGAGGATGAAAAATTCAACAAGAGCTGGCAATGTGTGTGTGCTTGCTGCCCAGAAAGCAAAAAATATCCTGGGCTGCATCCAAAACAGTGTGGCCAGCAGGTCAAACAAAATGATTCTCCCCCTTTGCTCTGCTCAGGTGAGATCCCATCTGCACTGCTATATCCAGATCTGGTGACCCCAACATAAAAAAAACATGGAGCTGTTGGAGAAATTCTGAGGAGGCCACAAAGTTGATAGAAGGACTGGACTTTGCCTAGGAAGACAGGCTGAGAATGTTGGGGCTGTTCATCATGAAGAAGGTTGTGGAGAGACCTCATTGCAGCCTTCCAGTATCTGAAATGGGGCTATAAGGAAATAGGGAAGAGTCTCAGGAACTGCAGTAATAGAACAAAGAATAATGGGTACAAATTGAAAGAGGGGAAATTTAGGTTAGATATTAGGAAGAAATTCTTTACTGTGAGGGTGATTAGACATTAGAACAGGTTGTCCACGGAGATCGTGTGTGCTCCAACCCTGGAGTTGGAGGCTGGGTTAGGTAAGGCCTTGAGCAATCTGGTTTAGTGGGAGGCATCCCTGCGCATGGCAGGAGAGGTAGGACTGAGTACTGCTTAAGGTTCATTTCCCTTAACATTCTATGAATCTATGTATCATTTTAATTTTGTCAGGAATAGCTTTAAAAATTTTTTAGTTCTGTCTTCCAAATCACCAATTGTCCATCAAGCTGTGTAACACCAACAACACACAAAAGCACAGGCAATATATCGGCCAAACACAAACTGAATTTCTTATGGAACATTTATGTAGCATCTGCCACTCAAACTCAAAGAATTAAAAAAAAAAAAAAAAAAAAAAAAAAGCCAAGAACAATGACCACTGCCTCCTTACTGAATATTGTTAACTAAATAAACAGGGATAAGAAAAAACTGGAGAATGCATCACAACAGGGTAGGGTCCAGGTGGCAGATACCTGATACTGATGCTAAGAAGAGAGGAACATAGAGGGCACCTCCAGGATTGCTGCTCACAAAACAGCATCTAAATGTGTAGTGTTAGACCTCATCCCATTTCTAGCATGTACATTTAGGTCATGAAACCCAGGAATGAGAGTCACAATATACACATTTAACTTTCTCCATGTGGCAAAACGCAAGGCTGCTTTGCAGAAGAAAAGCTTTTGAGTGTCGATCCCTTTTTCTTCTAAATACATTCAAAATTTGCAACATTAACTGTCTCACAGGATGAGAACAAATTTCACTCATGCAAAAGTCTTAAAATTATCCAGAGTCGCAAGCTCCCTGTTGCTAGCATACATCAAGCTCAGAACAAAGTTTTATTTAAAAATACACTTTATTTACAAGACATTCAAACTTCATTTTGATAAAAATATAGCTGTACATAAAACCATAAGTGATTTCTCACTAATGGTTAGTAAAACCACAGCGAGATTTAGCAATCATGGAAATTACATTTTGGCACATTAAATCACACAAGGAACAGAAAAACTGGAGGAAACTTTTAAGCAACACAGCTCCATAAATGTAACAATCTTATACAGGGACATCCTCACATAAAGGTATCACTGTTCAAATAAAGTATTTGATATAGAAAGTGCTTCCACTGTACAGCAGTGTAAGTAGTAGAACTCATAGGAATGTTCATAGCTTTTGAATTATCTTTTACCAAGCTAT
This sequence comes from Certhia americana, assembly GCA_018697195.1. Taxonomy (NCBI): domain Eukaryota; kingdom Metazoa; phylum Chordata; class Aves; order Passeriformes; family Certhiidae; genus Certhia; species Certhia americana. The sequence continues at coordinate 93,402,299 of CM031859.1, forward strand.
CCCCCAAGATGTTAAAGAATGACCAATGAAACTTCCTGATTTCTTTACACCTTCCCAGGTTCAGAAATCCACCTTTCTTAAGAAGTTGATTTAGGCAGAATGTTTATAAAGAATTTAATTATACATAAACACGTGTTCATATCTCAGGATGACTACTTAGATGACAGTTCTACACAGACCACAGGACACAAAATAGTCCTCAGAGTAGCTCACATCAAGCCATCCATAGAGCTTGGGTAGTAAACTTCTCTTTGGGAAAAATTCAGGTGCTGGCACATTCCCTTCAAAGTTCAGAAAAAAAAGGAGCATTCAGGACAGTAAGCATTATAATCAGGAATAGGAGAGGGAAAGGATAGGAAAAAATAAAGACGGTCAAAATTTGGTTTGCAATGGTAAGGCGTGTCATAGCAAAAGCAAAAAGTGGGTGTATTTTAATAGAATGGAGTGCTAAAATTAAACCAGTGCATAAAAAGATATTTCTAAACTGCATTATTGGTAGATCACCATGACCAGGCTATCAAAACCATCCTGCTTTTATTGAAGAGACAATAAGAAAAAACACTAAGAGGGGAAAAAACACACTTGCACCATGAGTCAAGGTGAGTATTGTAAAGAAGACAAGGAAAAGGGAGTCAACTGAAAACTGCCAAAACAAAGGCAATACTCCTGAAAATAGTAGCAGTTTTCTTTATAATGAAGAGTAAAGGCAACACCTGCATTTAGAGGGTTTCAGAAGAAGAAAAAATTAAAAATCAAATTGGCACTTTTGGCACGTATGAAAAGGTGACAAAGAATTGATTCCCTTTAAGAAAAGGCACATGACTGATGAAGACCAGTAAATTGCTTTTGCTTTCAGTGACATGTTAATTTATTCCAGGTTTACTTTTATTGCAGAATAATCTGGCAAGCCTAGCAAAGGTTTCACCATCATCCTACTAGGTGACATGTATGATCACTTCCATAGAAGCTGGACAACCATTTGAAAGTCACACATAATTTAAGCAGATTTCCTTTCCCACCAGCAGCAATGGATAGAAGGGAGAATCATTGCAAGAGGACCCAAAAACCAAGAGAGACAATCATGTGCTTGAAGAGGACAGAGCAGCACAATCAACCTACATTTGTCAGGGAGGTAAACAAAGTAATTCAGCTAAAGAGGCCAGAAACAGCTTTTATGACAATGCAATAGACTACAAAACTGAATTTAGAACAAGTGCCCATAGATATGGGCCATCATGAAAATATACTGCATCTCACAATGAGGGAAGCCTGCTTCAACAGAATTAAAAGAGAGATGCCAAGAACTGAAGGGAAATAGGCCAATACAAAATACACATGGATTGGAATTAAACCTCCCACAGAAGTAGAGAAGGGACAACATAGTACAGGAGGAAAATATTTCATTACTCAAAGGAATGATGCTGGTCAGAAACCTTAGCTGAATACCCTGAAAGTCCCAACACACAAAAAAAAGCAAGGTTTATCTCATTATTAACATTGCTCTGTTGGTTTTGCTTGCTTAAGAAATACAGCAAATTTAAAATATGTCAATATTATTTGTCAAAATCTATGAAGATTTATAATCCTTGATATTTTCCCATTTATTGACAGGCAGCGGTTACAGTACATTCAATCAGGCAAGAGAAAAAAAAGTTTAAGAACGTTATTTTGTATTTTCAGGTTACAACACTTTCAAAAATTTTTAAAAATACATAGCCATGGTTTTAACACTGGAAGAATAAAAATTGTCCATTTTGACAAATGCCCCAATATCACATGTACTAGTTTTCTTTAATCCCAGAGTAAATACTGCCATTTCAACTTTCTACCATTTAATGTGTGTGTGTGTGTGTGTGTGTGTGTATATATATATATATATATATATATAACCTGATTTAAGATACTAATAATTATGAAAGGGTGTTTCAGAGAATATTTGGGAAGAAAATTCTCCCATAGACTTTGTTGTTATTTTGGAAGATTTCTATTCCAGTTCTCAAAAACATGGTAGATATATTTGTTATTTACATCTAAGCATCATCACAGATTAAAATAAAAAGGGGGGGCAGGGGGAAAGAGAACAGGAGAAAGGGTTGTCTTACTTCATGGAACATGCTTTTAAAAGACAGAGCAATTCTTACAATGTTTCCTGATTTACATTAATTCGTGCAATAACTGCCAAGCAAGAACCTGCTGCTGCCAACGGAATCAAAGAGGCTGGAGGATCAATTATATTAACAAATAGATTAATTTATATTGTACAAACTTTTACAATGAAACGGTATAAAATATCTTAATTCATAAAAAATCTGTTTAAAAAGGGTAATTATAATTCTAAAAATGTTCTATTTAGACTGAAATCACTGCTTCAATAAATACTAAATCCCAAGCAGTAAAATATCTTCTATGTGTTTTAATATTCATTGAATTATTGCAATCATTTTTATTAATAAGGATTTGGCTGCTTTTTAGCCATCCTTACGAGGAGGTCCTGGTATTTTCTCAGCCCAGGATGGGAATCAATTTGCCCTTTCTGTTAAGGTATCACTGAGGCAAAGACACCACTAGTTTACAAAGGTGTCCCTGTGAATAAATGGATAAAACATCCTGTCCAGGCCACAGAGAACATTGAAAGGCTGCTTTTGCCTGCAAAATATATTTGGAATCTGATCTGCATAGTCAGGGAGACCAAGCACTAGACTTAGTGTGGATTGAGTAGTGGGTTTTCCCTCCCAGAAACCTCTGGAACACACCTGACTGAAATCCAGCACTGGTGACAGGGCACACCACCTTGTTTTCCTTAGAGCACCCTTGCATAACTTTAGAAAGAGTAAGCAGCAAAAAATGCAGTGAACTGCTTCACTAAAAACACTTTGAGATACACCTTTGGGCAGGGGGAGAAGGGCCAGGACAGAAGGTAAGGTTCAAGGCATCAAGACCTTTAAAACCAGCCAACAAGGAATGATTGAGACTAAACCAGGAAAAATTTCCTGGTTTAATTTTTTTAAAGCCCCCTCTAAGTGGTAATACTGCATACAAGACTTTAAAGGTGCTTCCTTAATTAATACAATATTAAATTATGCCTTAATAATAGAATTGCAGAATTTCAACGGTTTGTGATAAATACATTAGCTTATTTATTCAGCATGAATAATGACAGACTCAGTGTTAAAGATAATGCAATCATCCTGCACAATGATGAAATAAGACCATGGCTCTTGAAATACTTGTGTTGTCAGGAGAAGGATAATAAGAATTTTAAAAGACTGAGTTGTACAATCACAACTTCAATCTTGTGAAAAAGATGAAAGTTAATTGGATGACTGCCTGCATTTCCATTTGCTAGAATCAGTGCAGACAATGTTAATAGGTACTTATTTGCTTTCATGACAAGCAGTCTGTTCCTTAGCACACTCATCTGTGATTAGGCTGGGACTCCAGTATTACTTGTAGAGAAGCAGGACTAGCTTCTGCTCTGTTCCTGAACACAGGAGTCAATCAAGAAAATAACAAAGTCAAAATTCCTGAGTGCTTCCCCTTAGATGCTCTTAATTTCATTCACAAACTCCACTGGCCAGAATTGTTACTGTTAAAAATGAACTGTCCACACAAAAATGGGGTTTAAGGATCAGTAAAGCATCTCTACTGAAGTCCTTTATAAATATACAGTACTTCATCCCAATACAATCATTAACTGGCCACAGGGCTTTCAAGAAACAGCTCGCTCCAGCTGGAAAGGCCAGAGGTTCTTTCCCAGTGCTACTGGCCATGAACTGCAAACATCAGTGTAGACAGAGAGCAATACACCCCATCCACTCTAACAGCAGGAATTCAACCTTAGTTTGGTAAGAAACTGGGTAAGGCTGCATCACAAAAGTCACATGAATGCAACAGCCTTGGTGGAAATCTTAATCCTTATTTCAGGTACAAGGGGGTTTTAGGTCTGTTTTGGTTTACAGCTAAAGCACAAGAAATCGTTTTGCCCCACCAACTTCAGCTACAACCACCGATGCCCCCCTTCCCAGCCAGGATATGTTTGCTCCATGAGAACATGACACAGAGCAGAGCCTGAATTGCCTGAAATTCACTAAAATCGTGTACTACTCGATTGTGATTTGTCATCGGGCGCAACACAATTTTTCACGCTCTCCTCTGCCACTGGGTCCTCCATAAGGATTTCAACATCACTTTTCCTTGAAGCATTGTCTTTGTGCTGGGCAGAAAGGGAGCTTTCACTTTTCTCCACATAGCCATTCGTTTCAGCCTGGGGAGGCTCTCTCTGGCTGCAGCACAGATGAGAGTCACAGGCTTTTGAGATACAGGGAGAGCTGCACAGTAGATGTGATGAGGACTTGTGGTCAGCATACTCGGGCTGGATGGTCACAGAATGGACTCCTGCCTCATGGAAAACCTTCCGTATTTTGTAAGTAGCATCTTGGTAATCAGAAGGGGTTTGGCACTTGATATGAAGAGTGGCAATGTTCTTCCCACTTGCAAGCTCCCAGACGTGCACCTCATGGAGGCCACTAACCCCTGGTACACGAGCTAGTCTGTCAGCTGGAAGACATAAGGCAAAGGTATTAGGGGCTTTGGTGCACGGGCTAATTATCAGCTGTCTCCCTAGGCACCCTATCCAAAAGCAGCAGTGTCAAATCTATAATTTCAGAAGAGAGATACTTGATACAATGTGTCTACTCCCAACTGCCTTCAGTTCAGCCTCCAGGTGATGAATCTGGCACCCTTCCTTTTGGATTCACCAGTCCCTCAGGCTCCCTAATGGCTGTTCACAGAGGAAATATTACAGCATCACTTCCTCCATCAAGACCCCACATCTTCTGGTTTCTTTAAGACCTGAGCATGAGGGAATTCCAGAAATACTCAGTGTTACTCCATAATTAAACACTGTGAACAGCACCTAAGAGCTACAAAGCTAACCAACCTTAACAGAAATTTCTAAGATGTTTTTGGAAGCAGCCATGGTAGTCTTGGAAAAGATTGTAACTCAAAGTTGTTAATTTCACAAATAACCCTCACAAGGCATTAACAGCTCAAGATCTGGTATGTTTGATGTATTGTTAGAGTACCACATTCTCAAAATGCATGCTTTGACTAATCCAGAGAGCTTTGAATCATGTTGCTAGGACACAGGCATGTGACTATTTCTCTAGTTCTTTAGAATTTAGAGCTGAGTAAATAATCCAAACATGTCATTCCACAAATAAAATATGCATAGAAATACATCATTAAGATTAACAGCATTTCAACAACAAATTTTACTTACTCAGTAGTTGAATATCAACACCTTTGGGGACCATCTGCAACAAAATAGTTGAGGTCTCCTTTATAAGTGGGAATGCAGAAGACAAGATGATAAGCACCATAATTATTGTCAGGCTTGGGTCGATGTAGCACTGCCAATTACATGAAGCATCCCCCAGAGGACGTACATAGAAGATAGCAGCAGTAACTACCACGACCACAGATCCAAGTGCATCTCCCATAACATGCAAAAGAACACCTGAAACAAATGGTACAATATCCATTAGCAGGGTGGGTTTGGGGGTTTTTGCTTTTTTTTGTTTTGGTTTGCGTTTTTTTTTTCCCTAGAGGGAGGTGCAATGCTGCATTTTCCAAGTATGTTCCTCTTGACATGAGGAATGCAATATTCCAGCCGTTAATATCATAACCAAAGTTTTCAGCAACAGCTTTTTTTAAAAACAGCAAGGGAAATACTGACTCTTGAAGCACTGCTGTTTGAGTGGGATGCATTATTAAGCATGTAGTGTATGCTAGCAACTGCTGTCCAACTGCAATGCCATGGTAACACAAAATGTGCTTACTTAAATGCATGATGATTATTAATAGAACCTGGGTCGTTAAACCTAAATTAAAAATTGATGACTAAATCTATCCATTTTACCCTGAAAGCTGAGAGCTGCAGACCACCTCCAGTAACAGTTACCTTCCCCCCACCAGTTTCTGTGACATTGCTGAAATCCAAAAAATTGACTAAGTTAAATCTAAGCTGTCTCCAAATACCCTCAGACTACTCCAACTTTTAGATCAAACTTGATTGCCAGTCATATTAGGCATTATTCCATCAATACTGCTAGCCTCCAGGCCTGCCAAAAATCAGAATTTGGTTTGAGTCAGTCACATGGTTTAATGCCTGGACTACTCTGAGAGGAATGCTCTTTTTATGCCTTGTAAAGATGGCTTTGTACACAATGTAAAGACAAAACAGGCTCCTGTAGTAAAATATTTAGCTGCTTAAACTAAACTTAACTTAAACAGTTTAAACTACAATGACCAAAGCATCTTCCTGCTGAAGAGTTACAATAATACAAAAATCTTTCTTCTTTTTATTGGTTTATATAAATGTCCCTCTTCCCATCACTGCTCAAATATACTCTAGTTTTGTTAGTTTTTACTATTTAGGCTCAGATGTTATTCCAACCTATGCCTGAATTCAAAACATCTCTCTCTATATGAAGTGAATTTCTTTGTCAATACTTTTTAGTTTGGAGGCTGTAAGAGAAGAAAACAAACCACGTCTTTTTAACAACTTTATCACATACCCTTTCAAGTGAGAAGCTGTAAAAGGCTCTCCTAAAACTCACTAACAGCCCAGCAAAGAGTTTTGATGATGCTGGATACTGGATTAGACCTAGAACTCTGCCCATGCTGCTGTTTCTTGCCAGCTCTGTACACGCACCTTGATCTGTGTGAGAAATGAAGGCCACAACCTCTGGAGTTCCTCCAGATCACTTGGGTCAGATAAGAAAGTACAAGCTCCTGGTGAGTCCAGCTCTTTCTGCCGGAGGAAGTCATGTTCTGCCCCATTTGGCAGACTACCACGGGTTTTTACTCCTCCTAACAGTATCTCAGTGTTTCCTTTTCATTTACAAATACTCCTGATTCAGCACGGGCTATCAGCTGTAGCACTAACAAGAGGGACAGGCAGGATGCAGTTGCATTGCCCAGGCAACTAACAAGAGAGCACAGCTTATAAAGAACAGGAAAATGTTTCAGAAAACCTTCTTTAGAGTTAAGGGGAAAAACCTAACTATGTCAAAATTTTAATGAATTAGTAATTGAGAATACAGAATTCGGAAAAGTGTTTATGCTACATTCTTAATGTCATTAATATGTACATCCTGGTAATGCATCACAGAACTAGGCTCAGAAATTTATCCATTATTCCTTATCAAATCCCAAAAGCTGGAAGGAAAAATGAACTTTTACTAACTGAAGTCAATATGGTAAGACCATAGGTAGCAGTTTCCAGCAGCTTGCATTCCAAAGTGTAACTGAACTACTCTGCATATGCTAAAGCAGTTAAAAGAATCATTTCACACTACAATAATTAATCCTGCCAGGAAGAATTTATGGATTCCTGTTCCTCCCAGTTATAGAGTCAAGGAAGCCATTCCTCTGCCAATCCATTTTGTCCAGCCATGTTTTTCATGGAGGTTCCAGTTCCACAACAAAAGAATTTTTTACCAAGTGACTATGAAGTAAGTACAGCTTGTAACTAACTTAAAAGGAAAAGTATGGATTGTATCAGAATTTGAAGACACATATCTTTATGACTACAGAAGCAAGGAAGATTTAAAGACAATAAAAAGAGATTTTGCGAAGGTGACATACTAAAGTGACACTTAATTTCTTTTTAAAAATCAAAGATGACAAATATCTAAAAATAACTGCCACAAAATTCATTATCCTTCAGATTTTTTTTTTGAAAGCTTCCAGTATTATAATATATATTATTATATAATATACCTAAGCACTGTGGTTAGGCAAGCAAAGCCTTCTGTAAAGTAATTGGTTCCTTATTCTTCTCTCCTCCATACCTGGGTGTGAGTCTGCTTATCCTGCTCCAGTAATCTCACCACTATAATTCCATAATATCCAGTGACACCAACTGCTAGATATTCAAGCAAGTGCTGTGACTCTTGCACATGGTTTGATTTTCCAAAGCATCTTCCCTTATAGATGTATTTGTGTAGCTCTGCAAACACTTTTGAAAGACACATGCACACAAAAAATACCCTCCAGCAAACCCAAGAGCCTGACTGCCACACTGACCTCTCAAGCTGAATTCATGCAAAGCAAACTCACACAACCTTAGGGGAATATCAGCTGCTGATTGGTGACCATAAGAAACATGAAACTACTGTTCTGATTTAGGTTTCTGACAGTCCTTTCCTTGGGGATAAACTCAACATTTCATATCCTCAAAGACATTTGCTTTTGGCTCTGTTCAAAGTAGGTACATAAATGTATAAGCATAGAAACACCTACACAGACAGAGAGAGACACATGAGTAATTTATTCCTAGGAATAGCTTTATGCTTCACTCCACAGATTCCCAGAGACCTGCCAAATTACAACATTGGAAGGGCTGATCCTGTCACACACTCTCACAGGGATGGGTTCACACCTGCAAAAACACCATGCTGAAGCACCAGTTTAGGAACCCTTCTCCTTATGCTGACAGCAAAACAGTATCAACCTTGGGATTTAGAAGGATTTCTGTTTTCTGCCCCAAAGCATTTTAATGTTGAAAATTGCTAAAATACTGTATCAGTGGGACTCAGAGATGCACCTCATAGCTACCTGTGCTACCTTCCTCTAATGAGGAAGCCTCTAATGATTTGAGCATAGTGCAACAGGGTTTGTGTCCTTTCCAAATGTTCAGCTGCACTCTTCTAAGAGTAAAAATCAAAACTCAAAGCCAACCCAGCATGACACTGTTTTGTTACTACTTATGCTATTCCATACAATCACAATCTTTCTGCTAGAGATAACTGGACCCAATTATATAGAAGAGTCCTGGACCTCTCCCTTTCTTACTAATATTTGTGGATGTGTATGTAAATCTGAAATGGAAACCATAAAGTGTTTGAAGTTAACATTAGCCATACCTCTGATGTTCAAAGCTTCAGACTTTTTCTCTTTTTTCTTCTCAGACCCCTCTTCAGGGCTCTTTTGGTCGTTTGGTGAATCACCTGCATTCAAAGAAGAAACGCTGTGTTGTGTATAAGTTCTACAAACAGAAAAAACATCAACCTTCTCAAAACCAACTTACTTTAAAGATGACAAGAAGAAAAACAAAAACAAGCTAGAACATTTCCCATGCAGCTCCCTGGGCAACGCCTCCTTCCCCCACCCCGAGGGGACACCCAGCAGCCCGGGGTAAAGTACAAGGTGAAAGAGGCGGCGGGTGCCTGTGAGTGAGCTCAGTGAAACCCCCCGGGGCCCACGGGTGGCCTTGGGGCTCTGAAAGGACCCAGAGGATTGGGCCAACAGATCGGCGGGTCCCGAGGGAAAACGAGAAGGAGAGGGGATGGGGAAAGGTGAGGGACCGTGAGAGGGATGCTGAAAGGAGAGAGGGGTGGAGAGAGAAGCGGGACACGAGAGGAAGGCGAAGCGCAGCCGAAAGGCACCTGCTTCATCCTCCACGCCGTTCCGGGTGCCACCGGGCACGTCCCGCAGCGCGGCGGCCGCGGGCGGAGGAGGGGACGGGCGCCGTCCACGGCAGCAAGCGCCCCAGTCCTGGAAGACGAGGAGCCCCACGACGTTGACAGCGAGGCCGAGGGTGCCGACGATGAGCACCAGCTGGGCGTCGTCTATGGGCTCGGGCCGGGCGAGGCGGAGGACGGAGTCCACGAGGATGGTGAAGCAGAGGGCGGTGAGGAAGACTGCGTTGCTGAGCGCTCCCACCGCCTCGGCGCGGCTGTAGCCGTAGGTGGCGCGGGGACCGCGGCGGCTGCGGCGGGCGATGCGCCCGGTGGAGAGCCCCACGCAGAGGGAGATGAGGTCCGAGAGCATGTTGAAGGAGTCGGACACCAGCGCGATGGAGTTGCCCAGGTATCCGGACACCAGCTCGGCCACGAAGAAGCCGACGGTGAGCACCAGCATGAAGATGAGGCGACACGTCTTTCCCGAGTACCGCCCCATGGCGGCCGTGTGCTGCCGGCCGGTAACGCTCCACGCCAGCGCCGCCGCCCGTCCTCCCGCAATAAGCGCGCCCGGCCCGGCCCGGCCCGGCCCAGCCCGCCCGCCGGCACCGCCCCGCCCGACGGCACCGCCCCGCCCGACGGCACCGCCTCGCCCCGGGCACCGCGGGCCCCGGGCAGCCACGGCGAGGGGTCCGGAATCAACCAAGCTTGGAATAAAGAGAAGAGAGATGGGCCGCGGGGATGCGCGGAGCCGGCGCGGCGGGGAAGGGCCCTCTCGGGCAGGCAGAGCTGTGCAAGGCTGCCCGGCCCGCGCTCCGGACATCCCGAGACGGTGAAGTTCAGCGACGGATCCAATAATTACGGACCTTTGGTGCTTTATGGACGATGAAAGTGCCAGACCAAAGGACAGAGTGCCATCTACTTTCATTTCCAGCCACCAGCCTTCCAAAAACTGTGTCAAAAAAGCCTGTTGAATCGTGGGCTGCATCCAAAACAGCGTGGCCAGAAGGTTGAAGGCGATTCTCCTCTGCTCTGGTCTGGTGAGACTCCACCAGCAGTGCTGCATCCAGATCTGGTGACCCCAACGTAAGAAGGACATAGAGCTGTTGGAGCAAGTCCAGAGGAAGCCACAAATTTGCTAAGAGGACTGAAGCACCTCACCTGTGAAGACAGGCTGAGAATGTTGGGGCTATTCATTGTGGAGAAGATTGTGGAGAGACCTCATAGCAACCTTCCAGTTTCCGAAGGGGGGCTACAGGGTAGAGGAACTCTTCATCAGGAGTGGTAGTTACAGAACAAGGAGTAATGGGTACAAACTGAAACAGGCAAATTTAGGGTGGTAAGATACTGGCACAGGTTGCCCAGAGAAGTTGTGGATGCCCCATCCCTGTCAGTGTTCAAGGCCAGGTTGGATGGGGCTCTGGGAACCTGGTCTAGTGAGAGGTGTTCCTGCCTATGGCAGGGGGTTGGAACTTGATCTTTAAGGTCCATTCCAAACCTTTACATTTTATGATTCTATGAAAATAGTACCTTAATGTTCACAAATCTCTCTTTTAGGCTAACCTAAAAGAAAAGTAATTCCATGCACTATTTAACCTACAGGATAGTCTACAAGAACCATGATAAGGTAGTAAGCCTCTAGCTTTTATTTGTAGATGTTTTGTTGCAGTTATTCTTATAACAGTTCTTGTAAAACAACAGCCCCACTCGCAAATGGAAAAGGACAGAGCTGGACTACTAATACATCATTTCAAACTGAACAGCTAAAGGAGCAGCTGTGGAATCAAGTCATTCTCAGTATCAGAACTGGGCCCCAAAATAATAAATAAAATATGTAAGACCTAGAGAAAATTATCCTGTGAGGATATCCTGTTATCCTGTGAGAGTTTGGAGCATGTCAGCTATGCCAGGGGCAAACCAGTGCTGAGGTACCACCTCAGCAGCTCCAATTCACACTGAAGTGCCACTTCACACATTTCATCAGGCTCCACAAAGCACCCATTGCTGTCAGATTTTAAACCAGCAAGGCCAGGCAACGCTATCTTGTCCCACATACCTAAGGCAGTGTGCTCTACAACCAGAAATTCCTTAAGGACCTCAGGATTTTCCTCTTTGTTCTAACTCTGAAAAAATTGCATTGTTACTGCTGTTGACTGAGTTGCTTCAACTCAACTTGATTGAGTTGTTGATTCAAGCCCTTGCTTGAATGCATCTTTAAAATGAGGCCTCTCCATTTTACCTAATTCTGTGCACAGAACCCAAGATATGTATTTACCTCTGGAGTGGACTTGAGTAGCCTTTCAGGGGATAGTCTCCCCTGCAAGGAATTAACACACAACCCCAACTAACCAGAGGTTCACACATTAGATATCCTGCAATATGCAAATTAAAAAATACATAAAAATAAATGTATTGAAATGAACCTTACCATAAAGATAAGCACAACTGTGAGAGAGGATAGAATAATTTATATCAACACACATTTCTAGAATGGCTCTAGAATTATAATTACTGACATAGGATAAGAGATGCTTAATGGTTGTGCCAAATCAAAAGCACATAGGTAGAACAATAAGAAGAAAAATGTGAGTTATAGGAAGTTAAATAGATATAAATTTTAAAATGACAGACTATATCTTCTTTACTATAATTAATGATAGAAAACTCTGCCTCTGGCAATTCATGTACAATCAAAGAAAAGAAAAGAAGACAGTTCTCTGAAGCTTAGCTAATTGCACCTTCAAAGAACTGAAAGGAATTTCCACTGGCTTTTATTTTAGGAACACATGATACAGTAGCTGAAGTATCATTAATCCTCCCATGAAAAATACACATCAATCCTCCTTGGAATAAAAAGGAAGTTTCATAGTCTTTTGAACACTCACTTCAAAACATAAAACTGTCACACTTATTTTGAAGAAACAGTGTTAAAAATATTGTTTTCAGCAAATAAGGCTGCAACTAAGTCCTCTGACATGGAGCACAGTTACAGCTGACTCTCTGAAGGTGTCAAAAACTGTGTTCAGAGCCCCAGCTCTGACACTGCATCTGCTGATACACTGATTATTCCTTCTGTCAAGCTCACACATCTCCATCTGCTTGTCATGATAGAGCCACACACTGACACAGGAACAGAGCAGTGACTGCTGGGTCAGACCACAGATCTGTGTCTGAACAGTTCCACTTCCCATCTACACCTTTGGGAGATGAGGGAACCAAACCTGCACAGTCTTCAAAACACAGGGCAGATAGAGAGGAACAGGAGATACACAGATGCACTGATACAGAGGAACAGCAAAAGTCCTGATTGTCTCCTTTACTCCTTTGCCTGTGTGGTCTCACATTTGATTCACTTTTCTGTTCTGAACATTTAGCACACATTTTTATGGAACTGATCATTCACTCCTGCTTTCTGTTTCTAATGTCCTGTCACAGTTTAAGGCCAGCTGGCAACTCTGCCACACAGTAGCTCACTCTCCCCCATCCCCAGGGGGATGGGGAGGAGAATCAGAAAAAGAATTTTACAAACCTTATGGGTTGAGATAAGAACCCATTGAGAGTTTCATAATTAAAACAAAGTAAAAACAAACAAACAAACCCACAAAACCAAACCGAAAATAAACCAAAGGAACAAGTGATGTACCAACAGTTGCTCAACTGTCCTCTGACCAATGATGCCCAACTCATCCCCCAGCAGTGATCAGTGACTCCTGGCCAACTTCACTCAGCTTATGCTCTGAGAATGACTCTGTGGCATGGAATATCCCTTTGACCAGTTCAGATCCTGCCTGTTCTGGCTGTGCTCCCTCTCAGCTTCTTGTGCAGCTCCTCACTGTCAGAGCACAGAAAATTGAAAAGTCTTTGACTTAGAGTAAGCACTACTCATCAATAACTAAAACATCAGCGTGCTATCAATATTTTTCTCATGCTGAATCCAAACTGCAGTGCTGTACTGATTTCTATGAAGAAAATGAACTATCCCAGCCCAAAACAGGACATCTTCTGGCCAGCTCTTCATGCATGGAAGGGCCTTTCCCTTTGTGCTAGGGGTGCTTAGAAGCCTCTTGGACATCCAAGCTTTTACTCCTATTATGCATCCAAACCTCCCTGTCCCTCTTCATTCAGGTGCCACAATCACTTACAGACAAACATCTAAAACTGCCAGGTGAGAAAATTTACCCTAATCATTCTCATTCAATAAGTTGTTGCTTTCAATAACAAGAATAATTAATTCAGAAAAATCTTCAGAATAAAGTTTGTGTTATCCCTGTAGTTCCTTTACACTTAGGTCTCCTTCCACACAATCCAAAAGAAAGCCATGATCATGAACATAGGAGTCACTGACCCCATTTACCAGTGCTTTCATTCAGGCTCTTCCCCCTTTGGGACTTCCATTCTGCCTGCACGTGCAGTATTAGAACATTTGGTCTCAAATCCACCTGCAATATCAGAATATTTCCGCTCAAATCCTTGTAGAAAGGAACCATGTGTAGGATTGCTCTCAGTGTGCTTGGCATCTGTGTGTGTTTTACACTGGCTGTAGACACTCAACAGTAGAACATTGTGATTTCACTTATTCATCCACTCCTGAAGTAGCCTGAATAAGCTACTTATTATTAAACAAAAAAGCAGCCTAAATATCCCAGGCTCTCCATTTCTGACTATGGGGCATCCACAGCTTCTCTGGGCAATGTACACCAGTGCCTCACCGCCTACAGAGTAAAGAATTTCTTCCTAATATTTAATCCAAACCTCCCCTCTGCCAGTTTAAAGCCATTCTGCCTTGTCCTGACACTACCTGCCCTTGTAAAAAGTCCCTCCCCTGCTCTTTTGTGGGCTCCTTTAGAGAATGGAAGATGCCTTAAGGTCTCCCCAGAGCCTTCCTTTCTCCAGGCTGAACAAACCCAACTCTCTCAGCCTATTACCTTTCCATTCTTGTTTTGAATCTGAATCCTGCTAGTTTCACTTAACATGTTCTTGTTTCAGAAGACAGGACGAACTTACAATGGCTACTGACCTTCCCCATGTGACTCTTGGTTTTGCAGATTTGTGCCACATTCTCCTTAAGTTATTAATTTTCAAGGGGGCAGGTAAAAATCTATTTAGTTCCTTCCAGAGAAGCCATCACCAGCCTTTGAAAGTAGGGTATCTCTGTAATTATGAAGTATGACAACAATAACAGCAGTAATGATGGTCATTTTCTTCTTCTGCTGAATGAAAATAAGGTCACTCATAATCTCATGCTTCTGTAGAATCTAGATAGCACCTGGAAGAAACTAGAGAATGAAAGAAGCCAATGCCCACATGCTGCTGTGCGTAATGAATGAATCATATCTCTTTAAGGCTGTGGGGAGGAAAACAATACATTTGAACTAAAAAGCTGAGGCTGATCCTGGGCACATGACATTTAAAGATAGCATACCTAGCCTGAAATGCAATAGGTGGCTGTGAAAGGGCCTTTAAGCTTCATTCCAACCTGGTGACAAGCCTTGACTGTGAAGCTTGTGAAGCTTGTTTCTCTAAATTAGGATTCATGGGCCAAATTCATAGGAAATCTAAATGGAAACCATGTGGTTGGCTTCTGCAGCAGATAAATCCAACCAAAATGGCCATTTTTGCCACCTACAGTATGGATATTTGCAATTGTTGAATCAGAGAGGACAGCTACAAATACAATTGTTTTTTGATGCCTGCATGTTTTAGCTCACCAAGTCTCCACTGGGAAGGTCTGTGACATTAAGATACAGGTTAAGTAGCCATTTATTCACTTATTTTGTTCTATAAATGAAGAACAAAATACACAACCAGCCAACAGACCTAGTTGTGGAAGTTGGTTTGTTCCTCATTCCTTGCTCATTTTATTTGTGTCTCCCACTCACACCTGGAAGAGGAAGATGGGATCTCTTGGCATAGACTGAAAGGTGGAATGACTGTGAGGTCATTAGGTCTGCTTCAATCCAGGGAGCAGAAGCCTAGACTAGCAAGACTTCAGTAGTCTGGGGGAAGGCTTTATCAATGTCCTTGGCAGAGTGCAGAGGTGAATGTTCCTGGAATTTTAATCACACCTGTAACTCTTCATGACAATCCAGAAACTGTGCTGGGGAGAAACTCTGTACTGGAGTTTGGCCTGAGAATGTATTTTTCATGCTCTCCTAAATTTCACTTGAATTTACTGGTGGGTCAATCTGAAACAATGAGCCTGGAGGTTATTTAATTCCTAGTCTGGAATGTCGTCTTTTTGTTATATTTTTTTCCTATTTTATGATGGTAGTTCAGTTTTTTAGTTACAAATCACTATTCTCTGCACTTAATACCCAGCATAAGAAACCTTTTTGCATACTTTAGGACATATTCAGTCAGCCTCTGCTCTATCATCAGGATAAGGCTTCCTGAAATATTTCAAATACTTCACTTTTTAAAAAAGTGTTGTTCTGTTACATTTCTCATATAAATGTACTTGTGTGTATATTTATATTTATGTATGACCTTTTCCAGGTAGCACAGCACATTGCAAAGACCATGACAATGAGAAACCCACTCACTGATTTCATTACTGTAAATTGCAGTGAGTCCTTCTACAAAAGCTTCATTTTCTACATCAGCAGCATTTCTAGACTGAAACTGATACCAGACTTATGGCTGTGTCAAACTGTCTGCAGGACATCCAAATAGAGCAATTGCAGTTAATGTATAAAACATGTCAGCCTTAAAAAAACCCATTGTATTGAAATTGTTTATGACTTTGAACTCAATCATCTTAGAGTCCTTTTATTTCCTTACAGCTCACTCCAGATACTGTGATGTAACTTAGAGTCTGTCCATGCCCTTAATAAGAAATTGGTTCAAGGTTGAGAGTGAATGCAGTACCCAAAGTTCAGCAGCACTAGCACTGTTGGAATCTAGGTTCAGAGAGTTTAATCTCACCTTTATGCTGTTGCATAAACCATCCAGGTATGCTTTGCTTGCTTTACTCAGAGACTTCACTTTTTCATTCCACACTTTCCATTTTGGACATGATGTAGCTCTAAAACACTGGCTTTCACTCACTTTGATGCACATTTTTCTCATTTACAGCTAATCCTCAGATTATCTCCTGAAGTTTCTTTGAAGAGCACTCAAAATTCTGGATAAAATTTAGTGAAGGACATTGCTAAATAAACTTTCACAGTCTTTTCCCTTTTCTTTTTAAAGATTTTGTATTAGAGCTCCACTGAATAAAAATGAACACAAATGTGATTACCTTTGCAGTGGCTGTTCAGAAAAGCTTTGAAAAATTTTGGTGAGGACTATTTGCCACACTATTTAACTAAAGAAGATCTTCAGATAAATATGTGTTCAGTCTTAGGCATTTAATAAACACTTAAAAATATTTTGAGGGTGTCAGCCTCTTTATTCCATTTGAGAGGACTACATTCAGCAAAGCCATCAAATCTAAGTATTTTGTTACAGTAGGCTCTGTTTACCTGCATGCCAACACATTAACACCTCTGGGATATGTGGAAATAAATGCATAAAGTGTACATTCCTTCATTTAAGCATTTATGCATAATGTTTAGGAGTTGGATGTCACAGTACACTACAGAGGCAGCATAAATCCTGAGGATAAAATGCACTATGTGACAAAAACTGTCTTTTTGTCAGCTCCACGCATTCTGCAATCATCTGTATGAATGCAGCCAGAGGATGAATTGGTGTGAAGGGTTTACTGAAGGGTTGGTGCTTTCAGGGAAAAATAAAATCAACCTGTCGAGAACACACTCAAAAGAGAGGAAGCACAGAATAATGCTGAACTTGAGAAAAGGATTTTAGGCTTTTCAGGTGCAAAAAGCAGAGTAAGCCAGAGGTTTGTTGTTACAGGTGCTACACTCAGGATTCCTTCTAATTCCTTAAGAAGGTCTCTGAGTCATCATCACCTGGCAAAGACTGTCACACTTTCAGCAGTGCATTTGAGAAAGAAAGCTGTTCCAAGCATGGAACTTATTTTTCTCTTTTAAATGGGTTTAAATTAAGTCATCATGAAATTTTTCAGGCTGACAACCTAAGAAACTGAAATCCTTTGTTCTGGAACTTTTATTCCCAGGTCATTTTTGCCACCTACAGTATGGATATTTGCAATTGTTGAATCAGAGAGGACAGCTACAAATACAATTGTTTTTTGATGCCTGCATGTTTTAGCTCACCAAGTCTCCACTGGGAAGGTCTGTGACATTAAGATACAGGTTAAGTAGCCATTTATTCACTTATTTTGTTCTATAAATGTTCTCACTTCCCCTGGGATCAGCATGCTTGCAGCAACAGATACGAATATTTAGTTCAGAATATTACAGCAAACAAATCTTCCCAAATCACCCAGCCAGTAAAGGTGAGTGCCTCTCTCCATTCACATATCTGCCCCCAAATGTCTCCTACTTACAAAGCCTGGAAAAAAGATTTACCTTGCAGCAAGCCTCAGAAAAAACAAACTCACTCTGGATGTCTCTCTGCATATGTCTGGAAGCAGAAAGAAGGTATGTATTCCATTTATGTGACTGCTAGCATACTCTCCAGCTCTTATCTGAGAGGCAGGCTGTTGGTGCACACTGAAAGAGGAGAATCAAGATCCAGCAGTGATGCCACACTAAAAGCTCACATACCTGCTAAATTGCACCAATAGGGGCATTAAAAGCAAAAGGTACTTGGCTGCTAAACACAGAATGTGTTTTATTTAGTGAGTTGTGCAAAGACCATAAGGTCTCTCCTGAGAAGATGAGAACTGCTACTCCCAGTCTGAAACATTTTATGGGTGGCTCAGTGTCAGGTGGGTTGGGCTGGGTGACATCTTTATTTCCTAGTTCCCTCCCCACCTCCCTGTACAGATCACAAGACAACAAAACAAATTTTTTTCCAGGTTAAACCTTTATTTATTTTCTCAAGACAAACAAGAGAGAATTACTCTGATCAAGCTGATGTAGTGCTTTTCAAACTGTGGTTTCTTTAACAGTTTAAAACTGTGTATAAATGAGTAGAAGAGACAATTACACTGACCTACACAGACAAGAGTAATTGGGTCTCTGTGTGCAGTAAATCAGGCTTCTGTATTTTTATGACTGACTGTAAGATGTATGGCCAGTATTAAAATTGTCTGGTATTTATTATGCGAGCATGATGGTTTTTATTTTCATCTGTTTGCTACTCAGCCATGTTCTTCATCTTTGTGCCAAAACTTTATGAGTAAGATACAAGACCTCAAAAGTGTCAGAAAATCCTGGTTGAAGGTGCTCTGCCATTTCCAACAGCAACAGCAAGAAAAGTTTTCTGTGAATTTCAGTTTCGGGGAAAATTTTCTTAGGGAAGCTTTAATATTTCTGTGTTTTAACAAGTATTTCCTGGATTTTAAGCCAAAGCACTAACTAGTCTGTGATGCCCTTTGCTATGGATGGCCCAGCTCGCTCAAGCTCTTCTACACAGCACTTCCTTTAGAGAGCACAGAAATACTTTTGCACGTGTAGCAGCTGGTCTGGGCCAGCACCAAAAGAAAGAACAGGGGCACGTCCTCCCTGTTCTCTTGCTGACCTCTCCTCTTAGTCCTGACTTGGTGTGGGGAACTGCATTTGTCTGAACCAAGTTCAAGGACGGACTTAGAGGACAGAGACCTTAATTCAACCTGCATGGGAAGAGAGAGGTGTTTACAGCTGGACAGCTGAAATTTGAACAACAGAGAGAGAGAGAGATAGAGGCAAAGGGGAATGGCAGCAGATGAAGACTTAGGGAATAGGACACAAAGCAAAAGGGTAACAAAAACCAGGAAAATGAAGGGTGAGGGATTGAAGAGCTGGGGATGAGAAGCAAAACAAACCTAGAAAATGGGTGAAGGAGGAAATTGGCTCTGTCTGGGTAAACAGGGATGGTAACTTGGAAAAAACACATTTATACTCACTCAACAAAAATATTCATACTAAGATGAGAACTTGGGGAGTGGATGGTGAAATGAGTTAAATGAGCAGTACAGCTGAAGAACAAGGGGAAAAATGGAGAGCTGAATTGGCACCTGTGAACACCTCCCTCAGTGGAGCCACTGGGCTTGTTATGGACACATCTCACTCTGCTGTCAGCAGCACCCAGGAAACCCACCAGCTAATTTTTCCATCCCTGATGGTAGGCCTTCCAACAGAGGAATGAGATGAGCTGCTGCCTGTGGTGATTAATTGTGGCACTAATACACATGGAAGAATTTGCTTCTGTGGATTCAGATGCTTCCATTGCCCTCAGCACATCCAGTTCAGCACTAGAGGATGGACCTGCTCTCTTCAATTTTTGCTTTGCTTTTTTCGAAGGGGTGCAAAAAAGAGAGAAGAGGGTGGTTTAAATACATTCCCTACCTGGGGAAAAGAGATGTGAAGGCAATTTTCCCCTTTCTGTAGAAAGCTTAAGAGGTAGAGAGCTACTCTATAAAGCTTTACCTTCCAGCAAACCATCACTGATGCCAGGAGCCTGCCCAGGAGTCTCCAAAGGTGTTGCCTGTGGACAGCTGGACAGTACCAGAAGCACTCACTGCTTGAATTTCTGCTAGTGGTGCTGACAAACTACAAAATTCACCTTGCCTTCCAGCTTCAGGAAGGAGCATATTTTCCTCATATACAGGATGACAAGAGGCAGCAAAATGGAATCTCTCTTTTTTCATGTTTTTTTTTAATATATCCTTAAAATACTTTTAAAACATGCAAGTATACTTTTCAGACTACAGCTATCTGTTCTTTCTCTTGAAAGAAATTTAATAAAAATCCCACTCAGGTTGAATATAGAGAGGATCAGAAGAAATAAACGTGAAATTTTACCTCAGTGGGAATTGTAAAATTAAGTCCAGAAGAAAAGAGCATTCCCTTTACTATGTAAAACAGCATTATCTTGCTTGTAGGCACTACTGAAAGCAGAGAAGTTTCACTGTACCAGAAACAGACGGGCAAAAGCACCAGTAAATCTACACACTATATTTATGGGATAGTACAAAATTCATCCCTGGCTCATGCAACTTAAATTATTTGAAAACAAAGTCGAGTTGCCAGGTCTTTTGATGTGAGTGTATTGGAGGGACTGTGATAGCTGTGTTGTCCCAGAAAGTTATCAGGAGCAGGATCCCGGAAATTCAGTGAGATCATCATTTAGCTACACAATTGCCATTAATTTGAGTTAATTCCTTTGTAAGTGCTGATGCGTTCCTCCTCCCTGACTTCACTCAGAATCACAATGTTGGAAGCTGCCTTCCAAGAAGCCATCATAAATAGAGACTCTGGGGGGAATTGCTAAAAGTTCCCACCACAAGAGCCAATCAAATCCCCCAGAAAATTACATATCACCAGAGATTTAGACAAAGCAACTTCAATTTTAAACAGGTGGGCATATAAACAAGCAGGCACCAAGCATGCACTGTTATGCATCTGGCTTCAATGTTAAACTGCAACAAAGTTAAAGCTTCAATATTATCTGGAGACACCTTTACTAATAAACAGAAATAGTCTCCAAAACAAAAATCCATCAGAAAACACATTGAATACTATAACACAAACTAACAAAATTTTAGTTTCTACTTTCAAAGCCCTGTCCAGCCTAAAAGTCAAACACAAGACTTTCCTTTCCTCACCTAGAGCAACAGGTAACAGCAACTGCTTTTTCAGCCAGGCTCTCAGCATCTCCCCCAGCACATCCTGTTAATGTTTTGCAAATATTTGGCTCCTACCTCAACTGAAATATTTCTAGTTTCAAGAAATACTTTTTTATGCATATATAAAAAACATGCCGAGAGAGAAAAACAACTCATATGTATCTTACATCAAATAAAGTGAGTTTCTCTCTCACTTTAAAACAATCAGTCCCCTTCTCTCCTCCCAAGAGTAGCAATTTTAACATCCTATGCTAAGAAAAATAAACTGAAAGGCCAAAACTCTATGCACAGAAGAGAACCTCCTGCAAAAATGTTTCTGTGGCCGAGTATGCCCAATTCTCCTCTGCATGCTCTCCTAAGACTGGGTTAACAAACATTAGTAAAGAATCCTCAGCACTGTAGTCACAGGTTTTTTCAGTCAACATGCAAATATTTTCACAACATATTCCCAAATCAAGGATGAGACTCTCCTTTTGCCTTTACCTATTCTTTTGTCTCCTGCAAACTGTGAACACTGCTCTAAAGATCTAAAGATAATCACGTCTCTAATAAAAATTACAGCAGAATTACAAAAATATTGAGAGGTGGAGATTGGGGCTGACTGGTATTTCAGGATTAGGTATTTCATGAAAATTATCTCCTTAGGGTGGTAGCACATTTTGTCCCATGTTTAGCCAGCCAGTGGATTAGGGAGGAAATTTCCCTTGCAGATCACTGTATGCTTTGGAAAAACAACACTTAAACTGCTTGCCCATTACTAACTGATAAACACCTGTGGTGATAACTGGAAACATGCAGAGGTTCAGGCATAAAATCCATCACCCTTGCTAACAAAAGAGTGAAGAAAACTACATTTTCCTTGCCTGTCCTAGAGAAGCAGTGAGTATAACCAAGCAGAAGTGCCAAGGGGCAGAGCAGCCGCATGAGGTTATTTACCTGTTTCGGCGTCTCTGGGGGGAGCATGACAATAGCAGCACTCCATGAAGATAACGTAGTTCAACACGTTGAAGAACAGCCCTGAAACCCCAATAATGAGGACGAGTAGCGCTTTCTCGGTCTTCTGAGGGTTGATAAACCTCTTGATAGCCTCCACAAAGATGCTGAACATTAGCGCGGCGGCGAAGACAGAGTTGCCGAAAGCCCCCAGCACATCTGCCCGGCTGAAGCCGAACGTGCTGGCTTTGTGCCACCTGACGCGGCTGAACCGGACGCCGAAGAGCCCAATGATCATGGAGATCAAGTGGGAGAGAACAGCGAAGGCATCTGAGGCCAAGGAGAGAGAATTGCCCACGTAGGCGACCGAGATCTC
Organism: Certhia americana; assembly: GCA_018697195.1. Lineage (NCBI taxonomy): Eukaryota > Metazoa > Chordata > Aves > Passeriformes > Certhiidae > Certhia > Certhia americana. The sequence continues at coordinate 93,424,713 of CM031859.1, forward strand.
AATGGCGAAAATGGCAAGGCTCAACATGCACATGAGGATGAGGCGGCTGCTGCGGCCCGAGTAGCGGCCCATCCCTGCCCCTTGCTCCCAGGATCTGCGGACACAGCACTGAGCCAGGAGCAGCTCCCTGCCCTACAGCTGTCAGGGCTCCTCACATGTGGGAGCCACTTTTATAGGAAGCAGTAAAACAATAAAGCAGTTTAAAGGGCGGTTCAGTGAGATTTGTCATGTGAAGACACAGAGAGAGCTCCAGTCCTGCAGGTGTCCCACCCTCAGGAGGCATTTTTTCCTACAAAACCAAAAATAAACTGAGGAAGAGCAGCAGCACTTGCTACTCTGTTCAGTGTCAGTGTCCTGAAAAACTGAATAAGGCCCAGACAGGAGAGCATAAGAAGGTGGCTCAGAATCTAAAGTGGTTAAAAAAAACCTCTCCTTTGCATAAAACTCTCCTCTCATGTCTATTCCTGCCATTTCTCTTCCCATCTGTGGAAAAAGACATTTGAAATCCATGTTGGGTGGACATTATTTTTAAGAACACAATGAACATGAACTGCTTGTGAGAGTCACTGAAGATGTTGTCTATAGAACAAGCTTCAAAGACAACTGATTTGATCTTTCATTTTAGCAACCGAATAAAACAATTGTACAATGATTTCTTGTACTTCTGGCACATTTTAACACTGCTCATGGAAATGGAGAAAATTTGGAGGCCATTTTCTAAACAAATTGCAAGTAGACATGGAAGCTGAAGCTTAACAATAAACCCAAAGCATATTGTTTATTTCCCATTTCGAAAACCATTTTGAAAAAATCTCAAAATAATTCTTATATGCTTGCACATAGAAGTCAGAGCTGGGGGAAGCACAACCAGAAGTTCAGGCTGCTGAAGTCCTAGCTTGTACTTTGTGCCATTTCTGGAAAATAGATCCTGAAGCAGTAGCATTTTTTTCACTCATTGCAGTACACATTGAGCTCTGCGTGTCCCCATAGTTGACACCAACTCACAAAATACCACTAATGGCACACCAGGCAGCATGGGCCATAAGAACAGGTATTTTCCTTGAAAAATTTATGATCCAGCTTTTTATTTAAAATGCCCATCTGTGTACATACATGCACACAGTTAGTTATGAGATAGGACAGAAGGAAATTACATGAATTACATGCAGTACAGCCACGGAGAGGTAATATTGATAACCTGAGCTGACCAATTGTCCCTACTGGCCTTAGGCTTACCATGATGAATTAACTTTAGGTTAAAAACAAACACCCACCCCCACTTTTCATCTGGATTTTTGATCACAGGCTTTCAACAGCAAAAATATTTATGTTTAAAGTCCAGTTTGTTAGAAACCTTGCCTGCCAACATACGTAATATTTAACATTTGGTCATTTGCCTACCTACACAGTGCAGCTGCAGCTCAAGGGTTTCCCTCCTCCTGCTGTTTTAAGAACATCATTAAGCCTGGAAGGCTGGATTACCAGAAGTAATTACAACACTGAAAACTGTCACTTACTCATGTTCCTCTTCATCTTCATTCACACCTGTGTCACCTCTTCTATCCCAGCTATTTCTATGGTGTTTTTTTTTCCTACTTGTATTATGTTGATGTTTAACTACTTATTTTATTTTATTACTTGAACTACAGAGCATGAAGGGTGACAATTTTTTTCCAAGTTATTCTCCTTTCAATGGGTACAGACCAAGGTCAAACTTCAGTGGTCTCAAAAGCCATGCCTTCCACAAGGCTGTAATTATCAAAACAAGAAATAAATTAAGCACTCCCTTTGCAGCAGAGCAAAAACGTTCACCTGCGCTCTGTTTCCAATAAGGAGCTGCAAGCAAGATGTTAAGGCACTTCCCTTATACCCTCCCTTACAGTTTAATGTAAATTTGTGAGTCTACAAGAACTAAAGAATACCAGGAAGTTTGCAATTCTATTATAAACACAAAGCAGTATCATTTAATCGACAGCAGTGTATTATTCCAATTCATATACCTATTTTTCTAACAGACAGAATCTACTCTGGGTCTGAAAGTTTTTTTCTATAATTCTACACAGATAGCTCAGATTGTGCTTTTGGCAAAAGGATACTTGTCATGGATGTTATCTCTCCCAGGCAAACATTAGCCTCATTGTGGAAGATCATCACAGGGACATCTGCATGTGAAGTAGCAACATTTCAGACCCTTCAAGCCTTATTATGGCCAGGAAGAAATACGGTCAGAAAAAGTAAGAGGGAAACCCTCCCCCCCCCACCCCCCCCCAAAAAAAAAAAAAAAAAGGCTGGCCTTATGTGAAATCTGTCTTCAAACAAACCCATTTGTAGGCTGAGAGCAACTCATTTCTAAAAACAGTGTGTCAACATGTTTACTCAAGGATTTGATCCAGTCATCTGGTTGAAGGCTGGCTGTTTGTTCAAACCAGTAAGGTCAGAGGCTGCATTTAGTTTTGCCTTTCCTTTGTTCTGAGTTACTAACGGCTTCCACATCTTGTTTTTAAAATATGGCTGTTGTAGAGCATTTCAGTGGGAGCTGAGAGTGCTCATCTATTCTTAAAAAATCTGTTTTGCTCTCCCAAAAAATCTGGGCACGTTCCTGCCTCTTATACCTGAGGGCATTGGAGCTGCTGGTTGCTGCTTTTCCCCTTCCCCAGCACCAGAGAGGTGCTGTGGCCAATCCCTCTCCAGGCTACTCTTAGTCAGCCACCATTTCAGGCTATGAAAACATCACTCTGGTGTTACTGTTCAACCTCTTTCTCCCAGCATTGGAGGCAGCACACCAGGATAGAGACCTTAGGGCCAGTCATCTGGTTTGTCAACTCAAGCCAAAGATAAATGCATACACAGACACATCCTTCCCTAAATCCCTTGCTCATTACTATGCCCAAGAAAATATCTAGATAAATGCAAGATGGATGATTTTAAGATGCAATTGAAGCAAACCCTTCAGGACTAACCAAAGAATATTACAGAGAATTTCCAAGTTTCAAGCATTCTGAGCAAGCTGATCTGAAATATTAAAAATTTTTGCACTCTTCTGTGGAAAAACTGGGCATTATCACAAGGCACATGATCCTAACTAGACAGGCCAGGTTCAAATTTTTATGTTCAAAATTTTGACTGGGAAGGTTGACCACAGGAATTTGGGGAGAAGCAAACATTCTGCATGCCTTTGAAAAGCAGAAAAGATCTGGCAACAACACTCTAAGTCTCCTGCATGCTTAAGACTATGGCTTCTACATGAAACCAAATTTTTGGAAAGAAGCAGCCAAGCAGTGTTGGCCCAGACACAGTTTGGGGAGAATCTTACTGGTCCAACTTTTTAATTGCCAGGTTTTCACTATACTCTTTTCAGAGAAAGGCATTCATGCAGACAGCCTTCAAACTTACAGGAGGAAAAAAAGAACTCAAGTGTGTGTCATCTAACCACTGTTTTGTGCCAGGACCACCTCTTTATTTTTTAAAGCCTACCTTAGGCTGAGTGGAAGTAATGGTATTTTTAAAATGATTTCGCAACCCTGTAACATCCAGACTCCTCTGCTAGAGCAACACTTAGTAAGTGTAGAAAAAGCAAAAAAGGCTTTATGAAAAATGCTGTAGCTATAACCATGTGCTAAAATCTCTAGCACTGAGCTTAACTCTCTTCAGATTGCCTTTGCATTACTCACTGCAGTATCACTGTCAGACAGCCATAAAGGCCAGTTTGCAAAATAAGAACAGAGCTTGGCAAAATACCTGGAAGAAATGGCCGACACCTGCATCTTGCTACTATGTGGCATTTAATGTTTCAAACTTGCTTTACAAGGGGGTGAAAAACCTTCTCCCCCGGCACTCTGCTCTCCCGACACCCCACCTGGAGTGCTGTGTCCAGCTTTGGGGCCATCAACCTAACAGTGTAGAGCTATTGGAATGAATCCAGGGAAGAGTGATATAGAGGCTCCGAGGCCTGGAGCACCTCTCCTGTGCAGGCAGGCTGAGAGTTGGGGCTGCTCAGCCTGGAGCAGAGAAGGCTGCAGGGAGACCCCAGAGCACCTTCCAGTGCCTAAAGGAGCCTATGAGGAACCTGTAGGGGGACTTACAAGGGCAGGCAGTGATAGGACAGGGGGAAATGGCTTTAAATTGAAAGAGGGCAGGTTCAGGTGAGATACTAGGAGGAAACTCTTGCATGTGTGTTTGCTGAGAGGCACTGGAACAGGTTGTCCAGGGAAGCTGTGGATGCTCCATGCCTGGAAGTGTTCAAGGATAGGCTTGGATGGGGCTCTGAGCAACCCCTTCTACTGAAAGGTGTCTCTGTCACAGAAGGGGAATTGGAACAAGATGATCTTTAAGGTCCCTTCCAACCCATCCAAGCCATTTATGATTTTATGTTTTTATGAAAATATTCCTTGAAAGACCTGGCTTCAGAGAGGAGATTTCTAAGGGTAGTAATTACTCTGCTTAAAGGTTAGCAGCAAGTCTCTACTAAAAAATTTGAAGGCAAAATAAAAAGCAGATGTTTTATCTAGAAAGTAATGTCAGCACACTGAAGCGTACTGTAGTTTTTACGACATTCTCTCCCACCTTTCAGGCATTTTCTCAACGTGCAAGGAAATACATGCACCAAAACAGAAAAAAGACATGAGCAAAGGATACCTATTCCTCCCTACTGAGCAGCACAGAAGAGACCCACCACAGCACATTACAGCTCACAATACATCTTTATTATTGGAGATGCTTACAGAAAAGTCTGTGAATTACTGCTAGCCTAAGACTAACCATTGGGGAGCCGGGTAATGGTTTATGGCTTTGTCTTTGAATTATTTAAAAAGGTCACAAAACTGATTGAAGTTTAACGGGCTATTTCAGTCTCATTAAAAAAAGTTCAATTCACAGATAAAGGAGAAGGTTCTTTCACTAGTGATTTAGTAACTACGACCAAAGAGAGTGTAGAACTTGGCAGGGTTTTTGCCACACACACATCTTGCTCCAGCCTGGAGCTCACGGAGAGGCTGGAAAGGTATGCAGAGGCTTTTTGCTCCCATGGATGGGGCACCAGGCTCAAGATCTTGATCCCTGAAATAAAAGGATATTAATAAATAAATATAATTTATAAAAAGTATTTCCAATAAAAACAAAAGTGCAATAAAGTGTATTATACACGAAATCTTAAAACCGCAATAATTATTCTGAAAGTTCCAGAAGGGAAGTAAGTATATTGAATTATGTAGGACAGCAAGAGTCTGTACATAAGTGTTATACCAAAAGGCATCTTGTATAATTCTTTTATATTCAAAACATTTTGATTTTGAGCTTGGTAAATACTCTCCAGTTCAGTTATATTTTACCTGGCAGTGGTCTTCTTGATCCAATCCTCGCACTCAATTTCCCCACAGAAAGGGATTTGTACAATCTGAAGAGAGGAGAGGAGAGGAGGGGAGAGAGAAAAACCCAACAGTTATACATCTAAAAAAATCATCTTTCTCTTTGGAAGATTCCTAAACCTTCAGATCTCATATACAGATCTCAAACTGGGAAAAGTTCCAATTGTTACAACTGAATTTTAAAAGCTCTTTTTAATCAGAGAAATAGTTAAGCACAGTCATCCCTCCACAGTGCAGTATGGAAAATCACAGTATGGAAAATCCACACAAACCCAAAGCACCATTTAAAATTAAATCTATTTTTTTAACCAAATACATCTTTCTTCTGTGCAAAGTAAAACCACTGTTTTCTCATTAAATGTTCTGTTTTTCTGGAAAAGTTTAAAGTTTTCAAACTACTGAGCAAATGCTCACCTTACACACTGCAAGACAGTCCCCTAACAAAATACCCATTTTAATTTCATTACTACGAATTTTCATTTTTCTGAGCATACATTATTTTAAGAAAACAGAACTGCCAACAGCACATTTTCTGGGAGGTGTGGGGGTGGATGTGCAGCTTCCTGCTCTTTCCTTCACTTAGTTTAACTGAAGAAAATTGAGTGAGTAAGGCTGAAATGATAATGTCACACGCTCCTCTCTGTACTACTCTTAGCTATTGTAGCAGACCTCTTGCCCCTAGTTTTATATTCAATTTTACTGACTTGTTTTCTTTTTTACTGGACTTCCACAGAGAAAATTCAATTTGCTATCAAGAGGTATCATTACTGCTAAAAAAACACCACCTACACACATTTGAACACTCATGAAATGCTGATAGCTGAGGGCAACCTCAGCTACTAAATTCAGCCTTCACTCATTTTAATCCTATCCTAACTGTGAATAAAGTTTATTCAGTGCATCTTTCTTACACCTAATTTACATTCTTACTGCAAAATTCTCAATTTGCCATTAACTGGAACACACCTTTATTAGATTTCACTTTATAGCTTCACTTTCTTGCAACTGAAAAAAGGAACTATTACCACTCTACTACACTGTTCTTGCAGAAATCTTTTGTTAGTGAAATGAAAAACAGTCCACATTTTTAAGGACTTAAGAGTCTGCAGTTCCATTAAGCGAAAAACAGCAGCAGGAACTAAACAGGAGCACTTACTTCATCTTACAAATTTTCCTCTTAAACAGTAGTCAGTGCTAACAGAGTGTAATTTCAAGTAATTCAGAATACATATGCTATAAAATTATGTAAATACAACAAAAATAGGTGGACAGTGAAACAAACACAAAATAGCATATTTTTTCTTTTTTTTTTTTTTTTTTTCCAATTCATATATGCAGCTCATAATAAATTCATATAACCTAAGTACCAAAACAGTGAAAGTATCCAACCTGGAATGTAAAATTATTTGTTCACATTTCCAAGCTTAACTACATTTAGAATACATTAGAATTCTAAGCATTATAAAAACAGCTTAATTCTCTTTGTCATATGTAGAATCTAGCTGCACACAACATTGATGAATCAGTCCCTGCTCTGAAGTTCATCATTATTCCTTTAAATTTTTTTCTAAATTGAATTTAAGTGCAATAGAAATACAAGAAAATAGTAAAACAGAAGGTCAAGCCTAACCAGGAATAACTTAAAATTATTTTTGAAGTTTAACAGAGTATTTATAGATTCTGGGCACTTGTATATTTTTCATCAGGAATTTTGAAATTTTCAGAGTGGACCTAACTCGTACACAACCCCCCAATGCCTCTATAAAATACACAACCTTACTAATTAATGTTGGGGATCCTACCTCTTGAACACACTAATTCAAACACATAAACCATTTCCCAACCTGATCTGTGACAGAATGCCAGGGTTAAAAAATTCTGCCACCAATTCTTTGTAAAAGAACCAGCAGCTCAATTCTGTGCTGAAGGTTTAATCTCTCAATACTTTCTCAAAGCTGATCAGTAGAGCTCACTCATCCACATGATGGGTTATTGTTACTATAAATCCAAGGAGGTTTCTGAGTTGCAGTAATTCTAAATGAACCTGATGGCTTCTACTCAGGTCATAAAGGCAGAAGTTCCTTGACGTAAACAGGTTGTACTTTGAACTCTTACCTGGACCTTTATATGAGACTTAAGAAGTGTTTTGTCTCTGTTTGCATTAGAATAATGACAGTGAGGTTATTGTAAAATTAATGAAATGCTTACAATGCTCTCTCTTGAAAGCATATGCTGATAAATCCATTATTTTTAAGGGATAAAAAGGGTGTGAAGCACAAGAATAGAAGTAGTAAATTCTCTTACTTTTCCTGAATCAAGCTCTTTTTGAAAGTCCTCCATATTACTGGCCACCACCATATGACTTTTTAGGTCCTCAGATGCTCTAAGAAAAGGAAAAAAATTCAGTCATGGCAGATTTATTCACAAAAATCACTGGCCCAATGAGCTGAGTTTTCAGAGCCAGTCAAAACATAAGGTTACAAAAAGAGCTATATATTCATTAGAATGCTCCTAATCAGTTAGGTCTTTCTACCACTGATCCCCAAGGAGGTAAAATTTTGATTAATTGCTGATGGGGTGTTCTCCAGGTTGCTGCACATTTCACTGTGTTCATTCACACTGTTGTGCCCATCAGTTAAATACTGACCTGAAGCAGACAGAAATAAATACTATAGATGTATATTTTCCCTTTTAAATTATCATCTAAATCTCAATCACAAGATGCTTTTGAACTACGTAAAAACATTCTGCCTGTAAACAATTTTGATCACAGAGAAGGAAATAGAAGAGCTCATCTGGCACAGTGCTGTGCCAACACCCTGCTCTTCTTGGTGGACTTACGAGGAACAATCTGCAGTGAGAGGCTTGTGAGGGATTTTGGCATTTGCAATAAGGGCAAAAAACAGTTTCAAAAGTATTTGCTTGCTTACAAAAAAACCAATCCTGTCAATAGGGTCTTAAAATACATTTTTGAACACAGAACTTCAGCTACTGAAGTTTCTCGGCCAACTTTGTGTCTTTCAAAATTCTGCATCAAAAGCATCTTTCACAAATAAGTCCTGTAAACAGGATCATGGAATTATTTAGGCTGGAAAAGATGTCTAAGATCATTAAGTCCATCCACTAAGCCAACACTGCCAGGCCCACTACTAAACCCTGACCATAAGCCCATTTATATGTTTTCTGAACACTTCAATGGATGGGTATTCCATTACTGTGCTGGCAGTATGTTTCAAGGCTTGACCACACTTCCAGTGAAGAAATTTTTTCCAATGCCCAATCTAAACTTTCCCTGGCTCAGCCTGAGATCATTTCCTCTTATCCTGATACTTGTTACCTGGGAGAAGAGACCCACTCTCACCTGGGTACACCCTCCTTTCAGGCAGTTGGAGAGAGCAGTAAGGTCTCCCCTGAGCTTCGTTTTTTCCAGAATAAACACCCCCCTGCTCCCTCACCACCGCTCACAGGACTTGTACTCTACACCCTTCACCAACTCTGCTACCCTTCCTTGGGCAGTGTAAAGGACATTGGGACCTATTTATGGTGCGTTTATGGTGTATTTATCTATTAATAGTACATGTAAACTCACGGATGTATTTTTAAAAATAAGTTCACAACCTTTTACGTTCCATTTCATAGGAACAACAACCAGCTTCTATTGCTGTACGTGCAGGAGGTTAAGAGCCATTTACTGTAACTCTCAGTTTACCTGCTGTAAAGGTTTGCATGGATGTCCTCCAAGATCTGCTTAAGTTTCTCTTCTGCTTCATGTTCAGACAATGTCAGCTTCTGCCCTGTGTCTCTTCTAACAGCTACAAACTGTTGGCTCTTCATGTCTCGTGGTCCCACTTCAACCCTGACAGGGACACCCTTTGTGGAAAAAAAAAATTAGAAGCTACGATGAAGAAGTAATTCTTAGAAGAGTTCATTTTCTCTCTCTTTCTCTGTGGCATTTTGTTTGTTTTGAAGTCCAGTCTCAATATAGACTCAATTCATACATTTAAGCTTCTTCGGAAAAAAAAAAATCATCATATATTCCAAAACTTTTATGCATTTCTGTGTTTCCCACCCACATCCTCTTCACTTGTGAATTCTACCTTGCTTTACTAGCTTGGAGACTGCATCAGTGCCAACATGCAAGTAATATTGAAGCACCACTGAAACTGCACTAAGTTATCTCACATATTGCAAATCAAGATTTTTTAAGTCTGAACAATTACGACTTCAATAGCAATTATAATGTACTAGTTCACCCAATAATACATTTAATTCTGTTTTCACATAATGCTTTCAATAGCATTCAACAGGTATTGTTCTAACAGCAAACAGCAAAACTTCTGTTAAATGCAGCCCTAATATCAACTTAATTGCATAGGATATCTGACTACAAACAGCTAATTGCTTTAGCAAAGCTTTTATACTTTATAAACTTTGGTGATAAGATGTAAGTTCTCATCCCTCATAAACCATCAGACAAAGATTTTCCATGTTACTGAAAAGAGGCAATTAAGAGTCTACCACATAATTTATTTTCTCTAGATGCTAACACGTATTCCAGAGTGTAAACATTCTTTTACAGGAAATGAAAAGAGTGAATGCAAACACATTTTGGGGGATTGTTTCTTGTCCCTCCCCCCTCCTCCCCAAGGAAATTGAATCAGTAAGTTTATAAGCTAAAACCATTCCACAGTGTTCAAGGGATGAAGAGGAGAATCAAAACCTGTACCCAAGCTTTCGATGCATTGTATGCTCTGAATCTCCTTGAGTTCACAGCTTCCAAATGATTCCCTAAACTCCCTCTGCCCCCACTACATTAATTATGCTAAAAAGGTGAATAATACAGTAAAATCCATCTGATCAGTGAAATATCTACTACCTCTGCAAAGCTACATATAAAACTATTCAAAACTGTTATTAACAAGCAATTCAAACTCAGCATTCTAGTTTATGACCCACAAAACATTGTCTCCATAATAAAAACTTGAAAGAGAGTATCCAGTACTTCTAATTGTAATACTACTAAGTGAAAGAATACTTCATGGTCCCTCAGGATGATTTCCCAAGAAAGCAATGGAACTAATACGAGACAATACAAAAGAAGTACCAGTGACTTGCTTTATTTTAGGAAGTAACATCAGAAGCTGCTAAGCTGAAAAGTACATAAGGCAAAATATTTTCCAATTAATTCTTGTACTTTTTATTCCAGCACCTTTCTATTTTTTACCCTATGAAACTCCTTTTACACTCAGTAAAAGGAGTGTATTGTTCTTGCAATGAGCCTGAAGGTGCTGTTTAGGTATTATGCTGGACACATTAGTAGATTTTATGAAAAACATCAAGTTTACCCTGTGCTGTGTGCCTCCTTGAAAAATCTAATTTTATTTAGAAAGTTTACCAACATGGCTTCATAGTACTAGAGCTCCATTGGAAAAAAAAAAGGGAAGAGAGCTTTGAGACAACGGGAACTTTGAACAATTTGGGTCACTTCTATCATGTTACTTTGAATATTAACATATTGAAACTGATTTTAAATTCAGAATAAAAATATGATTCTATAACAACACTCAACAAATCATTCAACTTTTAATTACCGTTATCACCACTGTTTCATTCTGCTTACTATTTTTATTTTATAAGAGCCTCTTTTATTAGAGGAAGCAGAACCATTCCTCTCAAGTGCTATATGAGGAGAATATGGCAATTCTGAAACAAAAAAATTTCTGCTTTCTTTGCTGACAGTGCAGATTTTATCTTCTCTGTTCTGCTGCATGCACAGAAGGCACTGTTGTGAATCAAGACACACTGAAGTATTAGTACACATTTTTAAAAATGCAAGTAATTTATGCTCCTAATTTAAATTTCTAGGTATATAAGTAGAGCCCTGGAGGTTTCAAAATCCCTAATGACTTGCAAATCCTAGCAAACAGAACAAGTCTCAGAAAACAACTTTTCTTTATTTATTCACGAAAGCGATCACTGCTTATTAGGCAGCAATTCTTAAGTTACAAAACATATTTGCCTTCAGAACACACATAGCATACCTCAGATATACCCCTCACCTAGGCTTCAAAACACCTCCTGGAAAAGAAAATACCTTCAGTTCCCAGTGGTTGAACTTCCAGCCAGGTGAGTAGTTGTCCCTTAAATCAGCCCGGACACGGATGTTGGCAGCAAGCAGCCTGCTACGATACTCATTACATTTCTTCAACAGAGCCTCTCTGTCCTCTTCAGAAAGGGAGTTTGTGATACCACAGGGAATAATTACAACCTGCAGTAGAACAGGACATGTACTTTATGCTACAAAAAAAATTAGCTCATAGTTATAAAAAACTTAAAACCAATCCTTTGGCCCTTATATTCCAGTAATTTCTTTCATGGTCTTGGAAATGAAGGATACATTTCCCTTTTCATACTAATGACACAGATATTATTACTTCAAATGGATGAACTAACAAAGGGCACTAGTCCACCACACGTATCCTAATGATTTGTATTAACTTCACACAGCTACTCTGTAACTAGACATTTCCATCCTCTATTAAGTCTTCCAGCTGCCTGATATGAAATGCTCATGAATTCCAAGACAAGAAAGGAAACTAAGGCAGTTTAATGCATTTTTACACACCTGAATACAGGCTACACGAGGTGGGAGTACCAATCCCATGTTATCTCCATGAATCATTGTCATTACACCAATAGTCCGAGTTGTAATGCCCCAGGAATTCTGATAAGCAAACTGTTTTTCTCCTGGCTTCTTGGGATCTTCAAACACAATTTCAAACATCTTTGAGAAATTCTGCCCTAGATGATGTGATGTTGCTCCCTGAAATAGATGGACACAGAAAATTCTATTCAACAGAAAGTTAAGTCTATCAAGCATTAGCTTAAATACTTCATCTTCCTATATTTAATGAGAAAAGTATTCTTTTAATAGGTAAATACCTGGATAGCTCTTCCACTGGCAGATATAAAAGCCTCTAAAGTGGTTGTATAATCCCCCCCAGCAAACTTCTCCTTCTCTGTCTTCCTTCCTTTCACAACAGGTATTGCCAAGAGATCTTCATACACCCGAGCATAGAGATCAAGTATCTGCAGCACCTATGATGAACAAACTGTCTTCAGATTTACTCAGTATTTCACATTTGTTACATCATGAAATATTTTTACATGACAGTCTGAAATCTTAAAAAATTAACACTTTCTCAAGTCTTTGTTTAGAAACTAAGATTTCTTCAATTACTTTAAAACTTGGATGTTACTTTCCCTAAATTAAAAAGCAACAACTGTAAGTCATAAGAAAACAAGAAGAGTCCCAGCAGAAATGACAGGCCAAGAGTTATGTTGACTTCTACATTCCACCTAAAAGTCTAAACATCTGCTACATAAAGATATGCCACAACACTCAATGAAACATCTGCCTTTTGGAGAAAGAAAATAAACTTTTAAAACTATAAGCAGTAAACACATGAATGCATTATTTAAATTTTTAAAGAAAATTGATTTTTAAGTATTTTTAAGAAAAATAATTTTAAGGAAAGCACATATTATATATCACACTCTTCAAACTCCCCACATTGTTTGTAGACACTGAAGCCTCAGAAATGGGTTAAATCTGAGAAAAAAATGGGTTCTAATAAACTTGGCATTTTTCACAAGGGATCCCAAAAAAAAAGATTTCTACGAGGTCTCAGTACAAAGATTTGTTTGTGTTGCTATGGAGTAAGGTAACTTCCTGAAAGGAGAAGCACCAGTGCATTTGTTTTTACCTCCTCTGCTGCTTCTTCATATGTTGCAAATGCTGTGTGACCCTCTTGCCAAAGGAACTCACGAGTGCGAAGGAAAGGCTGGGGATGTTTGAACTCCCAGCGCTGGAGGGGCAGAAGCAAAAAAAATTAACAATATGAAGTGTCAAATTATTGTTAAAAGAAAGTTTATAAGCAAATATTAGAAAATTCTCAATAAAGATAAAGCTAACTATTCACAGATTTCTATTAATATAATCAACCACATATATTGATAAAGAATGTTTTATTAGAAGCACTGGGAAAAACATATCATATAAACCATGGTAATAGTTTTCTCTTGAAATATGTGCTGTGATCAGTATGATCATGATGAGTCCACAGAGAATAACAGTCCTACACTGCACTTGTGATAAGAAGAGGTACTCAGAAATGATATACACATACCACAACACTGCACCACTGATTAAGCTTGATAGGAAGATCCCTGTGTGACTGCACCCACTTTGCATAGGAAGGATACATGACTGTAAAAACAAAGCAGCTTTTAGTCTCCACAATAAAGACATTTATGTCAAACTTTTCCTTTTGCTATATATAAACTTAACATTCTCCACTGTGAGAATTATGCTTTTATGTTTCTTTCCTTTAAAACACATTTTCTGTCTTAATACATACTATTTTCACCAGAGTACTTTCACTTCATCCCGAGTCTCCACAAAAGAGCTTGATTGCTGCTGGTCAAAGTACGATTCAAAGCTTATTTAATGACACTGTGTTTGAGTCACTGGCTTAAAGTATGGTAAATACACCTGGGTTCACAAATAGGAACTCACTGACATCAAGATTTCAGGATGCTATACTAGGTCTGCCTCAAAAACTGATCCAGTCTTAGGTCTTAAAATGCTTGTTTAAATTACTCAGAGGAACAGTTACAGTCAAAACCCATGCAAAAATGAAGTGAATTGTGAGTTGAAAGAATTTTTTTATAAACACTATAAACTAAATAATCAAATGTGTTTTCAGAGAAAGTAAGTCAGTCTTCAGGATATTAATGAAAAAAAAAAATAAACAAAACCAAAACATCTATTTAAGGGAACACATAATGTGAGATTTGCTATGAGCAGAAGTAAAATTAGGAAATTCTCCTAAGGAGTTACAGAAAACATTCTGAAAAATGGGGGCTTCCACTTTTTGGCAAGGACTCTTGTCTATTAGCCACACTGTATGTAAAACTTCACATAAAAGTTTACAGCCAAACTACACAAAAAGAGGCCCACCTGTTTCACTTGTGGGACGTATAGCAATCGGTTCAGCCAGTTCTGTTTTCCCAGATCTTGTGACCCAAGCAACCTAAAAAAAGGAGAAAAGAAAAAAAAAATCAAACAAAACAAGTTTGGAAAAAAAATCCTCTAACCCCAAACTTACTTTCATACCCAGCTGCAGAATAAGTGGATGGGTTTTCTTTCAGTCAGATTAAAATGAAGTTTTGAAGTGTACCTCAGGAGCAAAGTCAGCAATATGAGACTTCTCTGTCTCTAGGGCAGCCTGGGACACAAACATGGGGAAGTAGCAGTTTTCCACTCCAAGTTTCTTGATCTCTGCATCGAAGAAATCTTTGATGGCTTCCCAAATAGCGTGAGCCCAAGGACGAAGAATGTAACAGCCACTCACGTCATAGTATTCAATCATCTCTGATTTTGTGATCACCTTGCAAAAGATTAATTAGATGCTGAAGTTTCAGTTTGTGCACAGAGGACATTCAGTAATTCAAGTTGTGTATCATGCAGTTCAGGAGAATTCTCCTACTTAAAACTGCTCAAATTGTTAGCAGCTAAGATTTACTTTAGGGTCACTTGTATTACCTTGAGAAGTTTAACCAGGAACGTTAAGTTTAATAATAGAACTGAATAAGGTAAACACTTCACTAAAACTGAATTTCATGAAGCCAAGGAAGAGACTATAGCTACTTTCCAGGAACTGCAGTTCTGTAAGAAATGTCTCTAGCTCATGCCAGAAGAGACTTATTCCTTAGAGAACAGGCAAAAATTATACTATTGACAGGAAATGTACACCTCTGACAGCTACTTACAGTCTCTCATAACAAGACTAATCTCAACTAATCATCTCTACTGACATTGTTTTCAATCTCACAAGCCAGCAAAATTCAATATCAACAGATATTAACTTTTGTTATGCATCACCTTGAGCTGAAATAAAACTCTCAAGTCTGTGAAATTCCTGTAATTTCAATTAAGTTTTGCACTCTAAACAAAAGAGGAATCCAGGTATGAATCAAGAAAATCATACATCTCTGATATATATGAGGTTAGGTGATGACACCCATTCTGTTAACAGCTCCAAAATTTATTTAGCTCTTTACTCCAAGGCATTTCTATTTAAGACCACGATGACAACGTAAGACATAGGAAAGAGGAAATACTTTTCTTTATATTGAAAAAAAAAAGACTCAAACAGAAAGAAGAAACTCCCAAATAGGCATTGATTTATAACAGAATGAAACAATTAAATCAAACTAACGTGCACTTACCTGAGAGAACCACTCTGAAAGATTTTCTTCTTTTTTAGCTTCTAGACCCAGCCTATGTATGACAAAAGAACCAGATTTGTGCTGTTCAGCATTTAGCAGTGAAACTTATCCTAACCCTTTTCTTTTCTCTTTTATTCTGAGGCAGGAGGTATGGCATAAGGTGGAAGAGAATGCTTTAGTTTTACATCAAAAGGCTAACTTTTGGCTGGTAGTTAGTAGTATTTCCTTACCCTAACAAGAATATTTCATAAGAACAGCTCCAATTTCTAGTACTGTTTGAACCCTTCTAATTCTCACAACGGCTGTATTTAAGAACCTCACAACAACACATTAAAAAACCCAACCACCAGTAACCAGTCCAGTAAGAACCCAAGATTAACCAGACCTGTGTGTAAGCTGTTTTACTCTTTATTTTAAACATTTGCTACCTAGCCAGTAGTTACAATTTCAGGACAGATATGCAGCCCAAATTCACCATTCATGTGAATGTCAGTCACACTGTTTGAGACAGAAAACTGACCCTACCTTAAAATAAAGATAACCAAAGTATCTACGAGATTCTGAAGAAGGTTAAACTCATCAGAATCAAACAACAGAACACAAAAGTAAACGTTTTATATCTCTACAGAGAAATTTTAAAGGTAGGAAATATATTTTTTCTGGCTTATTTCTATACAATATAACCACATCTCTGTCTCATATGATTAATGTATATGAAACAGGAAATACACAATGCTGCATAATACATGCTGTAAAAAGACCTCTAAACTTTCAGCAAGACACAGCAGCACATTTGCAGATGCAAATAATAAGCACAAAAACTTCTCAGTGACAGTAACAACACAGGATGCTGAGGTACGACTGACACTAAAGAAACTTTGGTAACTTGCTTTTGGCTCAATCCTGAATGTGAAAATCAACACTTATTTTCAAATGTCCTTTCAAGTGAAATGAAACACGTATCAAACTCTAAATTTGAACAGAGGTAGACAGTTGATGTTTCTGTCCAATAAGATTAAAGACTGCATCTTTACCTGGTTTGTTTCTTAGGGCCTTGGCCCTCTCCTGATCCATTTGAGGAGCGCTCATTACCACTCTGTCCTTGCAAAGGTTCTTTTTTGGAGCCATCATTTTGCTTCTGTTGCTTACTCTGCTTTTCAGACTTATTCTCCTTCTCTTTCTTCTTCTTGTCTTTGTCATCTACACCACTAGCAGACACTGGTTTATAGTCAACTCCTGCAACAGACTTATATTGGGCCTTCAACTGAAGAAGTTCTTTAACAGCCACATCTATCTTTTCCTTGAAGAACAAGAAGAAAAAAAAAAGAAGAAATTTATAGAGCAATCACCAGAATAATTTGGCTCTATTAAAACAAAACAAAAAAAAATCTATATGGCATTATGGACATTCACAGACTGTTGGCAGAAAAGTCTGCATAAGCCAGCACTTAACTTCAATGTGCTGACATTTTAAAGAACCATATCTGACAGTAATTAGAATATATAATAATTTTTAAAGTATGTTTTGGATCTCAGAATTTGAATGCTGCCTATTCTAAAGGTACATTTCTAATTCCCATAATTACACTGAATTTCAAAGAGATTTTTAGATTTAAATACATATATTATATATTTGCACTACAGTGTATAAGTTATTACCTTGTCTGCTTTTTCTGCTTTTAATTTCCTAACTTCATCTCCTTGAAGAGCTACTTTGCTAAACAGGGCTTTAGCTTCAGGAGTGTCTGGACCACCAGGTACTGTGTTTGATGTCTGTGGCAAAGCCCCCTGAGCTGCTGGTGGATGCCCTGGCTTGTACTCCTGCCCAGTCTTCTCCTTGTAGTCAGCTTTTAGAGAAAGGAGGAGTTTTACAGCTTCATCTATTTGATCCTGTGTGGAGGACAAATGGCAATATTTGCTGCTGAGAATTAAAGAGAGAACTGGCCAGAAGCATTGATTATCAGGCTACAAAACCAACCTAACCATCCAACCAACAAAAAAAATCCCAAAATAACAACCCAACACCAAAACCAATTTTGCAAGGTAGAAATACAAGCAGGAAAAAATAAACAACCCAGAAGCACCTAAAAAGCTGCAGATATGTCTTGTGTTCTTTTCCACAACCATCACTGAAATCTGTCTAGTTCTGAAAAGTCTTGCTATTACTGCAGCACACTAGATACTTAAGCAGTCTCTTGTCCCAAATACAGCAAGAGATAGTAAAATACATTAAACATTTCTGCAAGGTCAACATCTGCCATGCTCGTGCCTATTCACCTGGATATGAGAGGTTAAGTTTGACTTCGTAATCTGAGTCAAGAAAGTATCCAGCACGAGAACAGTTCCATTTGGCATTATCAGAGCATGCATGACGTGCATATAGGGGAGCTTTTGATCACTACTCGGTGAAAGATTTCCCCCCAGTGGCAAAATGTGGTCAGAATTAGAATTGCTCACTCTAATGCCTGTTGTACCTTGGAAGCTTTCTCTGCCTTGAGTCTGCGTACCACTTCCCCTTGCTCAGCTACAGTATCATAAAGTGCTTTGCCATCCACTAAACTACAGCTTCCCAAGTTACTGCAGCAGACTGGAGATGGAAGTGCAGTAGAAGATAGACAAGGAGGAGTTGAGGGTGGATTTCCAGGCTTGTACTCTTGACCTGTCTTTTGTTTATATTCTGCTTTTAGGCTTAAAAGAATTTTCACAGCTTCATCTATTTGCTCCTGAAGCAAGAGAGAAAAAACAGCAATCGCAGATAAGGGTAGAAATAACAGAGGTGTAACACAATACCTGAGATAACACAAGCTTTACTAGAATGGCACTAATACAGCTGTTGTAATAAAACTTCTAGAGATATCCTGTTATTATAAGTTGTTATTATTAAGTTATGTGGTAAAACTTTTTTGCCAGAATAACTACAAGTTGTACACCAAACGACCAAATCAGGTAGTGTAGGTAAAGGCTGATTTCTGTGCCATAAAAGCCTTCCATTTAGGTAGGTTAGTCCCCCTCCAGTTATAGCAGTCCATGAGTTGCACGCTGCAGAACAGCAGCAAATACACAGACTCTGAATAATGGTTCTTTGGTAATGATCAGGTAAGTCTCAAATTTATTACTGCCATTCTGGCTCCAAGTTACAGCCCTTCTATCAAGTTACTGCCTATACTCTGCTCCACTTATCTTGTAAAAGAACTTATTTTCCATGCACTAACACAGAACCCATGCAGTCAGCCATATCATCAGTGCAAGAGAATTAGGGAAAGCAGTTAGTGGAACTTGCTTATGTTTTGCTCCTCAAATTTCACAAAACATGCCACTGGGTTTTAGCCTAAACTGAAGACACTCAAAAGTTTCATGCTGAAGTATCCACAGGTAGAACACCTTGGAAGCTTTCTCCGATTTGAGCTTGCGGACCGCTTCTCCTTGTTGAGCTACTTTGGTGTACAGAGCCTTGCTGTCTACTGGACATGGGGATGGAGGAGTGGGAACAGGAGAACACTGAGGTGGGACAAAGACCACAGGTGGGTTTCCAGGCTTGTAATCCTGGCCTGTCTGTTGCTTATATTCTGCCTTTAGGGCTAAAAGGACTTCCACAGCAGCACCTATCTCATCCTGAAAGAAGAAAGGAAGGGGCAGAAAGAGGGAGGAACAAAGATACAGAGACATAAGACTCCCAAGAGTACCATAAATACTTTTATAAAAAGACCTACAGCATATGTGCACCTATTCCATTTTCCTAAGTACTTAGCAGAGTTATTCAGAGAAGTTTTCTCTACTACTTTCCTAGTGTAACAAAATAACTCCTCTTAAGGCATATACAACCCTAACTGTCCTAAGTAAAATTATAACAATAAATTATTTTAGATCTTCCCATTAATTTAGATTTTATGGTGCCATCATAGACACTACTACTATCAATATTATTTAACCACCAGGCAAACTATGCTATTTTCCCTCTCGTTCTGCATTAGAAAGAAAGGAAATAACACAGCTAATGGTAGCTATGTTTGCTATGTACAGTTACAGAGAAGAAGATGTCTCAAAAACATCTGTGGCATTTGGATCTTTCCTTTCTGGTTTTGGGGCTTTGTTTTAAGGTCTAAACAGCAACAATTCAATCCTATGTAATCATATAATTTGACCACAAGTTAAAAAAATGAAGAAATGGCCAGGGCATTTTTATCTCAAGGACTTGATTTAGATCAAATCTTGCTGTTGGGTAAATTCTGTCCATGTTTCAGAGCACCAGCCTAAGAAATATGGGAATTCATCAATACAAACTTGGTCATACAAATCTAATTGCAGAAGTAAGTATTGGAAAACACAAGTCTTAACAGAACAGAGCCCAGTCCAAAGACCCAGACCACCATAAAAACCCTGGATCATAAGCACACATTCATCTCCACAGACAGAGAACAATGGGCTATGCAAACTCAGACAAAACCAAAGCATTATTTTAATCATCACCTTAGATGCTTTCTCAGCTTTCAGTTTTCGGACCAATTCTCCTTGTTCTGCTACTTTATCATACAGAGCTTTACTGTCCAGGGTACCAGAGGTCTCAAGCTTCGATGACTGTGCAGTTCCAGATACTGGAGGATTTCCTGGCTTATACTCCTGGCCTGTCTTCTCTTTGTATTCTGCTTTCAAAGCCAGAAGTTGTTTCACAGCTTTATCAATATCTTCCTTTGCTGCTTTCTTAGCCTTCAAGTCACGAACTACATCCCCCTGTGCAGCCACCTTGTTGTAGATGATCAGGTGACCTTCAGATACAGTACAGGCTGGAGTAGAGGTATGACCAACAACTGGAGCAGATTTTCCTTTTACAGCTGAACCAGCCTTAAAAAAAAAAAAAAAAAAAAAGAGTGCGAAGCATTCAGCATGTAATCCAGTACAGAAAGAGATGCATAATAATACATTTTATGGTACTTTCCTAAATCACCAGTTTACCTCTTTCTTTGCAGTTTCAGCTTTGGTCTTCTCTTTTGACCCAGACGTTGGCATTTCTTTAGTGTGTCCATCAGGAATGTAAATCAAAATGCACGGGGCATCTTTACAGCTGTAAGGGCTATAAAAAGATTTATAGAAAATACAATAGTAAAGGAAATACAAGATAAATATCAAACATTTATTGAAACAAATGAGCTAATCTTTCTACAAGATGCTCTCACCCAACTGCAGGTTTATCTTTGCAGACACAGCTGTAATTACCTAAACTTACATAATTGGAGATCTGCAATGATTCCTCTTACATGCAAGTTTCCCTTTTTTTATACTATTTATATGTTTATGTTATAATTGCATATAGATGTTTTGATAGCTTGCTAAAGAAGTGTTACAATTAAGTAGAAGGTGCACACTCTAATTGGAAAAATGCCTGTTTTATTCTGTAGCACTGCTCCTGAATTCCTATAGTTCAAACCACAATGTGACCTCATTACCAAGTCCAGGTTAGCTGAGGTGCACCTCAAGTCCCACATACTTGGCTTACAACAGTATGGAGAGGCAGGAATGTGCAAAATAAAAGCAATGCCAGTCAACAGAGATATTCCTCAGAAAGATCATGGTAATGGGGAAAATATTTGCAGACGACATTACTCTTACCAATGCGTGTGTTTGTGTGTGTGTGTGTGTGTATGAAAACACAACAAGCTAAAGCAAATTGTGAAGTCTGTTTAGGCCATTCTCAGGAAACTTACCTCACTGGCTCATAGGGCTGATCACAAATAAAGAATCCTCTCCGCTGAAGTTGTATGATGTCTCCTTTTTTTAAGTCTTTAAGGCACGGATCACCCAGCATCAGTTCTTCTTGCTGGAAACGTTAAAAGAAATCAGTCCATGTCTAACAATAAGTACAGTAAGAAATAGAGATGTAGAAAGATAGTGGTGACACTTTTCCAAGTGTCAAAAAGTTCCTTGATCCCAGCAACAGCAGAACAAGTACTAGCAAAAAGATGCCATATCATAAAAATGTATAAAGACAAAAACTCAAACTATTAGTTTCAGACATGTAAAAGCATGGTAACAACTGAGAATAAACAAGAGTCATATTTTAATTTTGAGATTATGACAGGTTACATGGAAACATGGAAACTAGATACACCAGCACAATTTATCTACTTGAAAAAAAAACAATTAAATTTTAAAAAAGAGCAACTAGAAACAGTGAATATTAAAGAAAAACAAACAAACCCCAAAACCAAACAATACTAAGTTTTGTGGAATTCAAGGGGACAAAAATATAACTTACCTTGCTATTTTGGTTGATATATTGTTTGAAGTCTTCATCTTTACCTAGAACTGGCTTAGTAATCAGATGCTCATAATTAACACAGACAGTTGGGATGAGGGGTGCACATGGAGTTTCTGCCAACCAAGTGATCTTAGTAGTTTTTTTGAAGTCCTTATTATCTAAGTTCAACTTGGCATTGATGGACACAATTTTTCCACTTGAATTTCTACAGAAAAACAGAAATTATAACAGTTCAGCCTAAATGATCAGTTCTGATTCAGTACTACAAAAACAAGTGTTCAGAGTTCATTTTTGAAGTGTGAATCACAGAAAATGAAAGAGTGCATGCACTCCCATTGAAGTTCTCCATTAATTTTGTTGTCTCAAATATCAATATAGAGTAAAAAGCATGGGAGAAAAATCTTTGCATATTTATGTTCTCTATCAGAGCTCACGCTATTCTGGCACAATCTCAACACAACCACTTCAAAGATACTATGATGACATTAAATGGTCTCCTACCCCACCTCAACAGCTGTGCAACTGAAACTGTGACAGGTATAGTTTCTCAGTATGCAAAAACAGTATTTGTTACAGGGTGAAAGTTATTAAATTCCAGGTGGTTTTTTTCTGTCTGAAAAAGCTGGTTTACAGTGGCAATATTCCCACAGAATCATGGAGAACACTGGATGAGAGGGACATGCAGTATCAGGACTGACTAATGATGTCAAACCTGAATCTACAGTAAAATACACTCTATGCTAAAATGCAGTTTCATGGCATATTTCAAAGTAGATTTATAAATATAGAATAACAACAGAATGGACATATATGGTCAACCATTAATCCTTCACCATTACAAGCTTCCTGTTAAAAAGAAAAAGCAACAAAAAAGCTGAAAAGCAAAATTTAATTTCATCTGTCACTAAACAGGTTACCTGTTTAATTTGGTGATGATGATATTGCCCCAATTTATGAAAGTAACCACCTCTCCCTCCGCCAGGGTCTCTGCATCTGCGCCCTCGATGAGGACTCTGGAGCTGTACCACACAGGCTTCAACCCAACATCAGCATTCTGTGAATAATGGTTTACATTTCAAAGACAGCAGGTGAAGACAGAAGATGGACAATAACAGTAATGCAAAGCTACAATATTTTTCCACAGCTCTCTTCAGTTTCTTGTTCACAGGTGTTGCCCGCATTCCCCTTACACTCAAAGAATCTATGGACAGCATATTCCATTTCCTTAAAGTCCATACATCTCCAAGATCTTACAGGTAAACCCAAAGTTTTTCTGAAGTTTCAATTTTGCTATGCATATTCCCTTCAAAACTAATTTCAGAACTCTCATTTTCACTTTTTCATAAAGTTGTTATGGAAATACATATGGAGCTTCTTTCAGCTGTGTAGATTTGGAAAGGCAGAAATCAGAACTACATCACTTACAAAAAGCACAGCTTTAAAGCATCTCAACTGAGATAAACTTCTATTTTCCAAAAACAGCCAACAGCTATGAGTTCAGACTTTTTCAGCTGGTCAGGCATTTTCAATTTGTTTCTTCTGGCCAGGATTTATTTTATTACATAGTGGAGGCAGGATTTACTGGTACTATCACTGTTTTAATATGATGGCTTTTAGATACAAGCCATGATATTAAAAACTTCAGACTTTTTGAGCCTTGGAGAGTCACAACTCTGACTTGCATCTGCTCAAAACCTGTTTCCTTATTACCAGCCACGGGGAAGAGAGGAAACCCAATGACCATCTCTCAGCTACAAGAAATGGCTACAGGAACAGGCAGAGCAACAAAATCAAAACAAAGAAATGAAGCAAAGCCTCAGCAATAATCACTCAATTGTCAGTGCAAGTGTATATACATATAATTAAGGGATGCTTTCAGTGAAGTTTAAGCTCAGTTTTAGACATCAGACTCAAAGGAAAGCACCAGCACCAAGAAAGAGTTGTATCAGTAACAAACTCCCTTTATAAGGGATATTACTCACTTTCCTGGGTATTAAAAGTATCAAATCAGTAAGTTATTAGCTTTGATAAGAACTATTTGCTATATAAATTTAAAAGTCATATTAAAAATCCAGAGATTGACAGAATCAAGAGGTTAATATATTACCTCTCCACATAAAACCTGATTTTATAAACCACTAAATAAATACCTCACTGTTAATGGATAAAGAGCATTATAGCCATAAAGCTTGCATAAAATTTAAAATTTAACTTCTCAGTGAAAGTCAGCATCAAAAAGTAGGAAAACCAGCTTGAGCAGCACTCCAGGCTTGTAATGTCTCCCCTCTTCTGAAAACTCCCAGAGAGGCCTTTTAAGGCACCTCTTATATGCACTCTATATATTTACAAAAACAGTGCCCTCTTAGAAGAGGAAACATGTTAAGTAGTTGCACAGTTTTTGACAATTCTGAAGCAAAAAAAAAAAAGTACTCCTTGTATAGATCTCATGCTGTCTGAGCATGCTAAAAGCAGGACTCTCCTTCCTGACTGTTTCATGCCAAGGTACTTCCCAACCTTAGTGAGCTGCAGTACAAGAATATTGAGAGAGTAAAGCAAGAACCTTTGGATGTTTAGCCACTTCTTTCATCTCCTCTTGAGCTTCAGGAATATTTACTGGCACCACTGCATCTTTCAGTAAAGCAGTGAATCGAGGTGCTACGGGGTCTATGACCTACAGAAAACAAATGGGGTGGATCATGAATATATGCCACTGACAGAGAAATAAGATGCTTTACGAAACGATAACCACACACACCAAAAAAGGAATATTAACTGGTATTCTTTATGTTACTGCATTTTTTTCAAGTTTTGCTTTAATGTCACTTTCATCCAAAGCCACAGAATAGTGAGAAAATAGTGGTAATACTTTACAATTTCCAATCTTTACTAAAATACTCTGAGTGAAAACTGGATTGGGTACTACTAACAGCAGAAGTAATCAAAATTATGACCCAAAAATGTACTCTGATACAGTTTTACTGTGCACACAGGCTATTACATCTGAACCATTTTTTCCAGTTAACTGAATTTAAAGCAATAATTTTTAAGTGGAGTTTGTTCTTTTTCCAGCAGCACAAGACCTGATCTCATACTCATTTTCCAGGCCAGTAATTCAGCAGAATCAGTGACAGAACTGGCTGTAGAGGAGGCACCAATCAAGTCCACAATTTTACTACTGACACATTAGATACTATAATAAGGCAACACCATAACACTGACCTCATTAGGATTTCTACAACGTGAGTTTGGCAAGAAAAAGGTACCACTAGGATGTCTTCCTGTATTTTTATTGCCCATTATCAAACTTAGCTGCTGCAATTTTTCACAGCATCTTTTATACCTGAAATACTGGTTTGTCAAACTGTTCAGAGGCACTTAAATACATAATTCAATTAAAGCAGTCATCTAAGGCCAAAAGGAGTATCAGAGATTTACCAGGTTAACTGGAAACTAATACAAAGGAAAACACCTGCTTTTATTCAAGTGATTTTTGCTCTCCTTGGTTTATTCCTGCTCAAGTGAAAAGCTACACAGCTATATATTTTTCTATATTTTGGAGAAAATTATTTAGCTTCTAATTACTTGACATTAGCTAATAAAGTGATACGATGATATATTTTTAAGAAGACATACTTTTATAAGTTAGTAGTCACTGAAGTCAGACTCCTAAATGTTAGACATACACTTTGAAAAATTACTTCTGTATGTATCTCAAAATGAAGGGGTATTATATGATTTAGTATCATAATTTTGATAATTAAATGACCAGATTTTATAGTGTTATTACCAGGCTCTTTATTTTATTCATTAAAACTCACAATCCTGTGTTAGGTGCTAAAAATTACAGGATCACATATAAAATGAGTTGTCACACTTTGAGCTCAGAAATACCTGTAAGCAGCCAATTGGTTTAGCTCGTATTGCAGATAGCTTACAATCTGCACAGCCACATGTAAATAAAATTGGCTAATAAATATGGTCTGTACAAGGAGCTGAGTCAGAGGTCTAAGAAAGTCTGTTTAAAAGTCAATTAAAAAAAAAAAAAAAAAAAAGAGCCTTGACAGTCCATTGTGGATTCTTCCCCTCAAACCAGTTGTTAGTCTTAAATATATTTATGCAGCAACAGAAAGAACCAATTCATAAACCTATGTGTATTTAGCAAATCAAATGCAAAATACATGAAGAAATACAAGACACATGCCAGACAAGCAAGAACTATTTAAATGAACAGATCTGGGTACTCTCTAAGCAAAACCAAGCAGGAATCCCAATGCAAAATAACAGGTGTTTCCACAATCACACAAAATATGCAATCCTCATGAAAACAAATCGCCTTATTATAGTGTCCAAGCATCTGCTGCCAAAAAGCAACTCATCATGTCAAGATGCAATATTCCTGATTTGCCATTCAGTCAGAAACTCCAGCAGTGCTGCCTTGATCTCCCCAGGCAGAGCACGCAGTGCGTTCATCCTTTTGCCACAAAAAGGAAACGCAGGCAACGTGAACCAAATCAGGGAAAATTCGTGTTTATGTTGACAAATCAGGCAAACCAGAGGTGGGCAGCCTTTGAAAACTAGGAATAATGCATTTTCAGTGGGTTTGTAGAGCTCCTGTTATACAAGCAAGTGTGACTGTGCTATGAAGCTGCAAAATGATAGCTTATGCTATGTATGCTTACAGCACTGTAAGCTATATGCTAAGGTAAAAAGCATTAAGTAATACCTTCTTACAGATAGCTCGCAGCTTGAAAGCAGAAAAATGAAATGCAGTTTTCAGATCAGATTTACAGCAAGTACCATTATCTTTTCCCGTACTACTAAGGAAGGCAAGTAAGTACTGGTATAGGAGAATCAATAGGATTAGTGCTTCTTCAGGTTAGAAGGGGGAACATTCCATTTTCCTGAGAGTGTGCCAAATGATGCAGCATACTGCAACTGCTACTTGTTGTGATAAGCACTCCAATGAACACTGGATTCTCTACATATCCTAGAAAGAGGATATCAGGAGTAGCATCAAATCCAAGTAAGCACATACCTTTTTGTTAAAGGACCAGATTTTATCCCACTCCATATTCACAACAGATCGGGAGGAGCCCTGGAAAACGAAGAAACACCTGAACCAACACCACATTAATATAAATATTCTAGTTCTTAGACTAACTTAAAAGAAAGTCCTTTAAACTGAAAATCCTTTGTGGTTTGCTTTCATCAAAAACAGGTTTTGAGCTTGCAAAATAAACCCTTTTCAAGTAAGAAATCTGCAAGTCCATTTTGCCAACACCTACTCACAGGTGCTACCATTGTTGAAACAATACATGTCAAAGTAGCAAAGCTTCAAAAGAAGAAACCTCTGAGTGACAAGTACATTTACTGAAGCTTCACACTTGTGAAACTTATCGAGGGAGATTCAGAGAATCAGAAGAAAATACCCACCTGAGCAGCAATAAACTGTTTAAGCCCTTCAACTGTCATGCCTCTTCTCAGGACACCACGCACAGTGGGAAATCTTGGGTCATCCCTAGTGGAAATAGATATTCCATTGGTGTCATATGCTAAATTTTCTAAATTCTACTGATCAAGAACTTTACTAATACTGCCACACATGAAAGGCACAGCCTCAGTGTATTTCACTTAGTGAACTCACAGCTTGGTGAGAACACTTAACTGAGAAGACTGAGCTCTTAGCCATACAAAAGGTATGGTGAAGGTTAGGTCTCTCAGAAACTAGCAAGGCAAAAGTTATGTCCTTATCCATTATTTCCTTTCCAAGGGCACCCAGAAAATGCTACTGGAAAGAAGTGACAATGCTACCTCTTGATATAAGGGACAGAATTCTTTGATTTTTTTTTTTTTCTCTTATGGAAGAAATAAAAAGGCCTAATCTGCAATGTAATATTTGAGTCTGGTGGGAACATGAATCAAACTTTGCTGAGGACCATAGGGAGGCTTAGGGAAGGAAAGGTCATCATAAGACCAGCTACACCTCTAGGGAAAAAAAACAGGCAGGGGCAGGAAAGGATAAATTTGGCTCTAGCCAAGTGGCCCCATGCATAAACTAGGAATCTAAGTTTTCAACTCAACAGACAATTAGACAACTAGTCTACCAAACACTGTCTGCAGGAATCAAATTAATCTGAAAAAGATAACAGAAAGAAGGAGGGTGAGGGCAAATGGGAGAGAAGTGGGACGGTTTTGACTAGATGGACAGGACCAGAAATACTTCAATCCAGGCCCTCTTCTGGAATTGTTTAGGAATGACTCCAATGACAACAACCAATGACTCAAGAGTGGAAAATGTGTAAACGCCACGCCACGCACAGCCAGAGCCAGATTCCAAGAATAAGCTGCCTCATGTTTCTTACAGGACATGAATATGTATGTACACAGCTACTGTAGAGTACAAAACAGACATATTGTACATGCAGAAGCCAGTGTAATTAATCTATATTCTTTAATATTGTTTAAATATTCATTTATTCTTTAATATTGTTTAAATAGTCATTCAAACTGTCTCAAAGAAAAATGAATGTGCCAGTCACAAGGATCTTGGAGAACAGTGCTGACCTACAGCCATGGAACATACCATCCATCCACAAGGCCTTCGTTGACAAACCATGTGAGCTTTCTCTTGGAGAGCACAGTGTTGTTGAGATTTAGCCTGCTATACTCCCATATATACGGTTTCCTTATGCCCAGAGCCTCAATAATCCAGTAGAACTGCTCATCTCTGTCATGGTATTCAGTTGTTCTCAGTGCATGTGTGACACCTTCAATACTATCAACAATGGGACAGGCAAAGTCGTACGTGGGATAAACCCTGACAAAAAAAGATCTTTAATTAGCCAGGCAGAACAAAACATTTTCCTCCCACCTAAATATTTAAACTCAGCACAGTTTATATTCATGTATTTTAAATATTTATAACCTATGATCCTGAAAACTTTCAGATCAAGACGAAAATAACACATAGACAACAAACTGTCCACAAAAAGATCCAGAGCACAATAGATTTTTAAGAAAAAGAAAGCCTTCAAGAAATTAACTGATCACATCCTTAATATTCAAGCCTAAATAAACAACTCTACCCAGCTAATATTTTTTTCAAACATATATAAAGACCAAAACTGAAATAACATTCGTTGTTGACCATGATGGCCATCTCACAGGTTTTAAAAGTCATTTGCACAAGTTTCAGAAAGTCAAGAGACTCGTCACATATTCTGGTTGAAAAATGCTAGCAGGTTCCAAGCAGTAAAAGAAATTTACTATGGGATTGTAAATGCCCTGAAAAGAGCAAAAGTTACAGGCCACACAAGGAGAAAGTGACATACTTGTAGGTACTTCCAGTCCGAGGGTGAGGCTGGTTTTTACAACGATAAAGAGTTGGATCCCTCATACATCCATTATTACTACTCATATCTATTTTTGCTCGTAGACAACAAGTTTGTCCATATTCTGTTCCCTTTTTCATTTCTTCCCACATTTGTAGATTCTTATTAACACCTAAGGAAAACAAAAATTAACCATTTTCTAAGGTATTATGAAGCTGATACATAATCAAGTTTTATTACTGCAATAATAAAAATCAGTGTCATCCTCCTCTTTGACACTGGAATTCATTTTCACACACTTTACATTTTGAATTTTTTAAGTGGTAATGAATGGTGATGAATTCATACATAAACAAGTTAACTGTCCTGGTCCAAATGCATACTTCTTCCATCCAGCCTTGGAGAACAAAGCACTAAACATTTTCAAGTCCCTATAGGGACCTTGAATATATGCAATTTAGTAATCTCACTCATATTTGTCAATAAAAGTCAAGTTTTGATGCCAAATCAAAAAAGTAAGAAATCAAGACCAAAGCTTAAAACATCTTACAGTTATTTCTGTGTTTAGATTCCACTCTTTGCTCACGCTCTGCTTTCATTTGTTCTGCAGGAGTATCGTCCACATACGCCTTCCCTTCCTGAATAAGCTTCTCAGCATACTTCATTATTGTTTCAAAGTGATCTGAGGTATATGTAAATTGATCTGGTTTGATGTGCAGCATGGCAACGTCTTCAAGAATAACCTGCAAAGTGTGAAAACGTACATTGTAATGTTCAGGAAAGGTAGTTCTCTTACATCTTTATCCTCTTCATGTCAGATGTGGTGTTTTTAATGCTCCATTGTCCAGGAAGGATAAGCCATAAGAATAAACGTGAAAGAAATGAGAGGCATGCACTTATCATTCTTTCACAGTCTATAATCACTCTGCTATCTTATCATACCTTTTCAAAGTCTTCTTTCTCTTTTTCTGGATTTGTGTCATCAAATCTCATAATAAGTTTTCCTTTAAAGTTAACTTGGTAGTGCTGATTTAGCAGGGCAGCTTTGGCATGACCAATATGCAGATATCTAAAAAGGAAATTTAAAAAAAAGTATATACAGCACAACTACTTCAGCTAGACTGTTTTATTTGTGAGGGAAGGAGAAAGAAAGAATGGAAAGCAATACCTAAGAGAAACAAACAAACCAACCTAGGATATTTCTTGAAATACTGTCCTTTTATCAAAATAGATTATGTTTCTTCTACCATAAATTTAGTAGTTAACTGTTAAAAATATCTAAATCTGTAAATTACAGTGTTGTTATAGGTATAAAGATTAGACTATAATTATCTCCAGTTTTACAGACTAACTTAAACCAACTGTTGATGACAACCAGTAGCAGCTACCAGATAATCTGAACCTACCACATTCACAAGAGTGGAATTTTCTGATTGCTGTGTATTTTTAAATATAAGCTATAAAGCTACTGACACTTTAAACTAAATATAAATCCCCAAATCCACAAAATTAAGATCTCTTACAAAAAGAGAGTAACATGTCCCTGAAGATCAGTGTTTTAAAACACCAGGATTAAGACACTAAAAACTACTAAATTAAGTTGAGAATAAAATATGTTATAGACATACATGTACATAATACATAATTTACAATATTTGATGAACAGTTTATATTGGACTAATAGAGTAAGAAACACAACTACAGAAGTCGTGTGATGCTGAACAATCAGTTTAATGAACAAACACAATCATGGAAAGTTTATGGGTCATCAAGCAACTCCAAAAAGAAACAGAAAATGAAAAACTGGATGAAAATTGAGTTTATTATACTGGCTTATCACATCTCCTCTGTGTGGTCTTTAAGGAGTTTGTGCTTTGGTATTCCACATACTCTGGACCCCTGGGCCTCCATTAAACATCTGGTGTCAAGCTTCCCCAAGGAAGGCTATCCCATACATCTTTCCTTCCCCAAATCTAAGCTTCCTTGGGAAGCACAAAGTCCCTTGACCCAGTTCATAAGGACTGCATGTCCATACCATAGCTCCTGGAAGGGCACAAATATCCATTATCCATACAAATGCCATCCTCCTGCTTTTCCTCATCCCACTGCTGAGCAGCACACCACCACCTCACAACTAAACTCCCTATTCCTAGTTCAGGCAACAGTGCAAGGAAGTACAAAGGAGAAGTGAGCAACCAGCTCTAGTGCAGACAAAGCTTTAAACACTCATTTGGTTTAACAGCCTTCTCTGGTAAGCTGATTAACATCCTCACATCCTCACCAAAGCTCTTTTTTTTTTTTTTCTTTTTTAAAAGACAAAACACAAATAGAACCTTCTCAAAGTATTCATGTTTCTTACCCACTTGCTTCAGGAGGAAACCTCACAATGACCTTTCCCATCTCTGCGCCAGGAAGTTCAACAAACTTCCCAACATCTGCTTTCTTTTCTTTCTCTGTTGCCTTGAAAAGAGACATAATTACAGATTGTATTAGCTGTAAAATCAGACATAAAACTCTAGATAATAACTGCTGCTTCAAAGTCTCCTTTCAAACCTACAAGCTGACATTTTTGACCCCAAATTCATCTCTTCACAACTTTCACATTACTCAAGGCACTCCAAAACAAAATTCTAGAGTTTTATGTTATTCTGTCTTCAAATCTGGTCCAGGTCTGAAAAGCAGTCAGGTCATCAAGTAGTCTAGTTTTTTCCATAGAAAAAAAACAACTGCTAGTTAAGGTTTTGTATCTTAGTGTTCTTAACCTGAAAGTAAGCAACAAATTCAGTCAACTGAAGAGAGCCATCTTTGCAGGTCTATCAGTATCTCAAACTCTCTTTAGAAAAGCAAACAATATATCTAAAGCACAGTGCTGATTAAAAGAAGAGGTGTCGTATTTCCATGATTCCACTTAAGCACTGGACTAGACAACTCATGCCTTTCTAAACTTGAAAGTGACAATTTTAGCTGTAAACAAGTTTACTGATGTTTAGTTCAGTGTATGACTGCTTACTTTTAGTTTTTAATTCTCTAACTTAAAAAAAAAAAAAAAAATTCTCACAGTGTATTCACAGAAATAAAGCTGGTCTCTCCAGAGGACCTGAGTAAGTCTTACCATTTTAACCTTTGGTGTACCAGCAGCCCACTTGGCTCCTACTGACTGGAAAGCACGTTGTACCTCAAGGAAGTTGTACCATCGCTTTGCATGCACGGGAGCTTTGTTTTGTTCTAACTGCTCTTGCCATGTACTATTATCTGTTAGAAAACAAAGAAATTATCAAGCTATTAAATTATAAAAATAAAACTATTTTTATCAACAGCAGCTTTTTAAGACTAAGAAAAGAAGGTTTTAAAAATCTACTCACTCTCTCTTCTGAAGAGATTTAGTCATGAGGACACAAGCCATTCAAAAGCAAAATAAACAAAATCCCTTCAAACCCACAGCATACTGCATTCCTTCTTGGATCCATCAAGGCAGAAGGTGAGAGGGAACAGTCAACACACATTTTTCCTTGTATCATCCACCTCAAAATTAATAGCAGCTTGATTTCAAGACAGAAATATAGGATAGCCTTTTATTGTGTTTACATTTGATGCTTTCTAAGTTTTATCATAAGTGAAACTTGCACCAGTACCCCCTTTATTTCTGAGGGGCTGTATTACCACAACCTAATTTCCAAGGAACACAATTTCACTACAAGGATTTCAATGGGCAAAAGGAAAAAAAAACCAAAAAACCCCAAAAAAAACACTCCCTTCAGATTGCTCTAAGAGCAGCAACTTTGAAAAAACACCAAAAGCTGCTAGCTTTTAATCTTAATTATGCTTTTTACTTTCAAGTGGATTTGGGTTATACTAAATGGTAGATTGTCACCTAGCACCTTCGGATATAAAGCTATGAGAAAATAAAAATCAAATCCATAAAAACAGATCGAAGGTTCTTTAACCTCTAGAAGGGTATTTAGCAGAGTAACATCTACTACCTCTTTTAATAATTCAAAGTAAATACCAAAGAAATTTCCTCTGCTAAGATAACGTCATGGAAAGGCCTATGCATATAATTGTATGTTGCAAATTTTCATATTGAGGCAACAGGTAATAAAAAATGTTCTTACAATAATTAACACAAAAGAGGTTAGAAAACATTTCACCTAAAACATTTCACCTAGGGACTACAGCTCATAAATTTGCAAATGTAACAACAATTAAAGAAAAAAAGAAATCTAGGATTTCCTAAGCTATACTATTGCCATCACTAGTGATGCCCAGGTGACAGCAGTGTGCATGACAGTACACAGTCTGTCACACACTTAGGAGTCACTACTAGCATCCACAAAAATAGAAAAGTTGGGGATTCCTGCTGTATGTTGATTGCAAGTCAGTGAAAGAGAGAACATAAACCAATACCTTTCAGTACAGCCCAGACACACAAGTCTGCGAGACTCAGAGAGTTTCCCACCAAGTAGGTCCTTAGAGAGAGACAGTGGTTGAGTTCTTGGATGGCTGAAGGGAACTGGCTGGCAGTGGATAACTTTGTAGCACTAAACTCCAGCCAGTGGTCAATCTTGTTTGAAGGATAAAAGATAGTTAAAGTTACTAAAGGAATAAGGATTAAGCTCGTTAAATAACTGAATAATACACAATCAATCTAATAGCTAAACAGAAAATATTAGCAGGAACATTAGAGTTAAATATATTAGATCATAATGTATCTTGAAAGAATACTTTTAAAAAATCATACTGAAAAATTCACACTGAACTATACTACATGATGAAATTTAATTGCTTCCTTCAGCAAGAATTCAAGCTGTGGAAAACACCAACTTTACTGAAGTTATTCCCATTGGTAAAGTAATAAGGAGTTCTTAGATACTTATCACACACAGCATATAAGAATCATCATTATCCTTCAGCTATTTAGATATGATATTTGTGACCTATTTCCTCTTCCTGGTGCTGCTACTGGTTAATATACCATTTACCCCTCAGTTCCTATCTTCTGTTTCTCACTTTCTTTTGGATTTGAGGAAATCAAACTCCTGCCCTTCTCAAGTCCTACTTCACTGTCCTGCAAGAGTCTTTCCCATCTATCTTTGTACATAAACCTAAAAAAATGCTAAGAATTAGACTGGTTAATAATGTAGCCCTGTGTATAAACTGACAACCCTGCAAGAGACTAAGTGTCTCTTCTACTCCTCTAGTCCTATTTTATGTGCAACTGTTCCGCAAACTGCAATGGGAATCCCTCCAACATTCAAGCTAACGTGGCAGGCACAGATGTAATTACAACCACCAGAGAATTCAGTTCAGTCACTTGCAGTTACACAGCAAAATACGTGCACCACAAATGCAGCTGTTCCTGTACGTCTCCAAGTACAGTACTACTTTGGAAAGAGGCAGAAGTGAAAAGTGTTGTATTAGAAATACCACCCCTGAAAGTGTGTTTGCTGAGGTCTGGGCTTAACTTAAAAACAAGGGATTTGGACAGAAATTTTAAATTGCCACAAGATAACTTACAACTTTTTAATGCCTCACAGACAAAGTACTAAGAGAACACTCCCCTTCAGACCAGCTATGAGGGCTGAAGAGTGATTGAAGAGTGACTACCACTGGCTTCAAGAAGATGTGAATCAAGTCCTTCAGTTCCCTCCCCAAATTTCAGAGGAAATAAATTTCAACTTATCTGCTAGTTTCAGGTAGCAATTTAAAATTCAGCATATGATTGACTATTCTAAGCTAGACCCAGGAAGAAACCGGGGTCAGAGTTTTGTCTATCATATACAGCAAAAACTACTTCAGGACTTCAAAGCCACACAGTATTCCTCAGTGTTACACTGAAGTGCTACAAGATAGCAACCGATGGCAACAGAGCTGAGAAAAGTGAGGAAGGAAAATCCCATGTATCACCTCCTAACCTGAATTATTTTATGTTAGTGAGCCTACAGCTCAGGAGCAGCTGTTGCAGAGGTGGGCAAGGGCAACCCTTCCAAAGCTCAGATTTCTTAGTCTTCTTCGTACGAAGGAAGAAGTTCAGCAAAACAAAACCCTTAGCATCCTAAATAGCTGGAACCTCAGTCTAACAGTAAAATGCAGAGCAATAGACACAAGGTCAAAAAAAACCCCAACCCCAAAACACCCCCCCACAATTTAGAACATGCCAAAAGAGAAAAAGGGAAAAGAAAAAGAGCATGATTCAAGGCCAAGGTGGATGGGGCGTTGAGCAACCTGGTCTAGTGGAAAGTATCCCTATCAATGGGAAACAGATGGTCTTTGGGGTTGGAAATAGATGGTCTCTAAGGCCCCTTCCAACCCAAACTATTCTGTGATTCTGTGATTCCTTCTCACCTCAGTGTGTTCCAAGAGATTCGAGCCATACAAGCCAGCAGACGCAGCAACTCGAGCCAGGTACCGAGCTATTGAATTCACATCGGTAAATGAAACTTGCCTAAAAGCAAAAAGAGGCAAGACAAAGGTATGGTAAATTACTACCTCCAGTAAGTTCAATTTTAATTGCACAAACATAGTTGAGACATGTGCAAAGCAAACACAAAATACCTTCCGGGTGAGCCAACAGGTACCAGGTCACCAGAGCAGGGAAAAAAAGTAAAATAAACCTAGCACAAGAATAAATAAGTCCTTGCTTTTCTATCCCCATATGGAATAATAAGCTTCTAAATGTGAAAGAATTTTGTTTAAGCTGAAAATACGAAAATGAGACTCTGATTATTCTTTCAAATACTAAAACTCTCTCCACATCTGACAGAATTCATAAATATACCTGAGTTACAGATTTTTCAGATTAAAAGGAGCTAATCAATATTTGTTTTCTTTTAATAAAAGAAGGATGACTTTGAAGAGGATTCCTAGTGAATCAACAGAAGAATTGAAAGGTCTTCATCATGGTTTTAAGGGCTAGCATCAGGGAAAAAAACCCTGTTCATTTGTTACTCACTTTACTCAACTGACACTTCACAGAGACCATCCCCTGGTGAACTAACTTGCCTGTCTGTATTTGTGTTTTTTTACCCAGTCTTCTCCAGATAACAGACTAATTTGAATTTGTTGTCCCCATTCCACTTATGAAAGTTCTCAATAGACCTGCAGAAGAAAGGCTCTCCCAAACTTTATTTCTTTCTTTGTTTTCATGTCCCTTTCTACATTATATACAGTATAAAAAAGAGCTGCACACTGTCAGAAATCTAGTTTCCAGTTCACCTAAGATAAATTAATATTTACTAAAAAGCTTTGGAAGAAAGATTTATCAGAAGCAACAGTTCTCCAGATAATACTCTTCTCTACTCTAGTAGATGCAGATTGCAAAAACAGAGCTCCAACTGCTTCTAAATCAAGCACTGATATCAACAAAAGGAGTCCCTGTAAGTGTTCTTTTGAACATTTACTCAATTTAACAGACTGAATGCTACACACCAACTTGTCCAGCCAAAGTTCCCTTTCTGTTCTGTCATTGTTCTCTATTTCCATTTTTACCTGCTGTGTCCTTTATAAAATTAAAAGAATTCTGATAGCCCTCAAGCCTTGCAAAAATTAACAAAAGTTTTGAAAATTACAAAGAATGTACATGATATATTAATGATTAAATTGTGTCCCATTTTTAGTATAAAATGGACCATTCTCATTAGGTTAATTGAAGTAAAACCTAACCTAATATAGTTCATTGGGAGGGTTTTTTTTTTTTGCTTGTTTTTAATTTTGCTTGCTTTCCAAACATCTAGGATCCAGTACATATATAGAAGATCCATAAAATATGAAACCAAAAGTCACACACAGTATGGTAATTAAATTACACAAAGTGTATCCTATTCTAATTTCCCATTATCAGACTTTAAGGAAGCTTTTTTAGATAGAAAACCAAAACATTTCCAATGCATTTTCACTTGAAAAGTCTATGAAAGGCACTTTTATACCTTTCACTAGTTCATAGCAAAACAAATTCCCCTTGATTACTCAAGCAAAACTGAATATATGTATGAAATGGGAAAAAGTTACTCTGAGCAAAATCTTACTACTGCTTTAAAAGTTTAAACAAAAATACCCCCACCCAAACATCACTAATTGACCTCTTTGGAAAAGTTATACTGGCTTTGTAGCCAGTGCTTGCTAAAACTCCAGGGCTAAGTAAGGAAGAATGAACAGGGACAATGCAATATTACAGGCAGAGTGGCTATTGAGTGTGACATGAAATGCCATGTAATTAAATGCCAGGGCAAATATTCAAGAAGACAAGATGGGAAAAAGGGACAAAAAGAAAAAAGCAAACACTAAATAAAAAAAAAACCCTAAACACAAATTATTTCCAATCATAATAAATCAATACTGAATTGATTTGTAAAAAAGCTTTGCAGAACAGCTGGATTGATCTTCCTAGGAGGAATAACTACTCTTAAATATGCATGTGCTCACCATACAAAACACAAAATCTGTACTGCACTTTGTTTTCTGACAAAACACATGTACACCAAAACTCTCCATAAAGCCATCAGCACTTAGCAGAGTGGTTTGCTTAGGAGCTATTACTATATGAAGTTTTGAAACTCAGGCTTCAAAAATAACCTTTAAAATAAAATTCATCATCTCAAATAAGCAATAAAACTTTCAGGTAGC
Organism: Certhia americana; assembly: GCA_018697195.1. Taxonomy (NCBI): domain Eukaryota; kingdom Metazoa; phylum Chordata; class Aves; order Passeriformes; family Certhiidae; genus Certhia; species Certhia americana. The sequence goes on from CM031859.1 coordinate 93,462,572, forward strand.
TAGTTGACAGCTAAGTTTCAGCTAATTAGCTGAGAATTTTGTCACCAAATTTTAACTGAGCTTCAAAACAGAACCTAGAAGAGTCACCAGTAAAATGTTCTATCTTATTCATGTGAAGTCATTAGAACTAATGGATTCCTGAAAAAAAAAAACCCAAACCAAAATCTGAAACATCCCAAGTGATTTTCACATCATGCCAAAACAAGATGCTTCAGCAGAACTGATGCCATGAAATCCATTTACCAAAAGCATCAGTTGAGAGATGAGTTCAGCTGATGCCTCTCACGTTGCAGATATACTTTTAACAGACTTTAAGCTAGAGAATCAATTTTTAAAATGATTGTACAACCAAGCAAGGCAAAATTAATGCAATACTGAGGTCTGGAATAACTTCTTGAACATAAGCCAATGCCAGGGATGAGAGGACACTAACACACAAAAATTTCCATATTATGGGACCATGATTCTAGACATCCACCCAGGGCCAAAGTACAAAAGAAGAGTGTTTGCTTTACATCTGACAAGTTCCATTACAGCCAAAATGAGTGGGTATGCAATGCAGCAGGAAGAAAGCATGGTAACACTAAATAATTTAATAAATATTATTTCAAAGCCAACTATATACATTTAAATATTCCAAGATTGTTTCCATATGTCACAGGAGTGTATTCATATATTTAATATATACATCCATACATTGCCTAAACTGTCAGAATAAAACAAAATCTAAACTTGACTAAGGCTACTTTAGGGGAAAACTTTCTCCTGCAACTAAATAATATCCAGGTAACTTTCTGTTATATAAGCTTGTTGGGGGTTGGGTTGCTTTCTTATAGAATTTTTTTCCCAGAAAGTTGCTAAGAAGCTGATTGCTGGGTGCTTGTCAGTACTCATGGGTGCTTGGGAAAAAAACCAAAGGAAGCAGCTAAGGCAGAGACAGGGTGGTACCGACTTCACTTTGCTCTGGGCAGTTTTTTGCTCCCGGAGGAAACTGCCAGGACTGCATATCTTTGGCAGAGAGAACTCACCTGGAGCTCAGCTCGGAGTGACCCACCACCGTCTCTTCGTGTGTCCCCTGGGATTTCGGAACCTGTTCTCTCCCTGCCCTGTCGGGAGCTCCTGCCCCATTGCCCTGCACTCGCTGCTTCTTCAGTTTTGTTCGAGGTTCCCCCACGCTGTGTTCTGCACCCCCTGCCTAGCCGGGACATTTCTACAACTCCAGCTCCCACCGCTGAATCTCGGATACATCGCATCCCCAGGGACTGCTGCTGGCTCTGGTAGCTTGTGCCGGTACTGAGGAGGGAAGGTACCAGAGGAAAACTGTAACTGGGTTGTTGGGGTTTTTTTTCTCTCTAGTTCTGTTTGTTGTCAACACTACAGTTATTGTTGTTAACTTACCTTGTTAGATGCACTAGTAAAGAACTGTTATTCCTACCCTCACATCTTTGCCTGAGACCCCTTTAATTTTAGAATTACAACAAGTCCAAGGGAGGCTTCCATTTTTGGTTCCCTAGCAGACACCCCTGTCTTTCCAAACTAAGACAAAGCTGTATCCCACATGTGCAAAACACACACTGAAGATTATTAAAGCTCTACCAAATAAATCCCAATACAGCCTGCCACATTTCTCTTGCTTTAATTCAAACCCACAAATTCAATGTCATCACCAGGCTCATCAAAAGATAACATTCAATATAAGATTATGCAAGAACTCCTATCTGAGTTCAGATCTAATATTTTAAACAGAAAACAGTATTTGCAACCAGTAAAACAAGCATGACTGAAGACCATGAATCTTCCTGTGCTTTGATTTTCTGCAAATGCATATACATAGTGACAAACTCTTTACCTAAGGATAGAGGACATGGAAATGCTCAGTTGGTGTTAATTTATGAGGAGCAAGTCAGTAACTGCAATACAATAGGAAATATGTTGCTTCTACAGCCAGTCTACAGACAAGCAGATGTTCCAATTTATGATGCATTGGTGGCTTTAACATCTTCTACTGAATTAGCTCACAAAATGAGTTTTTCAGCAAGTGTATGAACAATAGATTCACCCGATCTTCAAAAAAACAATCTATGTTCAAAAACTACAGTTATAATCAGTAATTCCAGATTTATCATGGTGTTACTATACTTTTAATTTTTAACTATCCTATGAAGTTACAACTGCAAAGCTCATGTGTACAAATATGCTTCTTACTATAGATACTAAATGCCAGTTTCCACTGATATGGCACACAGCAGGATCTCTCCTCTTGATATATCCAGATGTCTTAACTGATACGGAATTGAATGACAATGCAGCTTCCTGAAACTAACAGTGTTAGTCCTGCACTCCTGATAGGCATTTTATCTTATTCAGATTGTAAAAACCATCTTCGTGCCCCAAACTTGATATTAACCATTCCAATGGCAGAGTATTTTTAGAAGGACAGACAATAGATTACTACAAAAACTTCCACTGTTCTTTCTAGAGTGCGAAGATGGATACACTGGATAGCACAGCACAGTTAATTATCACTTTCCTGAGATAACATTATGCCTTTGCTTATACACACACAGGAGGGAGCCTAAAATAATGCCATCTAAACATTCAAATTTCAGTCCACCACACATGTACAAGTCCAAGGAATCATATATATCAAAATTCTCTAATATAAAATGGCCTTGCTGTTGGTAATCCATGGCACCACAAAAAGCCCTCAACAGTAAAGTGGCTGGTACAGCATAAGTGATTATAGATAGGTAAATCTATATGTAAATAAAAATAGTTTTTTCCACAAAGATCTGGTTCAGAATATACTGCAAATGGTTTGCCTGTGCTACAGAGACATCAGTAACGCAGTGATGAATAAAACTGTATTTCTTTTCTCTGCCTCCTACCTCAAAAGGTTACTGTCAATGTTACAACCACATGATTTTTAAAACTGCTGACCCAAAGCTAGAAGGAGAGATGCAAAGTCACTTACTCAGACACAGAGAGGATGGTTTCTTTGCCTTCTTGCACTGAAATTTCAACATCATTCTTCACATGCTCCACTGTCAGCAGAGCTCCTTGAAAAAAACAAGAGAAAAAGACACTGAACTTCCTTCCAGGAGAGACACCTTTCATAGTTACAACCAACCAGTTACATCTCCTATCCAACTAGGACCAGATGACTGATCCAGCTCCTTCAAGTAGAAATGCCCAGGGAAACAAAAAAAAATAAAAATCAATGTTCAGTCTCATATGCAAGAGGCTTCTTCTTGGCAATCCTTACAGCTTCAAATTGATAATGTCCAGCACACAGTGATCTGCAGTGAGCTCAGCAAGTGTCAGCTGCAATACATTTTTGCTTCCTAAGGGTATAGTAAAAATTAGTCCTGTCCCTCAGTATATGAGGAGAATGTAATCAAAAGGCTCTTAATTATTGAAAAGTATTACTGAGGTACTCCATCCCAGCCCTGACACATGCATCAAAGGAGTTCAATTACTGAATATACCAGCACTTTCTGAACAAGGATGAGGCTATCTTTAAACTGATTTAAAGTTTATGAAAAGATTAGCCATTCAAAACCAAGAAACTTAATCCGTGTAGAAGTGCAGGAAACTTACACAGAGTTTTCAAAGTAGTTCACCAGTGACAGCAAAAAATGGTCCCCAGAAAGAAAAGAATTACTGAAGTTTTTAGGCTACACCACTGACTGGAAGACAGCTCTGCCCACCTTCGAAGAGGTTTGATGCAAACCTGCTCTGATCTTGAGGCTCCACAGCACGACACAGCAGCTCAAACAAAGCACCCAGCTCACTTGGCTGCGTTTCTGCACTGGCTCTGCTCCAGAGTCAGCCTGCTGAGCGTAAGCAGAGGAGCTTGTATTCTTTAACTTTGCTCAGAAGCACGTACAAAGGCAGCAAGCTTTTGCATAGGCAAACCAGCCTAAGGGCTGTACTCTAGGTCTGGAAGGGCACCTAACCTGTTACAGCCTCCACAGTGTGCTGTGTACTTCCCTAGAACAACGCTCCAGCTACAGAGGCAGATGATACTATAAGCTATTAATACACTGGCCTAAATACAAACCACTGGAGCTAGGAATTCCCTAGCTCTCACCTCTGCTCAACTGTAACCCTTCTTGTGGCATTAAGAATAAGTCATGGTTCTTCTTCTCATCCCTCAGCTATCCATCTGTGAAATTCACAGTGACATCCCTTATGCAATATCTTAGTAATACAGGTAAGTATTTTAATAACATTCATGGACATGCTTTGAAAATGACAAGCATTATGTGCACCAAGCTATGTAATTAATACTGATGACATTAAAAACTACTACACTCTGCCCATTGCACAGCAGACATGATGAAGAGTATGATGAAGGATGAGTAAGATGAGTGTGCTTGTCCCCTTGATATGTTTCATCTGTAATACATAATATTTCTGACACAATCATGCAGTCTTCTGAAATACAGCTTCAGTGCCACTCACCAGCTGTCAAAGAAAATAAGTCTCCGAAGTCCCTAAACCTGATGGTAATCATAGTTCATATTGCATCATTTTCTTTTCTGGCAAATCAGTATAAACAAGTATCAGGAGAAATTTTATTTAAAACTTATATGTTTTTATACCTTGAATCAGTAGTCATGCAAGTTGTATTCAACTCTGAAATGCATTTGGGAATTACAGCAAGAAAAAGAAATCAATAAACTACGCTGAAGAATAAGAAGGAAATTTATTTTGAATAGCTATAACGAAATGGAGAAATTTTAAGGAACACATACAAAAGATTGCTTCCAGATGGGTGGAAGTGCAATGAAGGAGGCTCTCGCATTTTTAAAGGCAAAATAACATCGAAGGGTAGTGAGCAACTGAGAAAGCGAGATTTCACAGCGCAACTTCGAGTCAGCTCCCCAGACAGGAATTTTAGCAGCAGATTAGAACTGAAAACGAAAGACAGCAACACAGCGGCAGAGATCACGAACAGGCAACGTGAACTAGGGCTGCCTCGAACATCCAGCCTCAACGTGCCAAGTCACCCGAGGCTGCACCCGTGCCCGAGTTCCCGCAGCCCGAGTTCTGCCCAGCGCCGCCACGGCCCGAGCAGCTGCCGGAGGGACCCGCAGCGGGCACCCGGCCCCGGGAAGGGCGGAAAGGATGGCAAGGGCGGGCACGGGCCCCGGTGCCGCCACGACCGGCGCCGCATGATGCAACACGGGCGGGACAGAGGGAGGCAGGGAGGAGGCAGAGCGCCGCCGGACCCCCCGGTAAAGCGGGATCGGGGCGGCGCGGGGCGAGGCCCGGCCCGCACTTACCGAGCGGGGGACTGCCCGCGTCCACGGTGAGGCTCAGCGCCGCCATTCCCGCCGCCAGCGCCGGAACCGAGGCAGGCAGCGGGGCGGGGCGCGCAGCGCTGCCAGCTCGGCAGGGGCCGGCGCGGCTCGGGCTGCCCGGCAGGACCCGCCCCGGGGCGGGGGAAGTGCTCGTCACTTCCGTGGGAGAAGCCGTCGGGGTGGCGGAGCGGGAGGTGCGGGTGCCCGGCGTGTCTCTTCGCCGCCGGTCGGTCCCGCTGGGCGCTGCCATGGCATGGAGCCGGCCGGAGGTGACGAGTGGGCGGCGCAGGCTCCCTGCCGGTGGAGCCGGCCGGGATGAGGGCCGGGTGCTGGATGAGGGCTGCCCCTGCCCAGCACCGGCTGCCGGTGCTTCCCTGCTCACGGCTCCTCCGGCTGAGCCTTCCCCAGGGCTTTGCGGGCGCTGCCTGCCAAAGCCCGTAGCTGGATGTCTGGCAGCAGCCGTGGAGATGCCTCCAGCCCCTCTCCTATGTGTGATGATCCAAACAAATCGAGCAGCGCAACACGCCACCGACACGTTTGAGTACGGTGATTTCACTCCTCTGGTTTTGAAGGATGTCACTTATTAAACTCCTGGCAAACGTGCGAATTTTGCCGCGGGTCAAGTGAGTCCTAGACTATCCCGAGTGGGAAGGGACTCGCAAGGATCACTGAGTCCAATCCCTGGCCCAGCACAATATGGTCCATACGCTTTTGAACTCTGGCAGGATTGGCACGGTGACCTGTTCACTGGAGAGCCTCTCCCAGTGCCCAGCCACCTTCTGGAGCCTTGGAATGAATTACAAAATGCTGCGTCACCGGGTTTTCACAGGAGACTGGCTCAAATCCACTTTGTTGCAAGGACAATGCAGTGTCACTGATTTTTTTTTTCCCCCGTCTATTTTATAGCTGTTACTGTAGCACCTAATGTGCTAAAAGAGACATTATCAAATGCTTGATTGGTGAACCAGTGCTTTTTGTGCAGTGGAGGTAGTGGTAGAGCCAGACCATGACTGCACGTTATGTGCTAGTTTTTATGCTTGGTTCCTGCTGCTGGATTTAATCTCAGCTTTCCTTACTCTTTTCCTGTGTTAGCAGTTCTGTAGTTTCTGTAAGTATGAAATGCAGAAACTGATACATGCTGTGTGTTCTAATCCCATTCAGGTAACTAAACGAGCAGACGGAAATTTCAGCAGAATTAGGAAGAGGCTTATGCTGAAGAGATTTTCAAACCTATTTCAAGTTTCAGATGAAACTAACATTATACAGACAATAGATGAAGACTACTAACAGTGGGTTCTGTACTTTGTATTTTAATGATTGCATAGAAAGAAAGATTAAGGGAGGCCTTCGTGTAGCCTGAGCTGTTCTACAGTTTATCTTAACATGTTTTGCAAATTCACATGCAGATTTTGATGGGAATGCTACAGCATGCATATCAAAGAATCCTGTATAAGATAAAGGTAAAAATTACGTATTACAAGCAGTGAAATCACCGTACTTGTTACATGGTTCAAACTTCAGTCACCATCAGTATGTGGAATGACTAAACTTACAATGGGCCAAAATATGAAGAAGGTTCTAATTAAAGCAGACTGAATTTGCCTTGCATGCTCTTACCAGTTATGTAATTGAGGGGAGACAAGAAAGGTAGGCTTTAGATCAAAGGATTAGAAGCACACATTGTTCCTATATATGCAGCTCTAATCCAGTGTCATGATAGAATGAGGTAAGTCCTAATCTTGCTAATTTATCTGTAAATGTTAGGCTAGGATGACCTCACTAAGGAAGAGATTCCTTAGATTCTGTTCCACGTGTGCACATAGAGAAACAGGAACACTTTAGCAAGAGTTGCCTTGTTCATCTTTTGGTGGCAAGATGTTCCTGCTTGTTGGAAAGAGAGTCAGCTTTAACCCAGTGAAGTCATATTGGTGTTACCCTACTGTGAGGAAAGGATCTAATCTAAGGACTCTATGTGAAGTAGAGTTGTTGAATATCTTGTGTGATGACAGGAGGAAGAATAACTTGAACACCCTGTGGAAAACTGAAACTCAAAACTTTTTTCTGTATGGAAAACAACTTTTTGTACCTTGATGCACTCGTTTAAAGATAGTTTGTATGGATGAAGGGTTTAGTTATTTAGAAGACGTAATCTTGTGGACAGAAAGAAGTGAGAAAGAGTGCAGTGCATCTTGCAGGCTACTTTGTCATTCATGATGCCTGCAGAGGGTAAGGAAAACAAATCACGTGGCAGAGCCTAGGGATTCAGTCTTTATGTAAGCAAGCAGCTGTTCAGACACCCTCCCTGACATCCCCTGCCCAAGAACCTGACATATGCCACTCTTTTCTCCACATGGAGAACAGAAAGAAAAGCGAATTCAAATCTCTGTGTTGTCTGTTGAAACGGGCATCTCTGGGCATCTCACCATAGCATGCCTCGGTATGTCTCACATAGTTAGGGAAAAGGAGGCCTTAGGACTCCTTCTTTTGAGACTGAGGGACTTGAGTCACAACATCTGGAGAAAAGAAGGGGCACAGATGCCTCACTGGTTCAAGAGTGTAGTTCCAAAATCCTAAATTCAGCTTGAAGAGACTTCAAAAGAGTTTGGCTGTGTTTCTAATTTTAGCTAGTCATACGTAATTTACTACCGGTTCTCTTTTGTGTTCAAGTGGACTGGGCAGTTGAATCCTGCTTTCCTAACAGCCACACCTATGGGAAAGCTGACTGAAACAGGATCTCCAATTTCAAAGTTAATTTTAGGTGATCTTGGCCCTGTTCTCTCCCCGCCTCTAACAGGTCCGTGTTCCACAGGGTGGTGCTGTCAACTTCCTCAACTCTGGGGCTGTTGGAAAGGCTGGTTTATCTCAGAATTTGGACATGGAAAATTTCAAGGTCTGGCATTTCTGTTATTCCCAAGTATGCTAAAGTGACCTTGACTTTGGATTCCTAAAGTGCTCCAAGACTGCAGTGGCATAAACCCTGAAAAAAGCATTTCAAATCATCAGAGGTGCTAGGAACTCCTGCCCCTGTCACACTTCCTTGGGTTCCCAACTGAGCTGTCCTGAACCCTGCTGTATGTTCACTTCACTGATCCTCAATGAATCCAGTGATCCATGAACCTTTATTTGAGATTTCCAGGCCCAGCTGTATTGTGTTCTGCCTCCTGCAAAACTCAGACAACCCAACAAACAGCAGTCTTGGCCATTCCAAAACTCAGTGCAGAATAAAAAACATTCAGATGCCCTTCTAAGAATCAAAACTGGCAACTTTATAACAAATGGGCTCATCCATCCAGGAAAATCCTTAGTCCATTTGTATTTAACACAATAAGCCTTACTGACAACAAAAACCATTGAGCAGGATCAGGTACATGACTTAACATGATTTTGTGCCCAGAATATGATTTTTGGTCTGCAGTGATATGATTAGCAGTCTATTACACACAGTCATGAGGACGAAAAACTCGCAAAGAATATAGAAAACAATTACTGAAGTGACTGTTTTGATGTTGTCTGCTCAACACAGCCAAACAACCTGATCCAACAGATACTTAGAGATTCTGTATAATTTTGAAATTACTGAACACCTTACTGAAAGAATTCAGTTCAGATTCCATGAAACAGAATTTCAAGCTCAGTCATCTTCTTCCTTTCTTTTCCTCCAAGCTCAATTTCTCAGCCTTCCAGGCCAAGTGAAGACTCTTCCCTGCTTTAAGGCACAAGAGATTCTTTCACAGTGTTTGGAATACGACTGGCATAGTAATCATAATTTCTCAAAGTGGCAAGGACCCCAGCTGAATTCATGTGTTTCACTTCCTTGTTATACTGAAATGAATTTCCACGGATATCAGTTATCTTGCCTAAAAAAAAAAAAAAAAAAAGTGTTTCAGCAAAAAAGAGTTGGAGTCTATTAGTTCAAGTGAAATAACTAAAAGCAGTCTTTGTGGTACACATGCCTGTCTTCATATGTGAAGTATCTTTGCTTCCAGTTTAAGTACAACAGGTTTTATATATTGACTGAAATCAAATAGCTAGTGGGTTATTGTTTTATTCAACAATGCCTAAATTCTTTATGTCTCAGAAAAAGGATAACATCTCTCTCATGGATTACTTAAAATACTTTCTAAGTAGTTTTTACATTGGCCATTGATAAACAGCAAAGAAAAATCCTCAGTTCAAGTAAAAAACAGGGTAAGTCTATACCACAAACTCTAACATAATGTAGAAACACCCCAGCTGGTTTTAAATGAGATTTTGGAAATCACTTGGCAAAAGCAACACAGATCTTTAGTCAAGCTAATTTAACCAGGAGATTCCTACCTACCAAAGAGGCTAAACAGAGCCTTGTGCTGCCCCAGATTGGTTGGGTTGCTTTGTGCTTGAGATAACCCTGTTTAAAATTAACCCACTTATGAACCCTACAGCCTGCAGAGGAGATGAATAGTGTCATTATGAAGCCTGTTATCCTTGCTGGCAGAATTTAGGAATCAAACCCCATAATTTTAGCATATGGTGGTAAAAGACCTATTAATGTTAAAAGAAGAATTAAAAAACATACTACTTCAAATCCTCAGTAGTGAGTATTTTCATATCTTTTCAACCCCTTAGCTCCTAGGTAAGTGAAGTGTCTCATGTTGGCTGGAGACCACTAATTCTGTTGAATTACAGGAGTGACTCAATTTTGGAGTTTGTATATCCAGAGAACAACTGCATGATTTAACCTATTTTTTGTTGGTTTAAAGAATTCAATGTCCACATATTACATAACACGTTACTAATAATAAACTATACTCAGTTACTAGGACAGCAGATTTTACTGTGAGATAGTAGCTAACAGGAAAAAGGAAAGGGCATTTATTTTGAAAAGATTAAAATTAATATACCGCAAATTTGGGGATTTGGCTTTTTTAATTTTGTGACACTTATTGGCATGTGTATTGTCATTTTTCTTTCAATGGAAAGCATAACTAACTTCAAATTAATGCAGTTTCATTTATCTTGGAACTTTGAATGCTATGAACTTACCTCCCACAGCATGTAGGATAGCTTCAGGTGCACAGGTATCCCACTTCTTGCACCCAGGACTGGCAAACACATACGCAGATGCTTTTCCTTCTATGAGTTGAATGATCTGTTAAGAATAGAGTTACAATCATTGCAAAGGATCTAGGCATTTAGAAATGGGTAGAAATAACACCAGAAAGTGGAGATTAAATCTGTTTATTCAAGTACTGATAATCAGGAAAGGAATACCAGCCTTTTCCTTATTGATATTACAAAAAATGTATTAAAATTTAGAAGCTATAGTGTACTACCATTCCCAATTCAATATTCCCAGTAAATACCATCTATAGGATGATAATCTGCTCACAGTTTCAGAAACAAGAATTCACTTCTTGGGCAAGTACTAAAAGAATAAATTGGAAACTACATACATGTTGTGTTTGTGCCATTTTGAGCCTTGCACATGTTGGAGAAAAGAGATGAGAGGGTGTGTTTTTGACAGCTATGACAAAACTAAGCTTTAAAAGTTGTACCAAATCAATGTTCCCTGTACAAGAAATTTCACAAAGGAAATATCACTGTGTGCTTATATTTTTATCCTTTCAAATATGCCGCTGGGTAGTTGGAACAAAAGTTGTTCTAACACAAACAGGAGGACATGTCTAATAATTGAATTTCCATTTAGTCATTCTGGTCTTACAACTTTTTATGTTCACCCCTAAAAGCAGAATACTGGGGAAGACAGACCTCAGCCATGACCAGCACGGCCTCTGGTACAAATATGCCTGTGCCAAATTCTCTCAACCTCACAGCAGACTGAATGCTAGGAAAAGAAGTTGTGCTGGGGAAGGTGGAGGAAGTCTCTCCTGTACATTCATGCAATTAAGCAAATTATTTCTTGGAAAAGTCTTCTTTATTTTTTTTTTCCCCAAAGGTGCCACCTCCAGAAGTTGTAAAACCAGAAGATTTGGGGTTTTTATACCTTGTTTCCTGCTCCTCCAACTCTGATGACGTGGTCTGGGTTCAAGGCAGTGATGCACTCATTTACCAGGGCACTGCTGTGGGAGCGGGTAGTAACGACAATGTGTTTGCCAGCAGGAGCTTCTGACAACTGAAAGCCAAAGGCACCCATGCCCAGCACTCCCCAGATTGTCCTGCCCAGCACAGCATTAGCTCCAGCCTACAAAAAAAGGCACAGAGTGATGGTTAATCACACTGATCAGCAGTTAAAGCACAAAGAGAAAGTGGTATCTAGATGCATCTTGGCATATCAGGGAGTATAATATTAACACTGTACATTTAAACAGTGGCACTTGAAAAGAGCTACTCGAGAGCCCAGAGTGAGAAATTGGCTCTCTTTCCCTCTAAGGCAATGACATAATGGACCCTTTTCTTATCTGTGACATTGTGGTGGTGCATTACATCCTGCCTCCAGTGACTGGCAGATTTATATTTGTATATTTCTGTACTTAGGGCACAATCTGTAACTGAAGGTACCTTGTAATTTGAAATATTTTGTGGTACATGTCACACAGAACATGATAGCATTACATCAGCTCAAGGGCTTTTTCTTTAAACTCCAATAAGTTTAATTAATCAGGCTGTATCATGAGCTCCCCCAATAATACTGAAATAATCTCCAAATGTGTAAATGCCTGTAGGTTGGCCATCCTGACTCTTACCTGAAGCCTGGCATGATACACTCTAACCCAGCTGTCAGTGACAATTTATGCTTGGTTTATTTGAGGCTGCAGATTTATGGCAATCACCATGCATTACAAATGCACCCATTGCATGGATTTGCTAAAGAATTTCTAGCAAATATTGCAACATCACTGATCTGTACTTGTTTTGCAGTAGGTACTTTATAATTTACACAGTATACATGTAATATATCCTTTATTAGTGCATTACACCAGCCCCATTGATTCATTATGGTTGGCTGTAAGTTCCTGACACTCCATTCCTGGAAACCAACATTTAAAATTATATATATTTAATTTAAAAACCCCAATATCTTACATTACAACATAAACTCGACACCACTTTTCAGTTCAAAGTGTGCTAACTTAAACAGCTTAGGAGTAGTATTTAGAAATCCTACAATGCTTCTAAATAAATCAATGATTCAATACCTCATAGTTGTAATATGGCTGGTTAATAACTCCTGCTATTGCTTTGCCTCCATAGGCAATCCCAATAAGAACTGTTACGTGGTCAAGGAGACCTAGAAAGAAAAAGCAGGAAAGTAGTTATGCTTGAAAAAGAGAAAGATCTTAATAAAAACATAAAACTTCAATAAAAGTCCACAAATCAATATGCAGGGTGATATCTTAAAAATGTAAATACTAATCAGGATTCTCAGATATTTCTATAATTTTTTAAACATTTAGCCTTGAGGTCTGCTAAAAAATGCCCCAGATAGAGTTCTTTTAATAGAGCTATGCTATAATTAACACATAATGAGAAGGAAGTTTAAAGGTACAACTACACAGCAGTGTGTAGTGATGTACTTCTATAATTGTGGTGGGAGTTCTTTAATGCTATACAAAACTAGGAATTTGTTTACAGTTGTACATCTCTTTCCCCAAAATGGGAGAAAAACCTGCCTAAAAGATTTTACACTAATCAACTAAAAGATGCATCAGGAGGCAAAAATGAGGTTTCAGCATATTGTTTCTTGGAGGGTTTTCTCTCCTTTTTTTTTTTTCCTTTTCTTTCATTTTAAGGTCTATTTCTATGGATAGGAGTTAGGCTTCTTCCAATAATTGAGGAATTGTGATTTGTGGGAAGATGTTTGTTTCATTTTGAAAGGGCTACAAGTACAGCTGTGGTATTTGGGTTGTTTGAGAGGAGGATATAAATATAATTGAGCATATTCCTATGTGAAGGGCAGATTTAGTCAGTCAATTCAAAGATGCAAAATGGTTAATTTGACTAAAAACTGCCAGCAGCAGCTCTTTGCACTCTGAAATGATAAAAACTGGTCAGCATTCAGTAGCCTATCAGGAATACTCAGTACTGGTTAGAACTGAATGGAATGAATAAACACATTCCAAGCACTCGGAAAGTACAGAAACATCAGCCTTATGAAACCATGTTGTAAGGAACTTCTATGATAAAACTATCTACATGTATATGCTACTTTATTACATTGCTGTATTTTTTTATCAACAGAATTAAAAGAAAATCCAACCTTCAGTGTACTCCTTGGTTCCATCCAAGGGATCAACCCATATTACAAGCTTTAGGAATAAAAAAAATCAGGAAAATTAACAAATACAAATGATGCAAATTACTACACAAACTATATATTTTACTTTAGTGCTTTTATTTCCTTATGGCAGTAAGGAAATAAAGAGATCCAAAATTTTTAACAGTATTCTATGACTGAAGACTATAATAGTATTTTTACACGCAAAAAAAAAAACCCAAACCAACTTCAAAATTGACTAGAATGTCTCAGCAAATCTCTTAAAAGAAGTATGAAGGATTAAACTGAAATGGAAAATGAGATTACTTTCTTATTTCCAAACTAGATTTCTGCCAAATTAATTTGAATCACAGATTTTAAGAAGCCAATTTCCATTTTCCATTACTGCACACAGGAGCACGCAGTGTTTGCAGCTCTGGAGGTGTGATTCTCATGACTACATTTCAGTTTTCAAAAAAAAAAGAAAAATTTGAAACATTGAAAAATGTTCATTGTACATTCTTAGTTAAAATCAGAAAGTAGTACAGATAATGCAAAATATGAAGGCATAGACATAGCATTACCACATTACCTCTTCTTCTTTAATTCCTGTGTACTGAGCAGGACAAGGTTTCTTCAGTATTTCTTCACAGTGACCATCTTCAATTAAATCCTCAGTTACATCATCAGTGGGCAGTTCCTAACAAAAGAATTCTCAGAATTGTTAACAAAAATGTTTTGGACTCCATTTTGCCTTAGAGCTGTGTATTTGACAGCAGCTTGATAAAGCTAATGAAATAGGAAAGGTGAAATGGGATGAAAATAACTTTGCTTGTTGCTTTTTGGTTTTTTATCCAATTAAACCAAATGTTTTCCTAAACCCAGCCAAAGCAAATTCTAGTGCATGCTACAGCAAGATAAACTGTTAGTATGAAATAAAGCAGGTACTTACTTCTTCTCCTATGATTGTCACCTTGGGAAACTTCCGTGCCAGGGAAGCACAAATGCTCATTTGTACCAGTCGGTCAGCTTTGGTCTGCAAGTCATTGGGTCCAGCCTGTCCAAGAGTGGATGGGAATTTGTGTACTACAAAAATACACCAGCACAGTGGCTCATGCAGCACTCTGAATGTCTACTTGTCAGGAAAACCAAGTCTAATTTGGTAAATCTTCAACCCAGTAAGTGACCTTGTGAGACGCAGGCTAAAAAATGCAAGAAGCAGAGTTTTCCTTTGCACCACAGAGCTAAGACAGAGTGGTCTGACAATAGAACAGTGGATTTGGTGCCCCAAGGTGACATAAAAAATGACTGCGAGCCTTCCCGATGTTGCATAACCAAACATACCTTGCTACATGTGTTACAATAATTTCTTAAAAGTTAACCTGCTAGGTGTGAAAGTGGGTAACTTATTAACACCTTTTTAACCCCTTAGGGCCAGAGACAGAGTCCCCGTAAGAAATAATTCTGTTAGCATTGGAATTTAGAAGGACAGTTCAACTAAGATTTGCATCTTAGTTGAATCAAACAAAAATTTTATCTGCTTGTATCTTATTTGCTGACAACATGAAAAGTGTTTTATTCAGCTACAGAAATTAGCAATAGAAATGGGATATTCCATTTAGAATCATGTTATGGGTTAATTTTTGCATGCTCAAAACTAGCCTGTCCCTTAGCCAAGAGCTAATTTTATCACACTTGATATTTTTCTTGCAACTTCTCTCTCATCGCCTAAAAATGTTGGTTGAAATTGGTCCTGAGTCTAAACGACTCAGTAAGATCACATTTATTGTAGAGAATGTCCTTCCTTTGTTCCAGGACATGAACCCAATAAAACAGTATAAGTAGTTCTTCAATGTAAGAATGGGTGGACAAAAATGTCTTCCTACCAAGTGGGGGGGGAAAAAGGTACAAGTACTACAAAGAGAAGCAATATAAATGGAGAGCTTAGAGTTGACTGAGGTAAAGATAACTCCAGATATCAGGAGAGGAGATGGCTAAAAATTCAGCTGTTCCTGAACTAGATAAATGGATGGGAGGTCACTGTGTTGAGGGAAAAGGTGGAACATTGCCTTCCAGATGTTCTAAAGCTGTCAGTAGGGTCAGTTGCAATTGGTCTTGGTGTTTGCTGGCTGCAGAAATAGGGTGAATGATGAGAAGCAGCACTTGTGTTCCTTTCTGTTCTACATCTCTTCAGACTGCAAAACAGAGGGACAGGCAGAGATCCTCTTGCATTCTTCCTCTTCCTTCAGCAAGCACTTATGGCAGGAAGCTTGCAGGAATTTCAAGATCTCTAGTCCTTCAAGCAGGAACCTCTTTGTTGATCATTGCTTTTGATCTAATATTGTGTGTTTGTAATATTCATTCATCAAAAAAATGATAAGTATATATAACCAGTCTTAGAACCAATATCACCTGTTACTTTTGATCATTTTTGAATTATGTGAATACCTGTAGTACCTCCTAGGTAAAGACTAAAAATAATATATATAAATTTAATGGAGCCCATAATATTGTTACATATCTGTAAATTAACTTCTAAAGTTAATTTCACCTATTCCACTACTATAGTCAAAACAAAGATCCAGGCTCATCAGTGCAACTTACTAAATTACAGCAAATTAAGAACTTTAATACCTGTTTTCTTTTTAGAATTAAACTTGAAGCTCTGAATTTATTTTGCAAACTTTGTTTTACAATAAACTCTAAGGTTCTTTTTCGTTTAAGAAAATGAAACACTGATTTATTCTAATCCAAAATTATCAAGGCCACAGAATTTTAAGCTGTACTAAAGATGTCAGAACATAGGAATAGAAATTAATAGGAAATATACCTTATTATGAAATTAAACTGGAACAAAGTAAAAGATAATACCTTCTCCACTATGCCCAGATCTCCTGCAGACATCACATTTCTAACAATTGTTGCAGCTTTTTCTGCAACAGAATATGCCGAGGCCACCACACGCATGAGGAGAGCTGGAGAAGCCATGCTGAATGCTGAAAAGAGACAAAAAGCAAACATGAACTTTTCCCTCTTCAGGAGAAGAAAAGAGGTAAAGCATTCTACCTAACATTTCAAACAGATACAGTTTAAACTGAGTAGAAAGAGAAAGTGGGTTACTGCCAGTGAGTGGGAATGAGGTGAGCTTTGGCTTTTTTAACAAAATACAAGTAACGAACACAAGGATGTTAAAGCTATTGTAGACAAGATCTTGCAAATACTTATGTTCTGTCTGACAGTGAACCTGGTTCTCACTAAAATAGAATGACATTAAGAAAGGACAACAGCAGCAGCAGAAACTCTTATCATAAATATTAAGAAAAAGAAGAGACTACACACAGTACTCATTTTGTGCACACTTTGAACATAAATTCATTTTTTCAGAATTGAATCTACAGTTGATTTGTGCCCAGAACTCAAACACAAGACTACCAGACATCAGCAACTTAACTTACTACTCCCCTTTGTTTAACTATAAAAACAGAGGTTTGTAGATGGCCAATTGTGTACCCAAAGTAGGTTTATGATGTGCAGATACTGCAAACTTCTATAGTTTCTACTGCAAAAGTTGAATTTAAACATCTGGATTTAACCTTTCTGTATTTGTCTGTGTAAGTCCTTTTTGTATTTGTTTAACTTCTCCTGATTTCTTCAAGGAAATCAATTTCTATCTTCCTGCCTTCCCTCAAAAGTCTATGTCCTGTCATTCTTCCTATTGCATTGTCTTCCTTCTCTGTTCCCCTGCACAAACCATTGCAATTCACTGGGCCTTTAGTTACCAAGAAGAATAACTATCACCCTTGGAAAGGCTGGCATTCCTCCTAGATTTTATTTAGCTCAGGAGAAAGAAGTACTGATAACCACACTGCATTTTTTTTAAATGCAAAGCTAATTGCTTTTCATGCTTTCCTATCAGTTGTTTCTGTCTGTGTAGATGACACACTTTTTGGCTTGGCCTCACATGTATGACACACTTTCAAGGAAACACTTGAGCACAGAGCCAGAACAAAATTCAGAGGAACTTCCTGATCACCGCACAAAAGCAGATATATTATGGGGGAACTGTGATATAATAATCATATCATAGATACTGCAATTGCAGCAAGTACTGCTTAAGTTGCAATAGGTCTTTATACAACACCTTTCCTTTCTTCCTTGACAAATCAAGTTCATGACTGTTCACAAAACAGCAATGTCAGAGGAATCAGAATCCCAAATTTAACCAATTTAAGAACTTTTTGAGCACTTCAGTAACACCATACCTGTATCAGTAAAGTCATAAGCACTCTGAGGCTGCAAGAGTAGATCGACTGTGCAAGCACATTCAAAAAGCACAGTTGCTAACGTTAATTATTATTATTATCATTTGCTGATGGATGGGAGCAAAGGGCTCTGGAGTTCTGTGGAATAGCCAAGGTCCATACCCAGAGTAACCCTGGACAGGTAGCAATGGTCACAGAGGAAATTTTGGAAATGCTACCTGTAGCAAAAAAGCAGCTCTCAAAAAATTGAAAGCTTCAGAGGAAATATGTATCATAACACATGGAAAGCCATATACTATTTTAAGTCTATGCTGTCTTGTGAAAAAAGTTAACAGGAAGGAAAATAGTTCACTCCGTAACAAAAATATCTGGAATATGAGAATTTCTGAGAAAGAGTTTAAAAAGTAGCATATTAGATGGGAAGTTTGGATTAAAGAATTGAAATTAATTATCAGATGAACGTAATTATCACTTTTTGCTCAGCTTCTCATAAAAAGTCATTTGATCTTTTACTGTGCATTTTGATCCTGCTTCAAAAAATGAGATGAAAACTTAATTGTTTTAAAGTCTTGACTTTATGTTTGCATAATGTTTCAAAAGACTCAGAAAATAATACAGAAATACTATCTTGCATTCTTGAAGCTTGAGCCAAGGTGTTTCTTGGGTACATTTTTCTTGGTCGTACCTAAGGCAAACAAATATACTTTCTCTGGTGAACCCAGAATCTCCTGGCAAACCTTAAAATTAAAATATTTATATGAAAAAATAGGATTTATTAAAAGAAATTCAAATGAGAGGTTCAACACCCCTCCCCCATCACTCTGAAGTAATTACCTAATGAATTGCAAAGTATTTTATTAGTGCAAAGGTGCCTTAAATCTTTACAGGGCTGCATCTCCTGTGTGGCACATCTTCTGAGGTATCAGACCTTTTTCATTAGATAAGTGAATGCAGTAGTTGCCTCTAAGTTCTTCCCTCTGTAACTTTTTAATCCCAAATTAACTTATTCATAGGTTTATGGCACACTCTTTCTGATGAGGGCAATGTCTAATGTGTGTTTCCACAAGGCACTTAAGAATATATTGCTTGCTTTGGACAAAAATAATCTGGCTCCTAGAAAACCGTGCAGTTTAAAAATACTACACAGCAATTATCCCTTAAGTTAAATTTGGGTATAATTTTCAAAACAGATCTTGTCCTCTAAAGACATTCCCTTCTTTCTTCTAACCCAGCAACCACACTGTTGAATGGTCTTGACGAATCAGCCTATTTGATACCTACTAAAATTAATGAGTTCACCAGTCCTGTTCTGCTATTTAATTCTGATGTATGTAAGTACTAGAGACTGACAACAATAAATTTATCAAAGCACACATGAGAGATTCGTTGATGGTTCTCACTCAGTCTCTTTTACGCAAACTTCCACTTTACAAATTTATGATTTTGCCTGATGAAAGGAGAAAGTGGACATCACACAGAGCATGTCCTGAAATCCAAGTGCTAAACCACGATTTCTTTCTTGGAACTCTTCAATGCATAAGCGACCAGAGCTCCCTATTTCTTTACAATAAACTTCGGCCCACACCTAGTAAAAGATAAACTTTCCATTATGTAAGGGAGCAATATTTACCCGACAGAAGCAGACTAGGACTCGGGGTGTGGAATCCCACCGCGGTTCACCTACAGACTTCCAAGGGGCAACGGACTGCTCCACCTCGTTTCACCAAAGATAAAAAAAAGAGAGAAGCCTGTTCCTGATTCTCTTGCCACGAATATTCCCGGTGGCACAGCGCCTGCAGGGCAGGGCAGCCGGAGTTGGGAGCAGTGCCCGCGAATGCACACAGCCGAGCGTGGCCGGACTCACCCCGGCTGCTCGGGGATGGCAGGAACACCTCTGCTGGCACAGCAGCCAACTCAGCCTCGCTTTTCCCTGGATCTCCGCAGGCCCCCGCGGCCCGGCACCGATCACCGGCAGCGTGCGGGGCGCTCCGAGCCCTTCGCCAAGGAGAGACACACGCCCCGGCGCGGCCGCTCACCCACTGCGGCCTCCGCGCCGGCTTCTTCAGGCACTACTAGCCAGCTCTACAAAACCACCTGGGAACGCCCCGAATCCTTCCGGCTCCGGGCGGGGCTCAAGCTCTGGCCCGGCCCGCCGGGAGTGCCGAGCAGCCGCCGTGCCGCTGACCCAGCGCGGCGTGTCCCCTGCCGCGGCCCGTCGCGCCGGCGGAAGCGCGGCCGCAGCCCGTGAGGATGCTGCGGGCCTGGCGGGCACCGCCGCTGGCTCGGGCCGGCGCCGCCCGGGGCTGGGGGCGCTCCGCCGCCTCGGAGGCCGCGGCCGAGAGCCGGGAGGACTCCCGGTACCGGGACACGGTGCTGCTGCCGCGCAGCCGCTTCCCTGCGCAGCTCCCGGGGCGGCTCCAGCCAGAGAAGGAGCTGGAGACGCAGCAGGTGCGGCCGGGGCCGGGCCGGTTCCCCCGGGGTGCGGGTCCTGGCAGGGGCTGCCCCGGGCCGGCAGGAGGGCGGCGGCACCGCCAGGGTGTGGGCTCGGACCCGCCGCGCTGGGACAACCTCTGGCGAGTCCGGGCTCTCGCCTGGCCCGGCCGGACGGGCTCTCTTTTAGAAAAAAGCTCGGGCTCCTGAGGTTTTTATCGTTTGGATAGTCATAACTTTGGTACAGTTTGTTTTGGAGGAGAGGAACTGCAGTCCGCATAGTGTAGTGCTAGAATAATAATCTCAGGCCTAATACTTCACCCTCTTCAGGCTTTTATGTACTTAAAACGCACTGATGTCTTCTCTTGCAGAGTTAGAAAAGTGGATTTGTTTGCCTGCCTGCTTTTCTTGTAATTTTTTTCTTTTTTCTTGTAATTTTTTTCTTTTTTCTTGTAATTTTTACATCCAGACTTCTTGGGAGTGCAGAGACTTGTGACGGTTTTGGTCTTTTTCTTGTTGTTTCTGCAGAAATGTGGTTTTTCAGAACTCTACTCGTGGCAAAGGCAAAGGAAGGCAAAACAGGAATTTTGTCTGCATGACGGACCGCCCTATGCCAATGGAGACCCTCATGTTGGCCATGCTTTAAACAAAGTAAATATTGAATTGTTCACACTTTATTCTTGTGAAGTGGTAAAAACTTAACTCTCATGTGCTCTGTGTTCTCCATTCCCATTTAAATCTAAAACGCTAAAATATTTGGGGTTTTGGTAGTTGGGGCTTTTAAGAACTATTGGTATGGGTATGTGGATGCTGTATTTTGCCATGTTGACATAGATACCATACCCCAATGTAAATACCACGTACTGGATGCTCAATGTTTATTTTGGCTTAGCCCTGAGATTCACAGCATTCCACTGGCCACAAAGTGGGAAAGACTCAAATTGAGAGCTGTCACACGCAGCTTCTCACAGTGCCAGTCTGTGAGAAGCTTGGGCTGCAGCAATGTGCTCTAGGCTAGTGCTTTAGGTCCAGCTCAGTGTTTAAAAAATGTTAGCAAGTCAAATTTTCTCACTTCAAGCCTGGGGAGTTTATAAACTGCATCTCTCAATTACACTGGTTGTGAACTCCTTGGATCAGAGGTCCTCTAAGGTTCTGCCAATGTACAGAATAATAGATATGAAAAATAGAAAATGCAGGGTCTTTGGACCACAGAGTGGTTTGGATTGTAAGGGACCCTAAAGCTGATTTAGTTGCAAGCTCTCTGCCATGGGCAGGGACACCTTCTGCTAGACCGGGTTGCTCAAAGCCTCTGCCAGACTGGCCTTGAACACTTCTAAATATTGGGCACCCAGAACTTCTCTGGTTATAAATATAAATGTATCATGCAGCTTTTGACATTTGTGTTTTTTAGCAGGAGTAGCTTAATGACAAATGTGGTAGTTCCACATGGGGGAGCTAAAGTGATAACAGACCCTTGTGGCTTTTCAGATTTTGAAAGACATCACCAATCGCTTCCATGTGATGAGAGGTTATAAAGTGCATTATGTGCCAGGGTGGGATTGCCATGGATTGCCAATTGAGTTGAAGGCACTGTCAGAAGTCAAAGGAGCTGAAAATCTTTCACCAATGGAAATTCGGCAGAGAGGTAAATAACAGCTTTTACACTTTATCGTGGCCTTTTCTATTAGGAGACATCTTCTATGATTACTGGGTGTGTTTGCCAAGCAGAGAGAGCAGGCTGGAATTTGATGAAATGGGATGATTTCACACAGGCTTAATTTGTTGCTGTAATGGGCATTGACCCTCGGTTTAAAAAGAACAAAAGGAAGGCAGGTGATTTGGATGTCTGCTTTGATTAACTGTATAGTGGCAGGAAGCTGCTAATTATCAGATCAACATCCTTTTGGGGTTTGAAGGCTGAATTTGATAGGAACTGAAAAAAAGTCAGGCTCCTTCAGGACAGCTTAGCTCAGTATGACAAGTAGGAATCTACTGACTGGTTTTAACAATCCTACAAAACTATAGGGGGTATCCTTTTTGGAGAAAGTGCATTATATGGAAACTGTTTTTGAGAAATAATTTTAAATACCATATGGTTTAAAAGGCATCATCCTTCAGCTGCAAAGCTTTTTGTAATGAGCAACTGAAACTGCTTTAATTTGAAATTAAATGGACCAACTTATTTTCAGATGTATATTACTTTGAAAATTTTGGATCAGCATCAACAGAGGGAGTTAACTTTCTTATTAGTTTTATGTTGAGAACTTACTTTGAGAAATTTTTCTTCCTAACAAAATATATTTTCCCCTTCTTTTTAAAAAGAAGGTTTGTATTTTAAAGACATGAGCTTAATGTTCCTGTGTTAGTGAAAAAGTGCCACTCCTGGATCTGTTTGCTCTTTGCAGTTATTTTTTGTAACAACCAATCTGAAATGTATGTATTTTAAACCGTAATAGTTAGGGCATAGGTTCACTAAATTCAGCTCTGGCTTTGCTAAAAGAAATCAATAGTGCATTTTAAGTGGTATTTTATTGATCTTAGTGTGCTAAACCATGTGCTTAACGGAGCCATTCCCTTCAGCCAGAGCATTTGCAGAAAGAGCAATCGAGAAACAGAAATCTGCTTTCATTCGTTGGGGTGTAATGGCAGATTGGGCCAACTGCTACCTTACGTTTGATCCAAAGTATGAAGCAAACCAGCTGAGAGTCTTTCACAAGATGTATGATAAGGTATGTTGAATTTCTGTGGAAGTCTGTATTGATTTTTGATGAGTTTTGTTTCTCCTAACTTTCCTTTTTTTCTCCTCACTGTCCCTTCTAGGGTTTAATTTATCGGGACTATAAACCTGTGTTCTGGTCCCCTTCAACAAAGTAAGGATCAACTTACTATTTTGTCTGCCAAATTTTAGCAAGAATGCCAGTAGCTTTTGATGTTGCAGCATGTAACTTGTGTTTGATGTGTATCAGAACAGCCTTGGCTGAGGCAGAACTCGAGTACAATGAGCAGCACGTCAGTCGCTCTGTGTACGTGAAATTTCCACTGCTGAAGTCGCCGCCTAAGCTGACTTCTGTGATAGGTACAACTTCTCTGTCGCTTTAGAGACTGATGGCTTTGGTTTTTGTTATAACTGTGAGTAAAGTACTTCTAATTTACATCTGTAGATGGATCATCCCCTGCTAGTGTGCTAGTCTGGACCACGCAACCTTGGACTGTGCCAGCCAATCAAGCAGTTTGTTACATGCCAGACTCAGCGTAGGTGTCTTTCATTTGGTTCAGTTGTCTCTGTCAGTCCTTACTGGTATTTAGTAGCAAAATTAAAACATTCTGGACTGCCAGTACAGTTTACTTAAGGCATCTTTTTTGGGTTTTGTTTGAGGCTTTTTTGGTTTGTTTTTAAGTGATGCAATTGTGAGCTTTGTTTTATATCTCCTAATATATTAATTTCTGCCTAAATTTTTATTAAATCATTTCTCCTTCATGAGGCAAGGTTACCTTGAAACTTTTGAGATGTATGAGTGAATTTGACACATAAAATTTGCTTGTCTATGTTTTAGAGATGAAGCATTTCACAGATTGGTGGCTTTATGGTGTTTGTAATTATTTAGTATCACAAATGCATGTTTGTATTGCAGATACTCAATTGTAAAATGTGCAACGACTGGACAATGCTTCATCCTTGCTGCAGATAGAGTTGAATCTACAGCTGCTGTCCTGGACACACAGTTTGAGGTTATATCAACATGTAAAGGTAGGTTTTAATATTGTTAATCTTAAATTGCTCAGAAATCTGCTGGTAGGTGTCTGAAAACTGCTAGTTTTGATGGATTAAATGTGTCTATAATTTGAGAATATGCTTCATTAAAATAGTACAGAGGGGAGGAGGAGTCAGAATTACTGTTGTTATATTGTGGCTCAAGTTATCATCTATAGAATTCAAATAAATTTCTAAAATCTGAATTCATACTTGGAAAAATGAAATGTAGAGTGCAAGTCTGTTCAGTATTATACTGATTGCAGTTTGTCTTTCCACATGTTGTTGATGACAAGTGGGAGCTAATTACAAGTATGACTGTTGAGATATTGTAGGTGGCTGCTTTCTGTCTGGACAAACTAAAGCAGTTGAGTTGGCATCCTAACAAACTGCACAGTTGCATTTCTTAGGCAGGATTGGGATTCAGTGTCATAAGTTGGGATTTGCTGTGTCATTTCTGAGCTTTATTCACTTGCTTCTATCAGTGATTCAGTGCTGGAAATATGTATTTGTGAAGGAGGTGAGGAATCTGTTTCTATGACTTTTTTTCATTCTCTTTTTGGTGGCTTTCCATGCCTTCTCTTTCAGAGGAAGCTTTGTTATAACCTAGTGATGAAATTACTGGGGGTGTTTTTTCTCACAACTTCCACCATTTTGAATCTTGTGATTTACAGATAACATTAAAGAGTAGTAGAGTTGAACCTTCTTAAAAAGAAATTTCATACTGGAACCTCTTCTTTTTAACTTCCCATGTATTCAGTAATTAATTATATTTGTTACTTTTCTGTATTTGTGTACATAACTGTGTGATGGCAGTTTTTAAACATATTCCTTCTAGGAGAAAATCATTCTTTGAACACTATTTTATTATATAAAACACTATTGGTGTTTTTTTTAACCACCTGTTCTTTTTCTGCTCTCTGATAAAAGAAGCTGAACACATGAATTGTGTTTTTCTATTTTATCTTCTGTTTGTATTTTTCAGGTGCAGATTTGGCAGATGGTTCTTGTGCTCATCCCACCATTCCTGGCAGAGTCTCTCCCCTGTTACCTGCAAATCATGTGACAATGACAAAAGGGACAGGATTAGTTCACACAGCCCCAGCTCATGGTATGGAAGATTACAGCGTAGCTTCCCACCATCAGCTGCCCACGGTACTTTATCTTTTCAGCTGTTGCTCTTGATTTCCTGCAACTGACTGACCGTGTGTGCCTAAAATTACTTGTTTTAATTTGTGTATAAAACTTGGAAGTGTTTTGAAGCATTCACAGAAGTGTGAGTATCACTAATGGCCTGCAGGAATGCAAGACTAACTTTAAAGAAATGTGTGTCAGGATAAAAGAACTAAGTTTCCTTCTGCTGATTGCAACTTACAGGGAGGTATTAGAATCAGATTTTTCTGCTCTATGTGTGGCTTTGTTTTTTAATGGAGGACACCTGAATGTTTCTCAGATACTGACTCCCACTACTCAGAATTGTGTTTTACATGCAGATCAGTAAGTCACCAGTTATGTAGGTCATTGTTACTTTTTTTTTTTTCAGCGAAGCTTGTCTTAATCACATACATACATTTCATTTATGCATGGCCAGTTTGTGATTGATGGGAAGGAAGATTCAGGATATAGGGCACGGGGAGGGTTAGGTCTGCTTTGAGAAGTGACTGAAATACCAGTGACTGAAATACCAGTGACTGTGATGTATGATGGTTGTGGTATGTGTGCAAATACAATGGTGCTTATTTCTTCTGACACCTAAAATTCACTTGCCTGGTAGATTACTAAACTGCAGTTCACTAAATCTGAAGTGTACTTAAATATTTGTTATTCTCAGAAAAGGAGTCACACAGTGGAGTATTTAACTCACTTTTGAATAACAAAAGATAATTAATTGCCACATGGTATTTTATTGACATTATTTATTTATTTATTTTCAGGATTGCCTTGTGGATGAAAGTGGGTATTTTACAGAAGCAGCAGGTCCTGAACTTAAAAACAAGAATGTCCTCGAAGAAGGGAATGAAGCTGGTGAGTATTTGATGTTTGACCATTGTTACTTCATCCGTTACAGTCCTGCAGGTATATTTTGAGTTTATATAAACTGGCCACATTTTAAATATGGATGAGGTACAGGCATTGCTTGCTAAGTGTTGATTATGGAAAGGGCTGAGTTGAGGTTAACAGCAGCCATATGTTCAAATTGAAATTTAATTTTGCCTCATTTTTTCTCTCAGTCATTAAGATGCTTCAAGCAGCTGGGAGTTTGTTAAAAGAGGAGAAATACGTGCACAGTTACCCCTACGACTGGAGGACTAAAAAACCAATGATTATTCGTGCCAGCAAACAGTGGTTTGTAAACACAGCAGATATGAAGGCTACAGCACAGGTATGTCATTTTGCTTTCTTATGAGACACCTAAAGACAACTGATGTTATTTGGAATCAGCAAAAAAATCTTGTAGCTCCCTCCAGAACATATTTTTCTCTAGGGTTTATGAACAGTAGTTGAAAAGTGTTACTTACTGTTCATTACTTAAAACTGTTGAAGGGAAATATCTTGTCAGTTTTTTTGTCAGTGTTGATATAATCCAGGGTAGCTACACTGACTGGTATATTTGCTCATTGTTTTTACAGATGTAAAAGTTTCTTAGAGCTACTGATTTTTTTTTCCTAAAGTATTTTTTTAAAATACGATGTTTCAAGAAATTAAATTAGAAGAGACAATTTTATCGCTATTAAAATTACCTTTTTATTTGTTAGGCTAGCCTTGTGTGGACAGACATCTTTATTTGCTGCCCTGTTAATTTGTCACAGCCCTATTTTAAATAACTTTAAATCCTGGGATCTTGAGCTCTTTGGAGTTATGTAAATCCACACAGAAAATTCAGGCCAGCACCTTAGGGTGGCAGTGATTTTATTCCAGTTAGGCCATGAGGTGTATATTCCATATTTATTTTTATCTAGAATGGGTGTAAACATGGAGGTTGCTCAGCAGAGCTGGGAGTGAGTGGTAGCCCACGACAGACAGTTTGTATCAAGGTGGGTTTTCAAAATAGGCAGCAGTACAAGATACAATCAGCTTTTAAACTTCAGATTGAGTCACTGATGCCACTTTTGGCTCATTTTTAGGGTGTGTCTGCTAGAGAACCAGAGAACTGGGGTTTGGTTGGGAAATACAGAGTATATGCAGTGTTCAGATAAGTCGTTGAAGAGCAGCAGGCAGTTGTTTGAGAATGTGTTGTGTGATACTGGGAATGAGAGAGTAGATCTGTACCATATTTTACTGACAGCATAAACATTACTTGTGGGAAGGCTGAAGCATGCTCAACAGTTCAGTGTCTCCTTTATAGGATGTGCTGAAAAAGGTGAAAGTGATCCCTACATCTGCAGTGAACAGGATGCTGGAGATGCTGGACAGAAGGACGTTCTGGTGCATATCACGGCAAAGATGCTGGGGAGTCCCAATTCCTGCTTTTTATCAGAAGAGCACGGGAGAGTGCTTGATAAACAGGTACCTGCCTAGCCTTTGACACTGGGAAGTGACAGAAGGAGCACTGTCTGTTGTGCTGCAGTTAATGATACTATAAAACTTCTTACTATTTCAAGTAGGAATACATGCTTTTACTTGTAGTTGCTTATACACAGATCTAATTTAGCTGTAAGTTAGAGCAGTTAAAAACTTGCTGCTGGAAGTGACTTGTTTATAAATAATAGGAATCAATTTACGTAGCTACTTAAGTTACCTGAAAACTCCCCTTGAGATTAATTGCTGCTTTCATCCCTCATTTTCAATGAGCTGACAGTCATGACTGGCCTTTCCATTTAAGCAAGCAGTGAAATGCAAATTGTGGTTAGAATAGATGGCAACTGTAATTGTAGCACTGTACCTTGGACAGTCCAGGTACTGTGTCAAAACAACTTTTTGCAGTTGAGTGACAGTGAGATCTGAAATGGAATAACCATATTGGTTGCAGAATAAAAAAATGCGTTTTGTTTCAAAACAAAATTAGAATGGTTTTGGAGACCAACCTGGAGTGTTACTGACCCCTCGCTATATGATTTGGTATGTCCAGATCTTCACATGAGAGCTTGATTCTGCCATCGTTTGGTTAATAGTATTCAGATATTGCAAACATTGCATTTCAGGAATTCTAGACAACATAATGCAGAGGAAATGCAAGCTAAGTTTTACAAGGAAACTCAACCAAATACGATCTTTTTCTGTCCTGTAAGAAGTAATAGAGTTCTGATTTTACTTCTTTGGGGAGCAGAGGTTTTCAGTTGTGAATGCCCTCTAAAAGAGGTGATTTCATAAAATGACTCTTGTGGATTTCCACTTTCATTGAATTAATTCTATAATTTCTTCTGCCTTGAGATATGCTGATGTAACTCGGTTTTGTACACATTATCCTTACAACCTCTTGTGAAAATTCATAAGTTTTCACAGCTGGAGATGAACTTAAATATTGGTGCAGAACTTTTTTTTATTCTGATGTTGAATAATTGTAGTGCAGGAGTCCAGCATGTTTTCCAGAGGCTGTACTGAGCACACAAGCAGTAGATAGTAGACAGTAGTAGGTGAGGCTCAGGGTGTGGAGAGCAGAGAATGGACTTTAGACAGGACTTAGCTTCACCTGGTGTGACTGGGTGTGTAGGTGCAGGGAGATGTACTTTGGCTCTCTCACTGTAGGCAATAACTGTGAGAAAAGACCACAATAGCCACAATGCCGTTTATAGTGCCTGGATAAAGCTGGCACACATCAGGAAATGAATGGGTGGAGGGTTTGGGACCATAAAACCATTTTACCTGCAAAAAAAGTATGCAAGCGTCTCTATGAAAAACTACTATTTCTGAAAAATACTTTTTGGTTTCCAGTTGAAGAGTAGGCTTGAGTGTGTGTTTGTTGCTTAATAATTGTTAAATATATAGTTTAACAAGAAAAAAATGTAATGAAAACCAGTCCAGCAGTTGGCATTCAAATGTGAAGGGTGCCATGAAACAAGAGCTCCTTCTGAACACTGAGGAGCTGGGACAGAAAGCATTTGAAAGGATGGATGTGTAGAAATTCCTTTAGGTTGTAGTAAAATCACCTTGAAAGGCCGTGATCTGTATTAAAGGCCCTGCCTTCTGTGAGTGCTCAAGCTGTGTGAGATTATTCCCCGAATTGTGCAAAATGTGGCAATTTTGTTGTGGCAAACTCTGCCATAGCTGAACGCCTCCATATGTAGGTGTTGGCCAAGCAGTCAGATTTTCAGGGGAGTGAACAAAGGGACACCATGCCATGTTTGGGTAGAATTGATCTGGGGAATAAAGAGGGTTGTTTGGAAAAAAAACCAGACATTCAATATGCTTGAAAAAAGATTTATTTCATTTGACTCACAGGTTCCAACACTCATTTATAGCCAGTACTCTTTACTTCTAACTTTACTTACTCTTGGTGGAATTTTCAAAGAAAGTGTAAAGCAGTCATTAAATATTCTAAAGAGTTTGAACTTAAATATTTGTAATGTTAACTGTAGGCGACTTCTGTAACTGGAGTAGGAGAAGTGCACAGAATATTGGCCTATAGAAGTGACAGGCAAATTTAGAAGACAGTCTGTCAATTCATAGGTCATTTTTCTGGACACCAGTTCTTACTGAAATAAGCAGCTAAGCCCGATTGTTTTGTTACATTTGCATTATCATTTTGAAAATCATATTACAACAGGTTGCTGACATACTTTTAAAAAAAGTTTCCTACTTAGACGGTGACAGCTTTGTCAGTGAGGTACTGATTCTGCAAAAGACAAATTCAGTGGAATAGTTTAGTCCTGGCTGAGGCAAATTTCTTTTTTGTGTTTCCTGCTAGCTTTCTGGATTTGAATAACTAATATAATTAAAACACCATTAAATAAGTTGCATTTCAAAACACAAGCTGTTTTTAACTTGAATGCTGGATAAACAACGTTTCAGTAGCAGCTGCTGTGGAGTTTTTGAGTGACTATCAAAAGTAACAGCATCTCCACTGGAAGTCAGTGTAGTCCACATGGAGTTGCTGTTACATATGAGAGCACCAGTAGTCCATCTTGAGTGATCTTGTTCATGTATCACCTGTAAAATGACTTATAAAAAGAAAAAAAGAGTCTCTAATATAAACTGCTGTTTCCCTCTGAGAGTTGCACCTGAATTTATCACATGAAAAGCTGCTGAAAGCCCTTCTTTCAAGGTGGAACTGCTTTCTCTAACATTTTTTTTTGCTACACCAGCAATCCAGTCTTTCTAACTTAAAAGCCAGGAGGTAGTTTGTAATGTTTGATGCAGAATCTCCACAAGTCTCCCTGCTGCTGTGGCCCCCTCATAACCCTAAAAAATATTTGATTCAATGACATTGTCATCTATGGTTAGACATTTAATATACCAATAATGTTTAAATTCTTTTATGCAGAGTATGCTGCATCATATGTGACCAGGAGTGTAAAAATTATTATGAAAAACCCTTTATAGGAAAGAGAGAAAAGAGAGAGCACTTCTTTGTTATTACCATTTTCAGTAAGAATACAGAGGTGAGATTCTGTGGGATTTTTCTGCAAAAATGGAGAAAAAAGACTTTAAATAATTTAGAGTACATGCACAAATAGATGTTTATGCTCTTTGACAGCTTTCTGCATTTAATAGATTTCAACAGAAAACATTCTTCATCTAGGAAACTCTGTAACTCATGGAAAAGAAGAAAGAGCTCCAAAACTAAAGCATGAGAATTGTATTTCCAGTAGTAGCTCAGTCCAGGTAATAAATGTGAGATAGATACTTTAATCTGACCTCATTCAATAGCTGTTTTACAAATTCACTGTTCAGATATTGGTAATAAATAGCAGTATTGCACAGATTGTTCTAATGCCTGGCAACTTTTGTCCGCTTCCCTGTAACTTTGATTAACACGTAAATTAAATTTCTGAAAAAGAAAAACCCAACATGTCTTTGAAGGAGTTCTGTCCTGTGCTCTGATTTGTTTTTTTTTTTAAATAATAAGACATTTCAGTGAATTGCAATTAATATCAGCTTACCATCCCCTAAATACTTACAGCTGGTCGTATCGTCGTTCTTGTAAAGCAGAAAACAACTTTCCCTCTTTGCCGCTGTTGGAAAAGAGTTGGAGAGAACGTCAGGTTCTGTATTCTTCTGCTCCTGACTGTATCTTAATGCTGCCTAATTTCTGTTAACAGATTAAATAAGTGTGCAGCATAATCAATATCAGGCTCCCGGGTGATTGGCTGGAGCCGTGGTAGCGTGAATTGCCATAGGGGTGTCAGAGCATAGCAGGGACACGTAATGCAAGTTCTTCCAGATAGCCTCTGAATACAGGGCAAAGTTTTACAATGGCCTTTATGGCTCACTCAGGGAATTATCATGCTCACCTTGAAGGCTGCAGATTATAAAGTGATGAGTAGTTATTTGAGCAAGGTGGTTTTCACTTGCACCTTACAGAAAAGTACTTCGCAAAAATCCTGCTCCTTACTGTGCAGATACCTTAAATAAAGTTGTTTCTCTCTTGCAGTAAAATTAATCATAAGGATCCTGCAAGAAGAGCAGAGACAAGTATAGAGGTTGTGTTTGTTTGTCTTGTATTCTTAAAACTGAAGGAGGAAAAATGATTTGTTGAAAAGGTACCCTGGAAATTTATCATCTAAACTGCCTCCTCTTATAAAATGGGAAACACTGTATAGTGAAAAAAACTTGCACTGCTAAAATATTATATATATTTTTAAGCGTGATTTGAAACTATGATAGAATTTTGAGAATATTGGTCAATCAAATGTTGACTTCACAGTCCTTGACTCCTTATTTCTTGTAAGTCATTGATAACACCAATCTGACCTTCTTTTACTTATCTGAGAACTTTTATCTGTAGCATAATTGTACATGTTGGTTCTTGTGCAACAAAAATGTCTTAAAAAAAATCTGCTCTTCATAAATTAATAGTGTAATCTTTGCATTGCATAGCAATGTACTTGATAAAAGGTTAGCCTATAGTATGTTTTGTGTGAATGGTGTATCTACAAGGGTACACAACTCTGTGGCATTGGCATTACTTACTGTAAACGAAGGCAGGCATTTAATTATGGTTTCCCAAGGGAGAGTAATAGCAAGGGTTTATTTCCTTCTTGTCTCTCCCCTCCCCCACCTCTGATAGAAAGGAAAAAATTGTTTGTTAAGAGGGCTATTTCTATATTTTGTCCAAGATAACTGTTAGTTTTGGTCTATAGCTGGATTTTTTATCTTTTAAAATCCCTCCAAATATTGATATTGTGAAATACCTGTTGAATATTTAAAAAATGTATAGGTTGAAAATTAATTCATCACTAGAGTTTTTGTCCCTCCACTGAAGTGTTTTTGCAATATGGAAAAGTTATGTGGAAGACAGGCTTAGTTCTTGTTTAAATTTTCTGCTTTAGCAGGATGTGCTGGTAGCTTTTCTGTACTAATTGAGGGTATGATTCCTGATCAGAGGATTTTTCTGGCTCTCAGTGAGTCCAGAGCCATTAGCTGAGCACTGAATTACTTCTTGCATGAATCACTCAACATACACAAATATTTTACATGGCAATAAACATGTTTTAGTTGCTTAAATCATCCTATTTTTAATTTAGCTACTCTTGTCTTCTGCTGGTGAGTTCCACAGGAACAACTTGGCCAGTGAGGAGAGGAAGGCATTGAAACTGGAGAGAGCTCTTGAAATCCTCGAGAGCTCTTGAAATCCTCATGTGATGACAACTGGTTATCTATAAATGTCTTTAAAAATACACTGATAGTGTATTTGAGAAGAATCCAAGGTGGAAAATTCTGTTGGCAAAGAGTGAAAAATAATATTGTGTATTTCCTAAAATGTTCCTGGGTGCTGCAGTATCATCACTAAAGGTCAGAGTGTAAATCCAGCTTTGCCAGTGGAAGGTACTGATCCTGCAAAAGACAAATTCAGTGGAATAGTGTATACCAGCTGAAGCAAGTTTCTTTTTTGTGTTTCCTGCTAGCTTTCTGAATTTGAAAATTTGGGGTAAAGGAAGCAAGACATAAGGGTTGTACATCAGCTGTCTGCCAGGAATTGCACCAGGACTGGGGTTGTTGTTTGCTTTTGTTTTGGAGAAATAACACTCTCACAACTGGAAGTATAGGCAAACCGGCCTCTGTGCAAATATTTCTGGAAAGAAGTGGTACCATTCAGAACTGGAGCTCCTCAGTGTTGTTTTAGCAAGATAAATGTTAGCAGATACATTACAAAGCCATAAATTGTGTCCTATCACCATTAAATTGGAAGGTGAATGATGCCTGTGCTGGTTTGAAAGGGGCAGAATGGTGGTGGTGCCAGCTGGATGTCCGTGTGTGTGTGTTGCTGCTTAGTGGCCTTTCCCTGCAGAGAACCTCCTGGGATGTTCTACAGGAATTTATTCTGAGAAGTAAACTGATTAATTGATGATTGATTGATTGATTGATTGATACAAAATTGATGTTTTGTCATTGCAATTTGAGCAGTCAAAGAGCACTTCTTGCTGTTGCACCTGGTGTCACGAACTGAAGTAATTTGTTGTACAGCTTCTTGGAGAACATGTTTTCATGCTTAAACCCTGTGTGTAAGAGTCCATTAACTGTTTTAGTGATGTAGCTCAGCTTCTTAGCAGTGCAATAAAATACTGTGCTGAAAACCAAACACAAAACCAAGTAATGACTGAAGAAGATCATCTGCCTTTTGTGTTTTCTAGATAATTATGCCAGATCATTGTTTTACTTTTTCCTCTTTTGCAATACTGTGTAAAGAAATTAGCTAACTGATTAAATCTTCATTTTTTGAGTTACAAACAAATCTGGCAGCCTGGGTAACACAGCAGGATTAGTTTGAAGTTGGCAGGTCATAATGATCTGCTGTATTCCCTAAATACAGCCAATGTCTTAAAAATCACCTCTTTAGCAAGTGCTCTGTGAGTCAGCAAGACAAAGTGTGTGGGGTTCCTCTTTGGTTTTTTAATGTACCTTAATTTATGTCTAGACTTGGTATTAAGCAATATTAAAAATCAGTTCCCCATAGTCATACCTATTGGTGCCAAGGATTGAATGTGTCATAAATAGTGCACAGAGCTGCACACCTTGAGGTTGCCTTATCTGTTCATCAGAAAAATTGCTTAGTTATCTTGTTAATTTTTCTTATTTCCGTAATATCTGTTTATTTCAGGACCTTTGTCCTATCTGGTGCTATGTGATATGAACTCATAGATTGCCTTCAGAGTGTACATTGAATAGTTTATTATCACTCCTCTACTGGGTGCAGAATTTTCAGTTTCTTACATTATTTGGATTAATAGATTTATATTTATTACAATTTTGAAAATATATTGCTAAAATGGGGGAATTCAGGCAATTGGAAGCCTTATATATATATACATATATGTGTGTGTGTGTGCTACTTGAAAAGCTGTCATTTCCTCACTCCTTTCTACATGAGTTCTCAAGGTCTCTGTATCCAGTAGGAAAAATAAACCTGTTGTCAAAAAGAGCAGATACTTTGAGGGAAAATAGTCGTGTAGTTACTTTAAATTCAAATAGCATATAAAATGGATTTGAGAAGTTTCCAAGCTGCTGGCATCTTTTCTGAGTGCCCCAGTTACGGAGTATTTGCAGAAGATATTGGAGTCTGTACGGGTTTTTGTGTGTTGTACAAATCCTCCCATCTTGAAAGGCAAAAATACGAAGTCTTTAATACAGGCAGGAAGCTCTGTGAAGTCTTGTCTGGATTAGAAGTTGGAAAGTCACATATTCTACTAGCTTGGTCTGTGTATCAACATCTCTCACTGCTTTGGGTCTGGGATACTTGTGGAAAGCTGTGATTAACTCCTCCTTTCATAAACCCCTTTCTTCCTCCTTCTAACCCAGTGAAACCATCACAGACATCATCAAAATAGTGGAGCAGCAAGGCACAGATGCGTGGTGGGCCCTCCCTATCGAACAACTCCTGTCCAAGGAGGCTATAGCAAAGGTAAACTTGTGACTTCAGGTACAGCAGCTGCTCAAGACAGTTGAGTGATGGGAAATAATAGAAAAACTTCGTTTATTCCCATGATCCTCTTCAATCTTGTACCCTCATGAGAAGGTATCTTGTGAAAGGAGAATTCAAAAACTGAGATCTGAGTGGGGCAGAATACACACAATTGGATTTGTGCCGTTAATTCAGGGCAGAGATCTCCATCCTCCTAGATCAGGAGGAAAGTGACATCCTAATTAACCATATGAGCTCAAATGTGTATTAGGTCTTAGTCATTAAGATGGATTAGAATTTTTATTTATTTTTATTTAGTTCTTCCTAACTTTTTGTTATTCTTCAACAATTGTGTACTTAAGCTAGCTCAAAGCTGTAGTGTTACTATGCCATCTAAGGTTTTCTTTGTAATTTTTCCTTGCCCTGCTTTGGGTTTCCATCAGTAATTATCTGAAAACTCTAGTCAAAAATTATCTACATTATTTTGTGTTCACTCACAAAGTTGGTAACAGAACCAACACTGGCCCAGAATTCGCTTTATTTTTAGCTTTGAAAAGCATTGATGATATATTCTGTTTGCATTATTTAGTAATTGTTCTCTCAATAGGCCGGTGGTCACGATGTTTCGGATTATGTCAAGGGACAGGATATCCTAGACATTTGGTTTGACAGTGGAACTTCCTGGGCTCATGTTTTGGAAGGTAAAGAAACTCCTGTGTTGACCTTTCTTTTAAAATACTCAGAGAGCAAAATATAACTGTTCTGTGTGACAGTGTTGGTGTCAGCAAAACTGAGGCAGATTACTGGCTGTGACTTTTAAAGCTGCTTTTGCTTGTAAAGATAAGGATTTAATGTTGGCAAACTCATTTTCAGCATAATTAAAGTTGAGGTTTTTCTAATATTCTGCTCTAATATTCTGCCATGTGGTGTACTGTGTAACTGCTGATCACATCATACTTGTTTTGGGTGGAGAGGTGTCATGGCACAGACAGCCAAGGTACTTTGCTGCTAGTTGGTAACTCTTAAATTGTTTTTTCTTAACAAATTTCAGTCTGTGCTTGTCTGTGCTATTTGAAGCAGAACAAGACTGAGATCAGCTGCTGAGTCTAAGTAAATTTTATAATCTAAAAGTGTAAGTGTGCTTTTTCACTTTTGATTACTTTCAGTAACTAAAGCATTATATTGTGGCTTAAAATATTTATACTTGCTGTATGCTATTTATGGCTCCTACTGCCAGTAGTTGCTACTCAGCAGGTAGCAGATAGATATTTGTATAAAAAGGTGTAAAATATACACTGTTTGCCTGGAGGATAGTGCAAAGTCAGGAGTCCTTTCTAAAGGAGGAGTCTGGTCCCATACATCAAGTCTGTTGGACTTTAAACCCTCTGTACACAATTGCATGATAACAATCTTGTTGAATTATAAAACACGTTAGTACCAGAGTTTTATTTCTTAGCAACATGGTCAGGCAACAGTACCATCAGCAAACATTAATTTTCTAGAAGACTTTTACATATATAGAGGTTTATGCTCTTTAAAAATGTTTCTGGTTTGATTTTGAAAGGTATAACAAAGTAGTGATATTTTATGCAGTTACAAACTTGCATTGTTAAAGGGCTGAACTCCTCAGCCCTCTAATAATCAAGACTTGGGATTAGTTGTTAATTTGTGTAAAGCTCCCATATGGGTTCTGTAGTGTCTAATAAATGTTGGGGTTATCACAGTACAGACTTCTTCTTTCATGTAACCCTTACAAGTTCCCCTTCTCTACCTAGTTCTCTGTTTTCACGAAATTTGCTGGAGCTTGGTGTGTGTAAGGCATCATCTTCTGCTGTGTGATGTAACTGGAGTGGCTCCACTGCTGTAAAAAGCAATGTAACCTCCTAACCTTGTTTATTCTCAGAAATGACACAAAAATTGCATTACCTTTTTTCTGTGTAATTGAGCCTTCCAGCCATTGCCAGAAGTGAAGTACAGTTTGTGATTTGTTACAGATTACTGGTTTAACTCACCTTTTTTGAAACTTTGCAAGAGAGGTTGTTGAATTAAGAGTTTTGTCATCTATTTCCCAAATACACTGCAGTTTTTAAAGCTTTCTGCAGAACTTCTTCCAATATCAATGTTAATCAGCAAGGCTTGCAGACAGGCTAATGGGTGGGATTGTTTGCCTAAGTACTCTTGGAGAAAAAAAGATGAAATTCACAGAGAAATCCAAGATTGCTTAGAGAATGTCATAATGAGAAGAAGAACTAATTTTGTGGTGGGAGATGAGTGTGATAGCAGAGGTTGTTTCTGCCTTCTGATGTCAGTGTTGATGGCAGGGGTTCTTTCACAACACAGTACTTTCAGGGCAACTGCAGGATATAAAAGATGGCTAAAACTGAGACTAATGTTTGTTTCACTCTACCCTTAGCTCAAGTTATTGAAAATTCTAAATCAATGATCTGTTAGTAACCAGCAGGAATAACACATGTTACAGATTTCCCTGTCAGTTCCAGTCTTGTGAAAATAACTCCTTCTCTCCAGTATCTCTGCAACTTAGGGGACTTGGGCCTGAGTTTTCAGTGCACTTGGCCCAGCTGTGTCTGAGCTTCCTAAAGGAGATGCAGCTGTTACAAAATGAATCCCTTCAGCTGATGGCCATACAAATTGCTGTCAGCAAATACAGCAAATTGGGAAGGGGGTGAAGAGGGGCTAGAAGAGAGATTCTGCTGAATGAAGTTAAAGGAATTGCTCAGTAACAGCCAAGCCCAGTGGTGTAAATCATAGGTTGCATTACCTTTTGCCCTTGCAAATTCCTATTTCTAATGCTTGCCTTGCTGCATCTCCTTCCAAGGACTGGGCCTATTTCTGATGGACCTGGCTTAAAGTTACTCTTGTTCCATTAAATTATGGTTGGCTTCCTTTTCCCAGCCTGGGAAGACAGGCCCTGACAGATTAACCAAACCATTCTACATCAGCAGTGTGGCAGGTAGGAAGGTGCAACTTACACACTAAAACCAGGGATTTGGCTACTAGATTTGTATTCACAAACACAAGGAGACTGTGTGTAAAATAAACACTACTCACTGGCATCACTGAGAGCAGATCCACAAGTGCAATGTTCAGTGAAATCACACTGCCCCTAAAGTTTCCTGGGGATGCTGTTTGCTTTGTTAATGCTCTGTTTGCCTGACACTGTTTTCACTGAACAATTTATTATTGTGCCCTCTCATCCTGTTTGTTTCTTGCTACACATGCCTCAAATAGTTTTTTTTGGAAGAACTGTTTTATGCAATGTTAAAATTGAAGTCCAGATGCTTCATACATGGATAACTGCATTTTCACAATGCTGCTGGGAGGTAGAAGAGTGTCCACTGCTTCCAAAAAGAAAGCGTGGAAAAAGCAAACTTTCGTTCAAAAGCATGTGCTAATTTTAAATACTTAATGCTGTGGTGCCCAGTACTTTTTCTGTTGTTCTTTTGCTTTGAAGTTCAACCTTTTGACAGACCTCATTTCAGTAGCTCCTTCTGGAGCATCAATCTAAGAGAACTCTTTAATGTTTTCAAATTCTCCTACATTTTCCTCGTGGGCAGAGTGCCATCTTCACTGCAACCTATTCTTTTTTGAAATATTTCATATAAAAATGCACACTGGACTTCATTGTGATGTGATTTGCTACTGGTAAAAGTCACACAGCTTGTTACCCACAGTTTAGTGGGTATTGCAATGATGGTAGTTTTCAACATCATAATTTCTTCCCCTATCTTATTGGCTAATGTTTAACTGAATGAATGTGATTATTTTACAACTTGCCTATCTAAGTGTTTAAACTTGTGCTGACTGAGAGGCTTGAATTTATCTTAGCTGGTTCATTCCTGGCATTAAAATACAATACGTTTAATCTAAAAGTCAAAGTCTGTAAGATCAAAGATATGGAATCTTGAAATCCAAACCAGAAGGATCATAAATTGTCATTCTCTTTAATGACCTATGTACTATACCTCAGTTAAAATAAACAACAGAAAAGTCTCTTTGGGGTTGTTGGACATACTTCTCCATTTACCAAAAAAAAAAAAAAAGTGAGCACTGTTGTAACTAATTTATATATAACAATCACAACTTTAACAGGACTGAAGAAGGGGAGCTACTTATAAGGCAGCTTTTGTATATGCAAACCCCCTGTTTGTATTTCAGATAAAATGTTCAGGCCTCTGTTAACTTTGCAAGCACCAGTGGCCAGCTTGCCAGATGCACTAGTTCCTGTCAGAAAAGCCCAATGCAGTTTGCTGTTTGTAATCAGTTGTTTGTTGAAATTCTTCTCTAAGTTCTCACTACTGGCATTTCCATGAAAAGTTCACTTCTCTAAAACCAGTGGCTAGTAAACTAGTTGTAAGTAACAAATGTGTTCTTACAGTTTTCTAATGTTGCTCTCTTCTTTACCACAAATACTCTTTTTTATCTTGTCCTCACAAGTATTTTTGGAGTCTCCTAATAAAAAGGCTTCTCCTTACTTACTGTACTTCTAAACCCCAGACTCTTTGTAGATTTCCTTGAATGAATAATCAAATGTGTAAAAAACGTAATACCCACCCACACATTTTTCCTGTGCTACCTGGAACTGGGTGGCCTTGACCTTTGTAATGTTGAACTTCCCTTTATTGCAGGATGGATCTAAATATCGAAACTTCCATTAAGTTAAACAAATAAATCAAGTGTGTCAGCAGCAGAAAGCAGCATTGTCTCAGGGGTCCTAGAAAGAGGATAAAATGAGATACTGAATAAAAATTGAATAGAGAAACTTCTGTCTAAATATTGAGAAAGCAACACCATCAACTTGTAGAATCAAAACTCAATTCCTGACAAATATATGTATGGTTTTGCACTTTTGTAGGCTGTGACTTGTGTGTTCTGGTGTTCCACATTTCTCTGTTCTCAGTCTGGTGACCTGTCTGGGATTGCTTAGGACAAGGAGAGACTTCTTGAGTCAACAAGTTTTGTACCTTTTTGTACAGTGACTGAATTCCACCAGCAATGCCATTTAAACTGTGCTGTCCTCTCTCAACCCTGTGGAATAGCTGGCTTTGCTCTTCTGCCTTTCATGTGCAGTCAGCTAATACCCTGCCTGCCTTGTAGCCCAATTTTCCTCTACTCATTAGCTCCACTTGTTCTTCCCTAGCATTCCTCTTTTTTTTTTTTTTTTTTTTTTTTTTTTTCTGTGTGTGTATTTACAGGGAATAATATTTCTACTCAGACTTCACAAGAATAAGCTAAACAAGCCAGGCTTTTCCAGGTGCCTTTATCCCCAACAGGCTTTCATGTTTCCCATGTTGTCCTAACTCGTTCCCAAAGTTTTTAGTCTTCCTGGAACACCAGTGACCAAAAATGTAAATTCTGTCACAGGTGAGCTGTGGTCACTGCCAAAGCTTCCTGCTCTCCTCTGTAAATGCCTCTCATGGGCTGGTTGGGCACCTCTCTGCCTTGTGCTCTGTGTAATTCCAAATGGGGAAGCCTCAGATGGTGGCATATATTTTTATTAATTCCAAAGTATGTGAACTTTTCTTGTGTATTCCAATTTGTTTAGGAGTACTTGGAAAGTATTCTGAGAATTTCTGTGAAGCATTCTGAGTATGATAGCTTCTTTTCATAATTTTTTTATTTAGTTTGGGAGAGAGCAAGCTTATTTGTTACATTCTGGAGTGTGGCAAGTTTTGGATTCTTTTTAAAATTGTGATGCTAATGAGTCCCTTGTACCATGGTTAAGTAACACATTTAGAAAAGTAACTTACTTTCTGGGCTTAAAAAGCAGAATAAATGTTGCTAATCACTTTCAGAGATTTTATGTGTTAATTGTTTTAAGATACATGGTCTGATATTTCAAATAAAATGTTCTGATTTTAAAGGTACGGATCAAAGAGCAGATACATACCTTGAAGGAAAAGACCAGCTGGGAGGTTGGTTTCAGTCCTCTCTTTTAACCAGTGTGGCAGCAAGGAAAAAGGCACCATACAAGTAAGTGTGTGGATTGCAAACACATTTCTAGTCCATTTATTGAATATTGGGCTTTTGGAAGTGTGCACATTAGTGTATAAACAAGAGAAATCAAACCAGTTCCAAGTATCTGATTCATGTTCTTATATTTTCAGTACAAAGTTTTTCTTATATTAGATTGTAATTAATTTACTGTTTATTTTTCTATCATAATTCTAATGTTTTCATTCTTAGTCATTTAGGATTTATAATTATTAGATAAGTCTGGCTTTTTGCTATCTCTCCCACTCCTGTAATAAAAGAAATTCTTTGGGAGGTGCAGTGTGCAAATCTCCTAAGATCATTGACTTGTAAATTCAACATTAGGCTTCAGGGAATTGGGAATAGCTGTGTGATTATGTTCTGCTGGAGCTGTGGCACACCATTTATCTCCTGGAAGATGGAAAGCGTAGGGAAGGGGAATGTGGCTCAGCTACAAGGAGGCTGTGCAATTTTGGGAAATGTATTGGCTTAAAAAGTAAATAACAGTTTAGTCTTTAATTAATCTGAAATACTTGTGCCCTCGATATCTAAACAATCTGTGGCTTGCACAACAAAATTAAATGAGGAAAATAAAGTTGTTTGCTCTCTTTGGATGGTAGTACAGGATATATTCATGGTTGGTTGAACTCAGGGGATGAAGCCTGAAGCCTCAGGCTCACCAAAACAGGGGCTTTCTGTGTGCTGTGTCATAAGAATGTCCTCATTAGAAATCTATTCTTAGCATAGATTTTTTCCCTGGGATTTTGTTTTCACTAAAATCTTGCCTGCAGGACTCTGGTGGTTCATGGCTTTACTCTTGGTGAGAAAGGGGAGAAGATGTCCAAATCTGTTGGCAACGTGGTTGACCCTGATGTCGTCATCAATGGAGGCGAAGTAGGTCAAGCTCCTGAGTTTTTCAGAGCTGCCTCTTGAAACCTTTCACTGCCAGATTCTGCAGCTGTCCATGGCAGAGCTCTGTCAGGTTCTTCTTTGTTCATGCTGCAGTGCCATTTGGCTGGATAGAAAATTTGTTTTGCTTCTGCTGTATTGCAAGAAAATTATGCAGGGGGTGTAGAATGGTTCCTTTTTACCAGTGTAAATGGAGTAATGGAGAAGAGGAATAATAGAAACAAACAAACAAAAATTAAAATAATGAACCTCTGCTGTCAAACTGACTGAAGCCTACCATGTGTGGCTGGCAGTGGAGCAGTCAGATGTAGCAGTTGCACCCCAGCAATCTGTCTGCTCTCAGGCTGTTATTGGAAACTTCATTCCATGGCCAGGGAGGTTGTACTGATGGTGATGCTCTGCATTTCCTCCCAGTCCTGCTGCTGCTCTTTTTGAGGCTGCTGAGCAGATTTTGCAACTCACTAGACAAAAGAATCAATCCTCGCATGACTTGCTTGTCAGATTAATTAAAACACACGATTGCTCCTATTCTTTCAAAAAGGTGAAAAGCCATTTTCAGAGTTGAAACAGCCTGAAGGGGAAGGAAAACCTATGTAGTT
This sequence comes from Certhia americana, assembly GCA_018697195.1. Lineage (NCBI taxonomy): Eukaryota > Metazoa > Chordata > Aves > Passeriformes > Certhiidae > Certhia > Certhia americana. The sequence continues at coordinate 93,505,016 of CM031859.1, forward strand.
TTCGATACTAACATTGCTATTTTAATGACAAGCATTCAAAGGATTTAAGGCTGCAGATGAGTTTCTCTCAGCTTACCTGGATTCTAGCACTGTCTGTACACAGAGTGGTGCAGGTGTGGGTTGTAGCCCTGCTCTACAAAACTCCTGCTAATAGAGGGGGAAGCCTCCAGCCACAGCAGCCTCTGGGCACATGGACAGAGTCTTAGGTAGTCCTGCAAAGAGCTGGGAGTTGGACTGGGTGATCCCATGGATCCCTTCCAGCTGGAGATATTCTACGGCTCCGTGCTTTCCTGTCTGTCCTCAGGATCACACCAAGGATCCTCCCTACGGTGCCGATGTTCTCCGCTGGTGGGTGGCGGAATCCAATGTTTTCACAGAGGTGCTGATTGGGCCTGTGGTGCTTAGTGCTGCCAGAGATGACATCAACAAGGTAAGAGCCACCAGTGGCAGCACTGTTCATCCCAATAACAGGTCCTCTGTGTATTGCCTATAAAGCTTTCCAGTCTTTAGACTAAAAGCTTTTCAAAGCTTATTCAGGGAGCTACTACCGCTTTTTACACCTGTGGGTCAAATAGTAAAGTCTGCTGAGAAAAAGACACATTTAGCAGCTTTGTGCTTTGGTAACAGCCAGTCTTTATTTTTCTGTAGGTCCTTTTGCCATATGTTCTTCAGGATGCCTTTGTAACTATGCAGACAGTCATTTGGAAAAGCAGTCAGTTTTAGTTAATGATGGAATATGAGCATTTTGTATTTCATCTAAAGCAAAGGCTAATTATGTTTAATTGCTCTGGGTTGTTCTAGCTCCGGAACACGCTGCGCTTCATGCTGGGAAACGTGGAGGGCTTCAATCCAGAGACAGATTCCATCCCCCCTGCAGAGATGTACATAGTGGATCAATACATGCTGCATTTGCTGCACGAATATGGCAGCAAGGTAGGGGGAGTTGTGTTTAGATAAGCATGTGTGTAAAGTTTTCCATTGGTTATATTTTCTTTAGGTGTGTGAGTAAAGTGTGTGTGTCCAGCAGGCACATTACAACCTCAAAGGATCCTTCATTGCAAGTGTGAACTCCCTTTTAAGCCCATCTCAGTTTTTGAGGAAGACTTTAGCATTCTTAACTTGGACATCAGCCAGATTTTCTGACTCATTGCCCAAGGCCTCAAATTAGAAGTCTTTAACAATAGTTAAAGATAGATATTTAAAAAAAAAAACAAACCCAAAAACTAGAGCTTTGGAAATTTGCTGTTGTAGAACTTCATCATTTCTGTCACTGAGAACCCTTCTGCTGAAACCATGGGCATAGTTTCTGGGGTTGCCACTTTTCTTTCCACTCAAACTTGAATGGAAATTATTTCTTTGGCCTAACTGACTTTTTTTCCCCTCCAACAACCTTTTAAAGTTTCTTCCAGAATTTGTGCTGCTCATTCCATTTTCTGTTAAGCTTAGTTTATCAGGGGCTGTCATTGTATGCTGTGTGATACAAACCAATGCACTGTTCTTACCTCACTCTCCCAGGTTACAGAAGCCTACAAACAATATGATTATAGCAAAGTGGTTCGGCTCCTGCAAGCATTCTGTTCCAAAAGCTTGTCTAACTTCTACTTCAGCACGATCAAGGACAGGTGAGTTCCTTCCTGCTGCCTTTAAGAGGGAAAAAAGAAAGGAATGGGTCTGAGATGGAAGTAATAAGGTTCCACATGAATGCTGAGTGAACCTCTCAGTGCGTTTAGCTGAGTGGTTGTCATTGTGCTCTCTTCTGTCTGCTGGCAATACTGAACACTTTAAAAGGTCATGAAATGAGCACATTTAAAACCAAATAAATATTTAAAGACGAAAGTCTTGGATCTTTATTTCTACCTAGAAAATGTGTGCAGCTGAATTTGTGAAGACAGGAGGGGAAGGGCTTTGAGCAGTTAGCTGTGCAACTGAGTGTATTTATCTGTTTTTTTTGGATCAGTAAAAGAATCCTAAGGCTCTGACAGATTGCTCTGTAAATGTGCAAGGGCTGTTTCATAGGGTAGGAGGGGTGGGGGTTATACTGATATTTAATGGCCAAAACATGAGTAAAAGAGGAGTGAGAGGAAGAGAAAGAAGCCCTAATGCTGAAGTTTACAGATGAACCAGAGCAAAGGGAGCTGCAGGCTCAGCTCCATGAGGACAGGTGCTCTCTCCCCAAATTAACATGCAAAGAACATCCTTTCCTGTGACAAACTCCTTTCCCGAGGCTGCAGGTCCTGGCTGTAGCCCACTGTGCTTGCCTAGGAAAGGGCACTCCAGAAAAGCTTTCCTTAGAAAGGCTGGCTGGGTCAGACTTCTGTACGTCCAGTGGCAGTCCCAAAAGTGTGGCTCTTGAGCAGAAACATGAGCATAGGAACACTTTCCAGCTTTCCCTGCTGTCTTGCAGGCTCTACTGCGAAGAAGCAAAGGATCCTAAGCGTCGTTCATGTCAAACCGTGTTGGCAGAGGCTCTGGACATCGTCATCCGCTCCTTCGCACCCATCCTGCCCCACTTGGCAGAGGAGGTTTTCCAGTACATCCCTTACAAGAAAGGTAAAGCACACACCTCTGCTGAGCAATTCCTTTAGGGTACTCTTTAATTGCACAGTTAAAAGGGATACAATTACAGAAGTATGCCACTTTTTAATTTATTTCATAAATACTCAGACAAAAATAAGAATTGTTTTGTTTTGCTTTCAAGACTCAGAGGGTGTGTTTCGTACTGGCTGGATTAATGCAAGCTCAGCATGGAAGAAGCCTGGCATTGAGGAAGCAATAGAAGGGGCATGTGCAATGAGAGATTCCTTCCTTGGGTTCATCTCTGGCAAGAATGCTTTGGAATATGAAGTCATCATTGTAATTGAGCCTGGATTGCTGTTTGAATTAATGGAGGTAAAAAATGCAACTAAGAGTAGTGTTGTCTGTGTGAAAACTTTCTTCTGCTTTGTACTTACCAGAGAATCACAGAATGGTTGAGGGTGGAAGGCTCTGCAGGAGCCTATAAGCACAGCCCCTTGCTCAGGCTGGCTTAGTTAGAGCAGGTTGCCCAGGCTTCTGTCCATTTGGTTTCTGGATACTTCTGAGGATGGAGACCCCACCACCTCTCTGGGCTACCTCTGCCAGTATTTGACAGTAAAAAAGTGGCTTTGTGTTTTCTTGGAGAAGGATCACCTTCACCCTGCTGGCAATGCTCTAATACAGCATCCTAAGGTGGAACACTGCTGGCCCTGGCCCTTGGGAGAGCAGAATGCTAGCTCATAGACAGCTGCTTTGCCCTCTGGCCCCCTTCTCTTGGACACTGCAGTTCAAGTCTGTCCTTCCTGCTCCTTGCAGGAGTAAATCAGACTCTTGGTTTGGTTCAACCCATCCACTCTGATTAGGAACCATAGCTCAGTATTTACTTTATAGAACGGACAGTGCTAAGAAACAAAAGCAAGCTCCAAGTCTGAAAGTTCTCTGTCCTCCAGGCACTTCAGGCTGAAGAAACTTCCAGTGTTTCCCAGCTGAACGAGATAATGATGGCTTCCCAGACAACCCTGCTGAGCGAGCTCCCCAAAGAAACACCTTCAGATGCAAACATCATAAAAGGCACCTTTCTGATTAACTTGGAAGGTAAGAGAACCATTCCAGACAGGCTCCTGCACTACAACACAGGGTTCATGGCTTGAGTCTTACCTGCAGCTCCAGCCTCTCTCTGAGCAATGATGCTTCCTTTGACAGGTGGTGACATCTGTGAACAATCTTCATACAAAGTTATAGCCCGACCCATTGCCAAAGCAAAATGCCCTCGCTGCAGGAGATACACGGCCGAGTCCTCAAGCACTCCCTGCCCACGGTGCCTCCAAGTCCTTGCTGCTGCTGCAAAGGGGAGCACGTGAAGACAAAATACCTATGCAAAAGCTGCTCCAGAGTGGCTGAAGCAGCAGGTCTGCATACTGGAACCTGTAGAAGCAGATGCTTAAGCCCCAGCCTGAGCAGGAGTATCATGTATTTTGGGGAACCTTATGTGTGTGTGTGTATATATGTATATCCACACACACATACTACTTGTGTATATCACTTTTCAGCTTAATAAAAGGGTGGTTAAAAATACTCGACTGATTTACTTGTTCTTAGGAACCTGTGGTCTGTAGAAGTTGACTTCTGTTTAAGAGAAAATCCCCAGTTAACCAGCTCTTGTTTAATTTCTATACTGGCAGCTGGTAGTTCAGCATAACCCTAGAGAACCAGTTCTCACTGAAGAGAACTGAAGAGAACATAACAGAAGAGAAAGTGGTGAGCACCATTCCCTAAAAGGAAGGAAAAGACGCAATGAAACCTCAAATTTTATTTAATCAATTTACACAAATCCACAGCAAATTAAACACAAAATAGCACTATATACAGAGTATTACTTACAATACATTACAGATTTGATTGGTGTAGTGTGTCAGCTCTGACATGATACTCAGTTACAGTAAATTCCTTTACACAGCTGTACCAGGATAGAGGAATGTAATGCAGCTAAGGAACACTCTGCTTTCCTCAGGTTTCATTATGACCAAATCTCAAGCTCACTCATTTCTATAGAAGTGTGAGGTGCTGTCAGGCAAGGTGGTCATGGCACCTGTACAATATTGTCTCTTCCATTTCTCCTTCACAGCTGTTTTAACCTCAGTTATGGAAGTCAGTAGAGAAGTACAATAGAACATAGACCAGGGAATTTTACGGGAATTCTGACTACTCTTTGCTCTGTCTATAGGAAGTCAAACATTCAATATCAAAGCAAGAATCCTTCATCAGCTGCCTTGGAGTGCAGTGATCAGGAACTGGGGCTGCAGAACAGATGGAAGAGGCTGTGTGAAGCAAGCCATCTGCATTGCCTTTTGGGGGGAAGTCAAAACCTTCAATCACAGCAGCACATACTTCAAAAAAATAAGACTCGATTCTAAATTCTGTCTCCAGCAAGGCAGAATATTACAAGTGTTTCTTACATATAATGCAGGAGGAGCAGGTTACAGGATGGAGCTGGTAATTTCAGCTGACAAAGACAAAAAGTTTACACCAGCTTCATTTTTCTCTCCTGGCTTCCTTCAGACAAGTCATGAACGGGAGTCACCAATGCCAGATAACCATGTTCAACACCATTCCAATAGTGAAGATACTATAGGATTCCCTGTAGGTACCATCAATAAAGTGGGGGTTTTAAGGCTAAAGTACTCAGTACTATCAATCTTCAGAGAAGGTGGATCAACCTTTTAAGCGTTTTTGACTACAAGTTAACATGTGCAGAGATTCATAGCATACTACATCTCCTACAGTGATAAGATGGAGGAACAATCTTACAGTAAGACATTCCTTGACCTACTTAAACTCAGCAGAGCTTAATAATAATGGAGAGGGATGTAAATCCAGTTATAGCTGAAGCTCAGCACCCCAGAGACAGCACAGGAAAAGCTGGACTAAAAGTCCATGCTCCTGTCTGGAGAGTTGGGTTTCTCCTTCCCAGGCTGTTCTCCCTTTGCATAAGACCCCAGCACATTTCATCCTACATAGAGTTCAGTTGTCATTGTCACATAATGCAGTTACAAGGCATGAGCCCAACACCAGCTCAAGCTTCAGAAATAGCAGTATTTGCTTTACATGGTAACTTCAGAGAATGAAGTTCTTCTTGGGTCTAATTCTAAAGTTGCTTTTGGAAAACAAATCATCCATGGAACATTGAAAGTGCAGCAGTTACTGCCAGCATGAAATACAGAATTGCACAAGATGTGATTGTGTTGAGAGACTAAAACTGCTGTCAAATATACCCAATTTAAACAACTGCATAAAGCACTCAAGTCAGAAATAAATAACAAAGCAGTTCAGATACTGACAAGTGTACTAGAAACTAAACATATTCTTACTAGTGCAGAATTTAAAATATACTCCAATTTAAAATTACTTTCTGAAATTCTGGGATGGGGACCATTGTTCTTTTTGTTGCTTAACCATAGCCCCATGGAATTTTCTTCCCATTAAGTTCAGGCTGCATGGAAGAGCCTGCCCTGCTCTGCAGAGGCTCAGGCTGGGATGGCCTCGACAGCCTCGATGAGGTTGAGGGCCAGGCTGTACTGCCCGTGGTTCTCCGGCAGGTGCTCGATCACCTTGCTCACCAGCCTGGCTGTCATGGCAATTGGCACTTCCACGTTCTGCATTTCCTGGGGGTCCTGTGTGAAACAATAAACTCAGCAGCTCAGTCACTTCACAGAGAAGCCCTCCAGAACCTTTATAAGATAGATTGCTAAAAATAAACACAATTAAGCTGATGCTTTGACCCATGAAACTGCTTTGCCTTCCATGAAACAGAACTACCATGAGGAAAAAATGGGGAGGGGAAAAATAATTAAAATCTTACTTCCAGGAATAAGAAAGGGCCGTTCAGATGTAATCTCTGGCTTGGTGAACAGAAGCCTCAAAAAATCCAACAGTTTTCCAAATTGGAGCTTAACTTACCATAGTTTTGAGCCAAGTGCTCAGTGTTGGAGGAAGCCTGGTGAGGAGTTCCATGCCATCCTTGATCTGACCATGGAGCAGAGCAAAGGCCAGCCTCTGCCCAGCCAACATGAGCAGCTGGGATGCCAGCACTTCTTTGTCAGCCACCTGCAGGAAGGCCTGGAAGCAGAGAAACCCAAGGGACTAGGAACAGTTTCAGTGCCACACAGCTCACTTAGCTGGAGGCCTGAACAGCTGTAACAAAAGACAGATCTTTAAGACTGTTTCTTATGTTACTGTAACAAAGCACAGTATTAGGAACTTCAGAGCAGCACAAGGCAGAGAATTACTCTGTACTTGACAGGGATTAGCAGGAGTAGAAAATCTGTTTTACAGTCCAACAACATAATCCCCCCTCAAGGAAGGGAAGGGGGTTTTTCGTCTTTTTTTTTTTTTTTTTTCCTTAAAGACATTACAGGCAAAAGAAGCCAATTCCTGAAATTATCAAATATAATAAAATTGAAAAGGCCATGCTAGTTATACCAGTACTGTAATTCCATGTCATATTTCCACTAGTTATGGATACAATACACAGATTCTTATTGGGAAAATGGAAAAACAAAGGTAATTATTAGTCCTGAAAAGGTATTTTTGTAGTCTCTGACTCTTCAACCTCGGGATTTTTTGAACTTGATAAATCTTGCCAGGCATCTTAAGTAAGCTAAAAATAACTTTAGCAGAATATATGACAGTGTTGTAAAATGTTAACAGCTGTTCTTACCTCTTCACCAAGATGATCCATCCCATAACTGTACAGTTCACAGACATAATGCCTTCTGACCAGATCCTCAGAGATCTGAAGATACTGAGCCAGGTCTGCAGCCAAAGTTGGCCAATTCTTCCCCTTTTCAAAAGGAAAATATTCCTCTTCTGAGACTTCTCTGTCCTTTTGTGATGAACACAGTGTTTGAACCGCCGCACTCACAACTTTGAGCAAGAACTTAGAAGCAAAAATCACAGGTTACTTCACAATTATTTGTAACTCCAGAAGTTTAAGAACTTCGTGTACAAAACTTTTGCCTACCTGCTGTCGTATGGATAACACGTCTGGATCCATATCCCCACTAGGGAGCAGCTGAATTGATGTAAGGTCTTTGAAAAATGCATTTTTGCCCTAAAATTGAGAATCAAAGACAGGCCTCATGGAAACAGGGCAACACAACAAATCCACTCTGACGCAATACTAAGCAGTCCACTTATTTCTTAAATTTATTTTGGACTGCATCTTCTATTTTGCTCACAGAGCAAATGGAGACATTGAGTAAAAGTGAAGGCAAAGAGGATTGCTAATGGTATGTAAAAGAATGGAGGCACAGGAATAGGATCTGATTTCTCTCAAGACATCATATGCACTCTTAAATGACAAAGGGTAGTATAATGTGTTCTGCTAACAGATTGTCCTGCTTTGGTTTCAAATTGAAACCACTACACAGAGAAACAAAACAAAAAAAACAATATAAAACCAATGGAATTTGACCAGTGGTAAAAAATGCTAAAACCAGACTCAAATGCTTGATGAGAGCTTGCAGACAAGAGCCTACATCATAAGGAAAGTAATATTCTACATTTATAAAATTCCAGCAAATCATTTAGAAAAAATCTGAACAGTGTTACAGCACTAAATTATTTTCTCCACAGCAGGAAGTAAACCACAACCTACACCAGTACTTGGTGTTTAAATTCTCTTAGCTGCAAAGTGTGGTTATGATAGGAGGAGGAAAGCTCAATTTCTGGTAGCAGGATCAAGCTCTGATTGTAATAATGTTAAATGCAGTGACTATTTAAAGTGGTTTATATAGGTTAAATGAAAAATTGTTTATTCTTTTTGAGATGCTGGGAATTCTGGAATAATCATCAGCAATAATGGATACAAAAGTGATGTTAACAACATTTCTGACCTTTAAATATTTATGTTTCCACTGGTCTGGCACTTCTCAAAGCAACCGGAAAAACCTGCCATCCAATGTTCTGGCAGTATTTTCAGGCCAGCTAATAATTAAAGAGCTGATCTTCATGCAACTAAAGTCACCATGAATCTTTTATTCATAAGGAAGCTCACCAAATTTGAATCTCTGCCTGAATTCCGGTTACAATTTTGTTAATGCACCACAGTGGACTAAAGGCTTATATAAAATCCTGCAGGAACTGCTGTAAGTGCGAAAGCCAGCAAATCCCCCAGATACCAACAGGAAGGGAGTATTAACTAAGGCACTATTTCGTTATCTGCTTTCAAAGTTATACCTTGCTGTCAAACAGTGACAGTGGCTTCACACTCTTGAGGGAGAGCCTCATGTTGGCATAGAGGATGGTGCAGAGCACGAACTGGTGCTCCACCAGCGGGTAGTGGACACGCTTCTGCTCCAGGGCCAGCTCCACGATGGACACCGGGCCCTCCACCGACACCCAGGCATCCTCAGTGTCCAGCACAGGGGCCTGCATCTCATCACTGCTCACGTCTGCCTGCCAAGCAACACACCAGAGCAGTCACTCACTAAATACCTCCCACCCTGGCCTGCTCTGCAAAGCCTTCAACCACAAGGGCTCTGCAGTGAAATTAAAAACAAAACTTCACGTTGGTTAGAGTTCTGAACTGAACAGTACAGAAATCAGTATAACCACAGTCTTCACAAATAGATTTGAACCCATTAGTTCCTTACTTTCAATGGGAAAAATAATTTACCTCTAGCAAAGTTTGCAGAAGTTCTGAACAGCAGCCAAGAAAAGCTGTCATTGCTGTGTCACTCATCCCTACGTCCTGGTAACAAACAGTAAGATTTAAATTGTTTCAGCTGGAATTGAAAAGGCTTTTATTAGCTCTTTATGTTTGAGAAGACAGTTGTTGACAGAAAATACATAGCTCAGCTCAGTTTCTTAACCTGTTATATTTAAATGTAACAAATACTTACAGAAGTACAACAAAGAAATAACAGGAAAATTTGAAATAAAGCAAATGTAGCCATTTACAATACTGTAATTCCAATGAAGACTGAATCAAGTAATACCACCTAGCGAATTTAATTTTCTGATCATATCAGTTGTCTTCCAAAAATGTTTTAATGAATTATGCATGAAAAATTATAGTAAATTGTCATCTTATAGTCTCAAGCCTTCCCTCTATAATATTTGAAGTTACAGTACTGTTCTAATCTGTTTTTTCAGATAAACATTAATTTATACTTCTTAAAATTTGTAACATTTTCTCTAGGGCTACGGTTTTTTTAAAAACTTTCCAAAAAAAAATATCACAAACCAGTATTAAATTTAAGGCATTTCTAATTATTTCTTCCCACTCAGACAAAAGTAGTACTACTTGCCCGTCTGCATAATCTGTCCTTTGGAGCTTTTCCAACCTATTTTACAAAAAAAAAAAAGTATCACAACTAAATAATTTTCACTATGATATCTGTGTACCCACATTTTAACCTTTTATTACTGTTTTCCCAGTATAAAATGAGAAAATAGCTCAATTACAGCTATATGATGCAGCACATTGCATATCTTGCTTTCAAAAGATTTGATACAAATTGTAAAGGAATGAGCATCACTGATGCCCATATTTAGTTCATCCTTCTTAAAGCCTAGGATTAGAAATAAGGCCCCAGATTCAAATTTTAGAGATAGCTAAGAAATTCCCAGTGATTTCTAGTTCTATTGCAGAACTGAAGTTGTAACACCATTTTTGGTATTAGGAAGAAACCAGTGAGTTAATAAAGACATTTCTCTCTTCTCCTGCAAGCGTTAACTCAGGCAGAAGAGTTATGGTGGAGGATTTGTATAAACACATGCAGGAAAACTGGAAAAGGGTTTTTGCAGAAGCGACACCTACTATAACTACATACAACTGAGCCTGTCTGCTGAAAGAAATGGGGAAGAGGATATTCTCCAGTTCTCAGAGAGCTAAACAAGAAGGAAAGGCAGAAAATGAGAGGAGCAAAGGAGAAGGAAGAGAAGACAGGAGAGCAAATTTTGTGTTGGAGTTTAATTTTTTAAGTCACTATGCACTTACTAGGAGCACTCTTCCTAAACTGTCTTCTAGTAAAAAGCCCCACTGCATAGTTATAAGCATGAAAAAACCTGAAGCTTAGCAGGGACAAAAGACTGCTCAAATTCAAAGCCGACAGGCTACGCAGTAGAACAAAAGCTAATTTACAATAGCAGCAATAACAAAAAGTGCTCAGCAACATCCACAAAATCTTCTGTATTTTGCAGAATAAGAGTTCATGTATACAAAATCTTGGACTTGGATCCTTGGTAATAACTTACCAGGAAACAGGCACAGGCACTTGAAGATATTTATTTTTTTCTAACAAAATTCTATATATGCATACATAGATAGTTTCAAGTAAAGGATAAAGGACAATATGTTTCACAAATATTTCATATTTAGCAATTACAAGCTAAAACTGTACTTAGGTCTTCAGAACACGTGACCCAGTGTTGATCAGCTGCCTCTAGCTAATCATCCAACAGATTTATTATTTTAAATATGCATTCCATCATCACTTCCAAAAGTTAGCTACATAATAAGCCAAATAGATTTGCCTAGTTAAATCAAAGATATTCCAAAGACTTTTTAAAACAAAATGAAATTGTTTATAAATACTGGTTTCAATTAGTAACAAAAGCAGCCTCCAGACACTGCACTCACCTTGTCCATAAGATATGTGGCAGAAGAAAGCCTTTTTACTATGAATGTATTCCACATCATCAGAGCAATACCTAGAACAATCACAGACTAGTAAACTCCAGGTGAATAGAAAATGGATCTTACAAGATGGTGAACAAAACAAGAAGGAATTGTGAGTTATCCTCACTCCTTTATACTTGGGAGTTCAGATTTCTCAGGAGGACACTACACTGGTGGTCAAATACAGTTATAAGTGCAAATAATAATTTGTTAAAAATATTATATTATGAAGACTGAGCTAAACACTTTAAGTACACAGCAAGAGAGCACCTTATCTGCATACATAAATAGTCTACAAAAAAGAAAATGGTCATCACCCTCACTGAAATAGGGTATCAAGAAATAAATGAAAAGTAACCGACTACAATTGATGTTCCACTACCTAAATACAAATAAAAATAATTTCAGAGCAATTTTATTTTAAAATGCTTTATGTTGAACACATCAACTTTATCTAAGTAACTTATTTTCACGGTTGTGATGGAAACTCAGTTTCACTATGGAATAGAGAAGCGTGGATTTCAGCAGAAAGTTTTGGGGTGGTTTGGTGGTTTTAAGACAAAACGGCCATCACTGTTGTAAACATGTTGTAAAAGCATTCATTCATTTATTTTAGTCAACAAACATCCATTCTGTTTTACAATTTCAACGAGGATAACTTTTACTAAGAGCTTTGTACTTACCATGCTGAATGTGAGCATTAATGATGCATCTTAGATGATCTATAGACCTATTGAGAAAACATGCTTCCTTATGGAAAAAAATAAATAAAAGTTAACACATTATTCAAAACTTGCTTTAAATGTAAATTCCTAAGTCTTAAAGGGCCCAGATTATCTTAAAGCTTCTACTTTGACAGTTATAAAACTTGTAAGTTATTCTGCTGTTGCAATCTTCTCTACCAGTATCTGACAAACACAAGTGTGCATGGCAAAGTTTGTTTCAGTCCATGAAACCAACTGTAGTTTCAGGGGTTTTTTAGTGTAAGAACTGCTGACATACTCTTTGCTGAAAGGCACCTCCACTGACACAGTCATTTTTCAAATACAAATCCATTTCTGATACAAAGAGCAATTTTTACGCAATTCTGCTATGATGGAGTAAGTTTTTAACAATCTCAGAGGAACCTTCTATTCTACATCAAGTTATGTGGCACAGCTCTAAGGAGTGCTAATTCAACTTTTAACATCATCTGAATTTAGGACAACATTTTCCATTAGAAAAACTATAGGACAGAAGAGGAAAATAATTTTTTTTTCTTTCTTAAAACAACACCCAGCAGTGAGAAAATCTGACAACATTCAAGATATCCCCCCTCTTTCTTCCCACAATAGAATAGGTTCTAGTCTAAAAAAATTAGTATCCTGTGATTTGTTTAAGCATATCTAGAACAGAGAAAAATAAGCCTCTGTTTTGGAGTACTGGAACTATTTTGTATCTGCAGTACAAACAGCCAAAAACCATCTTCAAACTGAACCATTTCCAGACTCCCTGTATTGAGAATCTCATAGCTTTGAAATGTATAGTCCTGGCCTTGTGAGGTGCCATTCAGCCTCAGGACATACTCTTATTTTCTCAATTCAATTTCTACTTCCCACTTATCACAGAAAAATTGCCTCTAGTAACAGCTTTCAAAGTCAGTCATATTAATTGACATTTTGATGAACTACTAGAAACTTGAGAAGCTGCTTCTATTGAGTTGGTCTTAGCCATTACTCCCTGAAAAAGACATTTCTTACCTCTGGGTCCTTATTCCATTGCACTACACATTCCCAAGAGCAATGTGCATGGAGTACATCCACATCAAGACTACATGGAAATTGTTGATATGCTACTTGCAGCAGCTCTAGAAAAACAAAATCTGAAGTTAGAAGACAGACCTCTTCCCACTAAAATTTCTGCTTCACAGCAACAGTCTCTGCAGACTTTCATAATTTGATAAATTCAGATTATTTTCTTACCTAGGATTCTTTCCAAGCCTGTAGCTGCTTCTGGTTCATCAAGAAAGAGATTATTATGCATTTCTACAGATTCTTCAGTACTGTCTGTATTGTTTTTGTACTGGGCCACGTTCAGTATAATCGGACTGAAGCCTTGCCTAAAAACCCACTTTGCTACAGTGTCAGCAATACCTCCTAAGATGTTGAAAAGAAAAGTATGAGGTAGAGTCAATGTATTGTAGATTATTTATGGTTCACAATCTGAGGACAAGAGACAACACAGGGGTTTTAAATTAAACTACCTTTAATTACATACAGATAACTCTGTAACTTCCTAATCAATTGATCAGAAGCTTACAATACAGTCTTTATAGTAATAGCTTTTAACAATTTTAAGGCAGTGTTATACATGATTTGCATTAGTTTTTAAATTAAGAATGGTATCCAGCAAAACAATTTCCAGTGCTGAGTATATCATTAAACAGGTAAGGATGGTTTCAAAGTCTATTAGAAAGAAGATTAATCTCTCCAAGAAAAAAAAAAAATGTACCTTTTCCAGCTTCGAGCAATTTCTTAACAGACAGTCTGCCCAAAGGCTCAGTCTGGAGTGATGAAACTCTTTTTGTCCTTTTGGTCACTTTGCTTTGCAGTAGTGTTTGAAGTATAAGGCAATCCTCTAACTGTTTCAGCAGAAGTTTCCAATATTCAGAGTCGAGGGAAAGTGCTTCCCAAGACTCCGTGTCTGAACCTACAATTATCTGGGAAAACTACCAGAAGATATGAACTGGTTTAGGTCTGTTCATTTTAAAGCACCATAGTTTTGTTCATAAAAAATGCATAGCATTAAAATTCAAAGCTATGTTCCAAGAGGTACTGCACTTTGAAGAATAATTTACTTCAAAGTATACATTAACTATTATGCAAAGATAAATTAATATCCCACACTACTCACAAGTTACACAGATCCTTAAATAAAAGAGTAAAGGAAATAAAAGGACCTGAAGGATCATCTTACAGTCCCATTTTTAAGTTCACGGTTAGCTGAAAAGTGGGTTAGAATCCCTTAAAAATATATCATTTTAAATCCTCCCCTACATGCACCTTCCTCAAGTACATGATTACTCTACCTACATTTTCATTTCCTATCATATTAAAAAATATATATCATGTACCCAGAAATACTGGATCACACCACATGGCAGTTCTGTGCATTAGTTTGATAATTCTTTTGTCTATCAGCAAATGCTCTGCCAGGAAGGCCAAGAATCTTTCCAGACTGGTAGGAAAATAAAGTGGGGGGTGGGGGGAAAGATAGATTTATGGAAGGGAAATTTTGAAGGAAATAAATCTGTTACTTATTTTTTAAGCAGAACCAAAGAAAAAGGGACAAAGAGGGCACAAAGGTAAAGCATAATATGATACTATATATCAACATTCTGTTTTGCAACACCGACAATTTTGATAAACTGAAGTGCAATAGTTAAGGTGAGTGTGCAAAAATACTGAAGTACTTCCTGGTGCTCTAGTTAAAATGTATAAGGCAGACACGATTAGGGGGCTGGAGTACCTCTCCTATGAAGGAGGCTAAGAGAGTTGGGATTGCTCAACCAGGAGGAGAAAAGGCTCCAGGGCTCCCTTGCTGCAGCGTTCCAGTACATAAAAGGCATCTACGGGCAAGGGACTTTTAACAAGGGCAGGCAGCGATAGGACAAGGGGGAATGGCTTCAAAGACAAATAAGGAGGTTTAGATTAGCTATTAGGAGGAAATTCTTTACTGTGAGGGTGCTAGGCACAGGCTGCCCAATGAAGTTGTGGATGCCCCTTCCCTGGAAGTGTTAAGGCCAGGATAATGATGCTCTTGAGCAACCTGGTCTAGTGGGAGGTGTCCCTGCTCAAGACAGCAGGGCCTGAAATCAGACCCTTAAAGTGCCTTCTAAGCCAAACCATGCTCTGATTCTAATTACAACACTGAACACCATCTACATCCCATCTAATCTGTTCAGACACATCTGCCTGGTGCTATTTGGAAATGGAATAATGTTTTCCATGTTGAATTGCAATGCTGTATGCAGTTTCACAGCCTTAATCCCAACTTGGTAAAGGTATTTATCGCCAAGAAAACCAAGTATTCATCATGTTAAGAAGGGATAGTAATATAGGAACTAAAAAAATTCAACCGTATACTGAAAAGACAATAGCATAACTATGTTAAAACTGCTTTACCATCCAAATTTCAGTGGACTTCTCAAATGTGGAAAGTGTTTAGGCTTTGTCAACATCATTTGCTATCGAGAGAGAAACTCAATGTAGAGCTTCTATATTTAAATAAGGTTTAGTAAATAATCCTGATATATCATTATATGATATCAGCATAATGTTCTTCAAATCTGAATGAACATTTTCAGGCTTGCAAGATGTCAGACTTGTGCCCAGTCTGGAATGAGGACAAATGCTGAGGATGTTACAGTTAGCAGGACAGTTGGACGGACGCGATGCAGTAACTAGGAGAGCAGGGGAGGTGTGAGTTACCTTCTTCTCGGTGACGCTGTCGATTATCTGTGCGGTTACAGAGTGTCCCACGTGCGCGGACAGCAGGGCAGCCGCGTTATTCTCGGACTGAACGCAGGCCGTGCGCATCTGCTGCCACCAGGGGGACACGGACTGCGTGTCCCAGGACTCGTCTATAGCGACTGGAGGCAAAGGGAGAGCGAGAAACTCAGCTTGGGTCACTGCGCAGGAGAAACCGACCCGACCCCGGCACAGATGTCCTCGAAGAGCAATTTCTCATTACTCTACATGATAATTTTCCAGATATTTAACACATAGGTTCTGGATTGTAACTCAAGTTCAAAACAGAACGTGAATTATTCATTGATAGCAAACAGACAATAGATCTGAATCACTAGGTAGCAAACCTGCTGCATGCTTTAAAAGATCTAAGGGATGTTACACTTCACAATGCAGACAGATTCATCTGTGATTTCAAAGATGCCACACATATTCAATGCACTCAAGCTGTCTCCCTTCAGGCTACCTTGTGTTCACCAACATTACTTTACTCAGACAGCAGCAGTAGCTTATTCATGCTTCCTGTTTCAAGCTGATAGTGCTGCTCTGTGGTGAAGTAGGCAATAAGGGAACCTGGCACAGATTTATCCACAGCAGCTGTATGTGAAGTAGGAGAATCAGCATTTATTCATATGTACAACATATGTACAACCTACCTCAAATTATGGCAAACTGACTTTATAAAGTACTTCAGTTACAAATGCTGCTAAAGTAACAGTAAAGTAAAGAATGTCCAAAAGAAAGTCAGTCAGCACAAATTAAAGAGATGGGACTATACATTCAAAAAATGTGAAGAAAGCAAGCTGAACAGCCATGTTCTGGCACCAAACAGGAGTTGTGTCAACTTTGTGCAAAGTGGAATGAAAACATGGCATGATTAGTTAGTCCATGAACATGCAGCATTAAGTTTTGCTGCATAATTTGTGAGGGGGAAAACCCAAAGTTCTAAGAGACTCTAGTCAGAGTAGCAAAGTGCTAATAATAATAACAGTTGCCTTAGAGTATTTTAAATGCACATCTCACCTTTCATTTTGCTCAGAAGCGACAGGATAGTGTAAAGACAACTGACAGAATCTGGTTTGTCTAGAATATCTTTTTCCTTGGAAAGCCATAAATTGAGAAGGAGTGACTGTGAAAAAAGAGAATATGGAATTGAAGCAGTAAAATGAAGTCTAATATTGCAACACACCTAATGCAGTTTCTTAAGTTTTGTGTCACAGAGTAAAAATGTTACATCCATGAACCATTATATTAACACAGCAAGTTAAAAATATACAGCACAATGCACTCTATGACAGATATTGAAATTAAATAATATAATCAGTACATTTAATTAGGAAGACATTCTAGAAAACACTCCCTTTTGAAGGCCCAACTTGGCAAACATTAGGAGTTATTAATATTACAGTTGAAAATTTTACAACACTTGTAGTCCTTAATGAATATTCTAGACATTCCCACTAGAATACCCATATTTTCTACTGTTATATTTGCTTCTTTTTTTTAATTTGGTATCTCAACTGGGAAATGCAACTAAACTAAAGAACTAAATACGGCGTTATTTGAACACAACCTGAATACAGCAGTAATCCAAAGGTCAAGCAGAAGTTTTCCTTTCAACGTTTTGTTTTCAAAATACTAAATCAAAGTTTTGAAGTACTTAATAAACATCTTACCAACAAGGTTTGTGGGCTGAAACCTGCTGATTCCAGTGCATGGCACATTTCCTCTGTGGAACTCTCCCCACACAAACACTTCCAGAAGAAAAAGCTGCCTGAAGCAAGAATTAGTTGACATTATGAATGGTATCTAAAACCACAATCCCTCTCCTTACATTTAGACAAAAGGCAATCTATTGATCAGGTCCCAGTGAGTGCAATACAAAAGAACAAGTTACATTCAGGATCACCAGGTGTTCACCTGCCTGCCAGGTTAAACCACAACAGTCTTTTTTAATGCCAAACAAGGGGCACAGAGGGCTGAGATAATGACAGAGCTGACCAGAGCATGTTAAAACAAATTTGTCATAAGCATTCTTTACATTACTTTAATAGTCAGTGGTGACAAAAGCTGGTGGTTTTGCGGCCAGAGCTGTGTTAGATGACCTGTAAATTGCTGTAAACATTCTGTCGTGCTCTATCACCCCTGGGGGTTTGGTTCGGTCATCAAATACTGTGTAACGCTGCCTCATTGCACGATACAATCTCTGTCGTGACACTGATCTGCGTTTGACTTCAGCCCCACCACCATCCAGCCCTGGGGCGCCGTGCAGTGGGAACGAGTCACAATTACACCTTTGCTCCTCCAGAGGCCCATCCAGAGGGAAATTGCTTCTTCCTCCACCTCCCCCTTCTCCAGCCGAATTACAATCATTCTGCTCGACACTGCTCGGTATAGCCAGAGGGAAGAGAAGGCCTCTGGATCTGACGGCAAAGTTACAGGCACTGTGGCTACTCCGAGCCCAGCGACGGGCACCGTGGCTGAGCTAGAGAAGCAGCCTTATGCGGAATCACTGACAACAATACAGAAGAAGAAATACTGGAAGTGGAAGTCAGCTCAGTAAGAGGAACAGGAGAAGGAGGTGGACGAGGCAGGCTACTCCAAAGCAGGGCCAGCATGAGAACAGTAGAATGAGGTGGTCACTACTTAGGAAGGAAGGAGAGGAAAAATTCATGAACACAGCAGTAACCATAAAATCCCTATGCCTGAGGGAACTGCAAGATATCCGTCAAGATTTCAGCCAAAATCCAGGTGAGTACGCTGTCATTCAGCTGTTCTTATGCTGGGATAACAGGGCCAGTGGCCTGAAATGAGAGGGTAAGAAAGCCAAAGAGTTGGGATCCCTTTCTAGGGGAGATGGCATTGACAATAAGAACTGGAAAAGGGGCACAAATCCTCAGCCTCTACAGGCAACTCCTCCCAGATGTGAAGGGAAAGAACCCCTTTAAGGAATACATTACATGTCACCCAGGCAAGCGGATTGATCCAGATGCACAGAACAGGGTGAAGCGAGCCTTTGGAAAGATTGAAAGATGCAATGGGCCTTTAAAGGCTACATGGAATGCAGTGGGTGCTGGGACATTCAAACATTGGGATACAGAGGTCACTTAGTTGGGCAGCACTATGGGATCTGTCAATTAAACTATCCCTGCCCAATCAAAACTCTACTGTACAACAGAAAGGGATAAAAATATGCTGGGGAACAGAGCTTATATTATTCCTGCCTCAGGTAAAAGCAAACCCATTTGTGGAACTGCTTTTGCTAAGGGACCAGATGAACTTGGAGAAGTCTGATGTGTACCTCAAGGGGATTTGATTCTGGGTGAGAACAGCCAATGATTTGAATTGCATGTTAACTGCTATATAATATTGTATGGCATCGCTACTATGGATGCTGTATGCCATATCAATGGCATTACAATAAAAATACCCATAATTAACGACAATTTAATTTTGATGAATGTGGCAAAGGGCAGTGATGCTATAACATGGCAAGCACAGCAGTGATGGAACCAGAACTGGTTTCAGCGTGCAACAAGCCAACACCACACACTGCCTCTCCTGCCCTAGAGGACTACTATGACAGATGGAGCCCACAGCCACGGCCTAAATGAAATCAATGGACATTTTAGAGGGACCTTGTTGAAAATCTCAACTCCACAAATTAGGGGTCCTTGTTGCCTCACCTAATAGCCTCGTGCTGCCTCTGGTCAGCTCCCCCATCTCTGAGGCTGAAGTCAGTCCTGCCATTAACTCAACTCTTAGGGTGCTAACTCTTAGGAACCATGCAAGAAACAGCAGGGTACAGCTGCTCTGTGAGGTATCCAGTTACCACTGCCCAGTTCAACTGTGTTAATAAATGCATGAACAGTGGTTACATGGCTTCAGGGTAATTGTATCCACAGATGACGTTAACTTGTATTTAATACTCATTCATATATAAAGACTTGTCCTCCAGCTAAAGGTAAGAGTCTAAAAGGAGCAGTTACAAACTACTTCATCAAGGCAAGAAGACAGGTTGCTAAGGCACTCAAATTAAAGCTAAAATATTTATACCATCTTAGATTTAAATCAATCTGAATAATGTAACAGAGCTCAACAGCTCTTACCTAAAGCCACATATTCTCCATCTTCCATATTTTTTACAGTAATCACATCCTTTTCATATTCCAGATATTCTAAGAACATTTTCACAGACAACACATCATCCTTCTCATCAGTCAACTGAGTGGTAGTTGGAGTGTTTTCTTTCTTGTAGTTCTCCAGTAAAGTTTGAAGCCTATGAAAATCTTTTTCTTCAAGACGAAGCAGTTTACCCAAGTCCTTAAAAGCAAAAAAAACACCTCATCTCACAAGACTTACACAAGCAGATGGTTTTCAAAACACAGTAAAAATGAAAAAAGTCAGAAGAGTCAAAATATTCCATTTTGAACATTAAAAACATCTTTTAAAAGGGCCAAAATAATCTCCAAATCAGTTATTCACATTGCTCAAATGAAGAGTTTGTCCAGCTTCCTTTTAAGGGACCAGTACAGATGCATTTCCCATTTTTAGATTCTGCCCATAGCATAACAATCATCCATCAAGTAAACAAGCTGAAAAAATACCAGTATGGTTTTGTAAATATATAAGCAGTTTAACAAATTATAGCAAAAGCAAGCCAAATTAAGCTGCTATGCAAGCATCAAAATTCTTAACTTCTATAGGTCCCAAAATATCCCTCCAAAACCAAAGTTAAGAACACAGTACGTACTTTGAATAAAGGACTGAAAACAGGAGATTGTGCTTTTGTTTTCACTTGTATCTCAACTTTGTGTCTCCTAAAGGATATTAGGTAGATGAATTACCAGACACTCTTATGAGGCTGAAGGGAAGGTATTATAAAACAATTACGTCATTAAAAGCTGCAGGCCACAAAAATGGCTAACTTGCATACCTACTTACTTTATCTGAGGCTTTGAAAATGCACTTTTATGCTTAAATCACCTCTTGAATTTAAAAGACAACTGAATTTTGAATTTACTCACATTCTCTGAAGGTGAAGTCTCTTTCTGTATGCTCTGGGAATTCAGTTTGCTAACCAGTTCATAAAGATGTAACAGCTTTAACTTGTTTGCACAGAACTGCAGCAGTCCTTCATCCACACACTCCAGCTCTGAAGGGAAATAAAACTGCATTTGAACTTGAATATGTAGCCTGGAATAGCGAAACACACACAGAGAACTGGAGGATTTCTGAAACTCACTGTAATTTTTTGATGCACTGCTGTTTACAATAATTACATTTAACTCAGAGCAGCATAAAATAAGAATTATGTTTACAAGAGGTATTAAAGAAAGCTATCAGGCTTGTTTTAAAACTGGAGGTTGACAACATGGAACTGAACAAAGACAAATCTATTGTCTTCTCCTGGTTTGAGGCCAAACCAGAGACTGTCAAAGATTACAGTTACTATTTTCTTTCATCAACAATAACAATCTATAGTATTTTATTCATTCTGACAACACTTTAAGCATATTCCTCTCATCTGAAAGCTTAATAACTACTGATACGAATTAAATTTCACCTCAGCAAGACACTGTCCTCCGTAATTTTGCAACCTTAGTCTCAGAAATTTCACGTATCTATTGGCATTCAAATTCCAGTAACAATTAAAGCAAACAATATAGGAAATTCACACCAATATGTCCAAAAAAACCCTTTTATTCCAACTTCCTAGTCTTTAAAGAAAGCTTTTTTGAGAGATCCTGAAACAACCTTTCTATATAAAAGATTCCTGTGAATACATAATTTTCACCTGAAGCTGCTTCTAAACATGATTTTCACTTACAAACCCTTAAAAAAGAAAAACACACAGAGAGCTTGAAACAGAAGCACTTGACCTTAAATTCACAACCACAGCATTCACAGAGCCCAGGATCTGCTTCATATTCTCTTTTACCTACTAGACAGAAGTGGAGGAATATAACACCATTCTTATGAAACTAGAATGCTGGAACAACAGTCAAGTTTTCTGTATATTGTGACCGTGGGAAAATAATGTTATGTTCTGACAAGAGATTAATGATGAAAAATGCACCACCTGAGAGACCTTATGAAATATACTACTCTGTCAACCTCTCTTCAGAATTAAAAGTCATGTTTCTGTTTTCCTTTGGATGTTTTAGGAGTTCTAACAGAAATGGATAATACTATTGATTTAGAATGAAGTAGAGAATTTAGGTAGAGAACTGCATGTGTGAAGGTCTCAATCTCCTCCATGTACTTCAAGAAAACCATAAAAAGGAACTACCACTGATAGAAATGAAGGACAGATTTCCTTGATTTTATTGGCAATGGCATTTCCTGACATAAGCTCTGAAATCTCTACCAAAACATGAAGTACTTGGTAAATGCCAGCAAAGTTTACCAAAGAAAGATACTAGATGTGGTCACAGCTCAGATTCTCAGTAATAAAGATTTTGTGCTTCAAGTACATTAAAATCCACAGATCATGCCACATCCTCACTTCCTTCTTTGGAGAAAGAATAGATTAAAACATCTACAGCAAAGTCTATGAACCTTCTTTTTAAAGGAAGCTTTTACAGGACACAAGTACTCAGAGTAGTTGTTGCTGAGTTTGTTTTGTTGGTTTTTTTTTTAAAAATATAATCTTAAGTTACTAAGCACACAGTAAGCATAAGCAAGCATACTTACTAGCAAGCTATTTGTAGTCTGCATTAAATAAAGACATGGAAAAGCAACATCCTGTGATATCTAGCACTGAAACTGAGCAGACCAAGCCTGGTCTCCTTGTGGAACAGCATATTTCTACAACAGTCTTACAGCACTGCAGACAGAATGCAAATGCCTCTCTATATGTGCAAAATAAATATCCACCTACCCTGTTTTTTTAAATTATCCATTAATGTCTGAGTGATGTTTGTGAGAGATGAAAGTGGCACACGTTCACTTGTCAATATACTTTCCAAAGCCTGTTAAGAGATATTCAAGACAATTAAACATTCACTTTATTTTGTTGTAAAAATATGCAAGTGAAGCACAACTGTGACCACAATTTTTCATCTGTATTTCTCCTTCACATATACTTGTGGCATAATTTGTTCCTACAGAAAGGTCTTCTCTCTATTATTCATAGACAATGCCTTGGGGAAGTCACAAGTCAAAGTTAGCTCTAGTCAATATGCTGTAAAAAAACTACCCAGAAAAAAACCCACACAGAAACCCTAAACAGCTGAATGATTTGCTTCAAGTAATTCTAGTGAAAAAATAACTTATTTTGAAAGATTTAGCACTCTGATAATGCATTACTTTCTTTCTAATATTAAAGTATACTCTAAATGTTCACCTGTTTTTTTGTAGCAGGATATTTGATATCAAGTATTAACTCCTTTGCTTCAGCTTCAATTAAATCTGCAAACAAAGACAATGGCAATTTCAATTCATAGTTCTCAAATGCCTTTCGAAGAGCAAGCCAACCTCCACCACAGATCAGGGGCATATGGGTTCAGGACAAAGATGAAGACACTGTTGCAGAAGCTGCCAAAACAAGCTTGAGTAAAATGAAACAAAATAACAGAAACCCCGAGCTACTTCATACCACACAGCACATACAGCTGGTCAGAATGCACCACAATCATACTTGTGGTTGCAAGCTTACAACACAGACAGTCCAAGAACTCTTTGATAACACAATCTTAAGAAATTATCCAAGAGGACCTACCTGGATCTGAGGTTTTAGCTTTGAGTAAAGCATTTAACTTCTTCACTAGATGCATATCCTTTGCTCGTTCACTCTTCTTATCACTGAAGGAAAAGAGTTTTTAATTGTATGAGTGAATAAGACTAAAAGTAATGATAAAATAAAAGTACTTTTTAAATTGTTTATGCTACTTTAAAGTAACATCCCAATAATGAAAATCATGCATACAAATCAATGGGACTATTACAGAGTACTATTCAGCTTGAAAAGAAACACCAGAATTGCTGTCTCCAACTGCTTCCAAAAACAATAATGAAATTAATTTACTGATATAGAGCATAGAAAGTCCTTACCTCAGTGATAAATGAAAAGGTACATGGATAGTTTTTACACTTCCAGAGACTGGATCAACAAGGCAGATCTGGTAAGTCTGGGGCTGCCATCCCTGACTGGTCACATTGTTTAGACCCATTATTTTATAACCAGGATACAACAACCTGAAATTTAAAAAAAACAGCCAAATTTAGCAACCTTTCCTGTCTACAAACAAAATAAAGAGGCAACAAGTTTTATGAAGCTAAGGTTTAACAACTGCTGAACACCTTTATTAGAAAAGACTGTAGAGTGATGAAATACGACAAAGTCCCCACCTCTAGAAGAACAAGCTGCATTCAGGGGAAACACTGTGTAGCACAGAAGTGCTTCCCAGCACCACTAGCACTTTTACCCCTGGCACAGCCATATATCCCTTTTTTTGCAGCAACACAGCCACCATGCCTACCAGCTCCCTGTTTCTTACCTGCAGTATTTCCCCACATTGAAGGCT
The DNA here is from genome assembly GCA_018697195.1 of Certhia americana. Classification (NCBI taxonomy): domain Eukaryota; kingdom Metazoa; phylum Chordata; class Aves; order Passeriformes; family Certhiidae; genus Certhia; species Certhia americana. Next base: position 93,529,249 of record CM031859.1, read on the forward strand.
CCAACCCGAGGTCCTTGCTGCATGCTCCACACTTCCAGAATGCCTCTTCTTGGAGCATAGATCACAAGGAACTGAGCTACCCTGCTTGGACCCTGTGCATTTCCAAAAGGAGAAGAATCCATCTTCTCAGTTTCCCTCTCCTGAAGGTCCTCTACAGTCTGTATCCAACCAACTTCTGCGTCACGGTATCCTTTGTAAGAGAAGACAGAAGGTCATTAGAGTGCAGAAATTAATACAGTACATCAAGCTATAATCCTGAGGTTTGTTTCAAGTTGTGCAACTCCTGACTCCTGTAAAGAACTCTAGTCTGTTGTCTGGGAACAGGGCCCACAAGAATGGCCAAAAGCAGCCTTTGGCAAAGCTCTGGGGAGGAACAAATTCTTCTGAAGATATAAAAAGCCCCGAAACTCATCAGGTCAGTACTCTGGACATTGCACCAATGCAAGAAATTGAGGAGTCCCTTGCTGTGCAGCCACCATGATGAAATGAGAACCTAGCAAGTTGCATGTCCTCTCACTGAATTTTCAAAGTACATCTTCTCAGCAGAATTAAAGAGGGTACTAGAGCTTATCAAGAGAAAGAACCTTGGAGAATAGAGCTAAAGTTCTTCTTAAAAAAATACAAACCAAACAGACCAAATTTTAATTGTAGGCTGTGTAAGCATTCCAGGGATTTTCAACAATACCCTTATGGACTTTATCTTACACCTGACTTTGGTTTGTAGGGAAGCAATGTACTAAAGTCTGAACATAGGGAAGCCCCAGTGTTGTGAAGACTATTATTTGCTATACTAGGATCACTACCATACCTTTCCACATGCGAACCGCGAGTCCTCTTGTAACATCCAGCAAAATAACCCTTCCAAATTCATCTGTTACAGCTGCCAAAGTGTTACATGGAGAAAGACATATCCTTTCACCATGGCGCCGGGAGTCGGGAAGTCCAAACCTAAAAAAATAATAATGAAGCAAAGCCACTAGACACATCCTTTTCTTCAGGAATAGTTAGATTTTCTTCTAAGGATTAAGATTTCTTTTTTTAAGGTAACAGAAGTTATAGGTAAAACTAAGAGCAAATCATTAAAAAGTTCTTGTTCTGTCTACCAAGATATATCATAGCTCTGCCTAAGTCTTACTGAAAAAGCAAAGTTCAGAAAGTAGGATAAGTGATTGCCTTGTCATGCACTGTCCGGCAATGACTGTACAGTAACAATGACCCCACACACTGGAAGGGAAAGATGAATAATTATTTGTCCAGAACGATAAACTGAAACAAAAAAAGCTTAAAACAAATGACCTGCAAACTACCATTACTGCTTAAAGTCACATGTTCATCAATTATAGATCTTTCAAAATAATTTAAATAATTAAAAACACAAGACATCCAAAGCAACTGACAGTGAAAAAATTCCAACTTACCTCACTGCCAATGGAGTTGCAGGTTCCACTTTTGGTTTCTGTTTTTGGACAGGTTCTTCTTCATGTTTACTCTTCCAACCAAGCCAGCCACTTGCAACAGAAGAACATAACAAGAATTAGACTAGTGGTCCTAAAAACATTAAAAATATTATGCTAAATATATTATGGGTTTTTTAAAATTTTTTTTTAAAATTATATTATTAATATTATGTTTTATACTAAAACAAAGAAAAAAGAACTTTTAAAAAATGTTATTACCTTGCAGCATTAAATAATGCTGAAGTCAGTTTGCTTGCAACTGCTAAGGCAACATGAGACAACAGTGGCTGTGAGCTACCCTGAAATACAGGAATAAAGTGTTTAGGAAGGAAAGAAATAGTCAGCTGTGACCCACCCTGAAATGAAGGAACAAAGCCTTTAGAAAGCCAAGAAATAGTTCTTGCACGGAACTCAACTGCAGGATAGTTTTCCAGGCCTCCTATGGACTTTCAGCTCAGAAAGCATAGCTTTAAGACTGTAAAATTATAATTCATTGCCCCCAGAAAAGCCATTCTGACATCTCTTTACCATTTCAAAATCCTCCTGCAAGTCACTGGCAGCTTAGTGTGTTTGTCTGCAACAGAAGTTAAAAAAACCCTGTGTATAATCTATCACAGAGAGCTGCTGGTGTATGGCTTTGGCATCTTTGCAAATATCAGTGTAAGCAGTTTTTTCACAAACCTATTGGATAGCAACTAGAAAAATCAAAATTCCAATTCTCGAATTTTCAATTAACTTTCTATCCTGGTAAGGACAGCATACAAGTAGAGTCTGAATGTACAAACCCAGCTACACTGTCATCCTTTTCCTCACATATAACAGAAAATTATATAAATATGTTACAGTTAAGCATAAATTGCAGTTTTCTCTTAAAAGAAATCACTGCAAAGTACTCAGGTTATGTGTACGCAATCAAAGGCCAAAGACCTCAAAAAATCCATAAGATGCAGGTCTACACAATACCAACGTAATTTTTCAAAAACATTAGTTGGCAATAAATTTGAAAAAATTACTTATCACATTCAATTTAAGATAGAAAATAAAATTTCTCAATAGCAGGAACCCATGCTAGACATTACTATCACATCCATTCCAGATCATTCCAGTTCCAGAAGATGAAGAAGGGGAAGTGTTAACATAAAATGAACGTAAGAATACTTCAGAAATACTCATATAGAAAAAAAGAAAGATTAGTTATTCAAAGTTTCAGCAAGTCAGCTTTGTAGTACATACCTCCAGGGCAAAAAAGAACCCAGTGAAAGGGTTGGCTCCCACAGTAACATACTGGGACATGGCAGGTGGACTGTTTTTTATAGCTGCATTATATCCTCCTATATTGGAGGCAGTCTTCATTTGATCAAAAGGACACAGTGTCATGATGCCTAACAAAAACATTAAAGTGAATGTCTTACACATTCAGAACAGAGGCATGCAATTCCTCTAAAAGCATAAATATATATTCCTGCCTTCTTGACTGACCAGCCAGCATTCAGGGAGAAGGGAAGAGGAATAGCTTTAACTGCAAAAATGCCAAACAACGTGGCAGAAATAACCTAATGGACTTGAGTTAATTAGAGAGCACATCTGGTTTGTGCAGAAGAAAAAATATTCAGCAGAGTTCAGTAGCAAAAACACATGTACCAAACTCACTTCACCTGCCCTGATAGCCACCTTCTAACCTCTCAGCTGCTTTTGTACAAAGGGTGGAAGAGAAACTAAGCTTACTGTCCCTCAGATATGCCTCTCTGACAAGAACTGAGGCTTCTGCAAATCCCTGAATGGTAAAAGTCTTTGAGAGCCTATGAGTCAATTTGTTCTTTTAGGAAAGGAACCATCTCAAATTTAATTTTCATTATGTGCTAGACTCAGGAAAGACCCACACCAGTCTTAACTTCCCTGCCAGACAGTTTTTCCACTGGACAGAAGTGGAAATAACTCCATCTGATCTGGTCTCTCTCAGCTATTTCTTACCAAGCAACAAAGAAAACAAGACAGTTGCTATAAGAGGTAAGACTCAATCAGGACTAGACAAGAAAGTAAAATTAATGTTTTATAGTAGTTAATGAGACCATTCATTATGGCAGCCTTCTCTCACTACATATTTCTATCCAGCCAGTATCACTAAGTGCTCTCAACCAGAATTTAACAGCACAAAAACATTCATTTCATTTTTTAAATACTAGAAATGAAACAGAAATGCTTACCAATACTAGCATGGTCAACAACTGTATCCACATCTTGCAAACCCCATTTCTTATAAGCTAATGGTGGAGGCTGAACATTCTCATTGCCAGATGCTGCAGCTGAAAAAATCAGTAAAGCACACAAAAAATTTTACTGAGTCAAAGAGAAAGGAAAAGCATAATAGAGAGGGAAAAAACCCACCTGATGCAATCTGAAGCCACAAAATAATCTAGTTTTAAGTTAACATGCATTGAAACATCTGTTAAAATGGCTTTTTGAAATACCATCATCAAATGAAAACATTTTAAAGAATTAACTGAATAGAACCACACATGTTATTCCATCAAAAATACATTTTGTACTTGCAGATAGTGTATTGACTAGCTATAATATTATGGTATAATACTCTGCACAATTTTAAAAAGCTACTACAATTGATTTCTGTGTTTTGGGCACATTTAAGTGGAAACTTCATCCAAATACTTGCGAAGTCAGCACACTCATTAGATATGTAACAGTGGGAGGTAAGAACAGTGGTAAGACTAAACCAGTGAGTGGCACTTTCAAAATACCCCAAATACAGATGATCAAGAATGAAGAAAGATACAGCACTCCAGCTGCAGATACTGCAACAAGCTTTGAATCCTTCTCAACACAATCCTTGTGCCATCTATCACACAGTACTGTCACACAATTCTCTACCCCCCGGAAACAGAGCTTGATTCCAAATTAGAGCATGAACAGGATCAAAGCCTGCACAATCAAACAAGGTATGAAAAGCTCTTAGACATGAACACAAAGAGCAGTGACCACCACTGCCATCATCACAGCATTATCACTTCCCATAAAGACTTTATAGGGAAGAAGAACATTCCACTGACAGTGACATGCTAAGCAGCACCTTAGCAGTATGCAGTGGCTTAATGCCAGTAGGTAGCTGACCACCACACAGCAACTCACTCACTCACTCACTCCTAGTGGGATGGGGAAGAGAGTCAGAAGAGTAAAAGTGAGAATACTTGTCGGTTGAGATAAAGACAGCATGAAAACAAAGCAAACTAATTAACTTTCTTCACTACTTCACATAAGCAAAGGCAGTTATTTAGCTACTTCCAGAAATGCAGGGCTTTATCACATGTATCAGTTACTTGAAAAGTCAAATGCCATAACTGTGAAGATTATCCCTTCCTCCTTTTCTCTTCCCAGCTTTTATTTCCAGGAGTATCAGCAAATAGCACAGGGTATCTCTTTGGTCAGATGGGGTCAGCTGTCCCAGCTGTGTCCCTCCCAATTTCAGGGAACCCCCAGCCTGCTCACTCTCACAACAGCATGAAAAACAAAAATAGCCTTGACACTGAGTAAGCACTGTTCCACAGCAGCTAACACATCAGCATGCTACCAGTGATGTTTTAATCACAAATCCAAAATACAGCCCCATACCAGCTACTCGGAAAAAAATTAACTCTACCCCACCCAAAACCAGTGTACAGTATTATGGTGTCCATGTAGAAGACAGTCAATACTACTTGGACACCTTGGTCTCTGACAACATTTTCTGTAAAGGAGGAAACATCCCTGAATACAGTAAGTGTCAATGTATCAATGAACAAGCAAGGAAGAGCTAAATTCCACCTTGATTTTATATTTAATCTAAGTAAATTGCCTAAAAAATAAAGAACTATTAACAGATTGAATAATAAGCATTTCCCCTTACACGTACCTCTTGCTACCTGATTGCGACACGCACGAAGGGACTGGAAGAGGCTGAAGCCATCAATTGTCACAATTGCTGCTGGATACAAGATACTTAGTTCCTCATTCTGGGGAAAAAAATTAGAAGAAGACAAAAAAAGTAGATCACTGCTACTGTTAGAACCACTTATTTTCTGGCTTTTTATACTATAAACTGCACAAAGATGAGCATTACATCCAGAGAGTTAATATCAAACAAGCCACAGGCAACAGACTAAGGCGAACTACAGAAATTCAGTATTAAATTGTCCCAAAAATTATTTTAGCTACATATTTTAATATTTTTATCTTTTTTTAATAACTTCTTTGTTTGCTTAATATATCTTGTGGCTTAGGAAGAAAATACATAAGTTACAACAGCATTTCAAGTTGACAGAAAAACAGGTTCATCTTGAATGTAAATATCATGGTTTTATAAAGCCAAATTCTGAAACTGGATTAGTGTCTGCCTGAATTACCACTTGGGCACATAACTGCTAATCTGGTGATAGAAATTCAAGACTCAAATTCCTTAATGTTTCTGTATTTCAAAACATATCCCAAAAATGTCATACTAAATCACATGAGTATTTGTACAAAGAAAACTCAGAAATTTCTGTGATTTTGTTCGTTTTTCGCATAAAGCTTGCCAACTCAGCCAAAAGCAAGGAAAGCTGCCTTTTTTACTAAATAGTATGAGTTTTGCAGAGCCTTCTCTGCAGGAAATACTCATAATGGCATGCAGGTTTCTAGACCTATAAATATTGTTTTAATTTCCAGCTATCTTCTCTGTGAAATAATTAAGTTCTTATGAATGAGTATGAATAACTCTTGGCACCTGTCAAGTTACATTTTGTCCTTTGATGTACATTATCATATTTTTTGCACATAATGAATAAACAGAAAATGAATTAAGTATTCCCTTGCAAACAGAGAAAAACAGAACAAACCTACAGAGCTAATACTTCAAAAGACATTCTGAATCCTCAAACTATACAGGCATGAATACACCTAGAACAAGAAATCAAGGGTCTCTTGTTCTAAGGAACTGTCCATCCCATTAAAAACTGGTAAAGGACACAGGATTCACAGAGAAGACTCCCTTCCATACCCCATAACACTGGCACTTCTCTTTTGAAATAATCTGACAAAACCTGTTCTGTGACACCGGGATGCCTCGGAATTTCATAGGTTCTGCACTTCAGCTGAAGGACAGGATCTTCATTCAAAAGCTGTGCAAGAAGCAGTACTCCACTCTAGAAGCGAAAGGATAAGAAGCATGAACAATTCTGTCTCCTTTCTTTGGGAAGGCAAAAAGTACAATCTGCAGGGACCAAAGTCTAAAATAGACAGATGTTTATGCCAAGAGCTGCCTGGTTGTGCCCTGCAGAGAAACGCACCTCGGTGTAAAACCGAACGTAGCCAGAGGTGAAGCCAACCACGATGCACGTCCAGTCAGGGCGGCCTGTGGAGCTCCTGTTTCACAGACATATGCTCAAGTTAAAAACAAATCCCATTCTAAGCTAGAGACATAGAAAAGTGTCATGTAAGGGCATTAGTGATGCATATACAGCCTTACCTCTTCTGACTTGCCAGTGGAACACACAATACACTACTCACACATTCACTAGAAACAGAAACACAAAATTAGTGGTTTTCTAGTTGTTGAAATTTTACTCCATGCAAGAGATCTTGCCATGTCAGCATTTTGAAAGTTTTAATAATTTATTAATGCAGCACACCCTATATCAAATTCACATGAAGAATCAAAAAAGTCCCTTCATTTTAAAGACCTTTTCAATTACAATTTCAAGAGTACCCAAACAGACTTTTTATACCTTAATAATGTTAATGCTGTCTTTCATAAATCATATTCTGTCAGTACTGTTCAGCAAATTCAAGTCAAATTTCATGTGCCTAGAGGTAAATTATTTCTTCTGATCTATAATGATATGCCATGAACAACCACTTTAAAAAAAAAAAAAGAACAGAGCCAACTGAACCATACATATCAAAATAATTTTTTGAAATATGCAGTTAGGTAGATTTTATATCCATTGCCCTGTAATACCTTATAATTTGAGAGCATTTGAATATGGCCTTCCCAGTTAATGCAGTAACTGTGCATGCTCAATGACAGGCAAAGCGTGCAGAAGGCAAGCAGATGAGCAGGCCTCAATATCTTAAATCAGAATTATTTAACTGTTACCATGATACAGTTTTATACTGTCTGGAGAAACAGAAGCAGTACAATGAGACAGCACAGAATTCAAGATGACATCCCATACAGCACTTAAAGCATAAATGCCAGCAGTACTGCTTATTATTTACATTTTAGGTCACTTCCATTTCCCAAAGAGTGACTAAATAAGCAGGGTAAACAACTGGAGAAGGAAAGCTTTCTAAATGCAAGGTTGAGATGAGTTGAGATTTCATTACTTCCTCAAAGCAACATTAAATATCTCAGTGGCATCTCATCTTCCAGTAGCAAAGCTTAACCACAGAACATTCTCAGTTGAAGGCCGTTTTGGGGAAAGAAAAAAGAAAACAAAAACCAAAACCCAACTAAAACCAGTCAAGTCTTTTGACAATCTGACAGTAATTAACATATCAACATCTCCAAAACAGAGCTACCTGTTTCATAGGATATCATCCCTCAGGGCTCAAACAGAATTACTCTTTTTTTTTTTTTTTTTTTTTTAACACAATAGATGTCAGGGTAGTTTCAAATGCACGGCAACAGCAGTTTTGTAAAAGGATTATGATTTTTACAGATTGGAGAGAAGCTGATGAAGTCAACACCTGCAGCCAACAGAAGGTTGAAGGCAATAGGGAATATGTTCAAAGGCAGACAGCAACTCAAGGCTGCAAATGTAACAGCAAAGTGCATAATTGTATTCCATATGGGAGATTCAAAAAAGCATCTGTCTGGCTACTTGAAGACAGATGAAGCAAAAATATTGTATAAATACCAAATCTATGCTACACCAAAGCAAATTTTCCAAGTCCCAAAGTGACTTAGAGCCCAAAACCATATTTTGATCAGAGAGATGACTTTATGCTGTTTGAATGAAGATTTGAAAATGAAGAGAAGTATTTCTAGAACTTCACACATTTCCAATTGCAACATTCCCTAAAATAATTTTATCTCTACTATAAAAGATTTTTCAAAAGAGTACTTACTTCTTCCTTCTAGAACAAGAATTTATAAAAAGCATGCCTAAATCACAAATACTCTGATTTGCAGAGAGCTAGTCTTTCAATTTGTGAGAACTTGTTCTGCGATACCACACAATGCACAGGAGTGAGCTTTGCAGATACTGTTTCTCATTAACCAGGTTACTCTATTTGTTTCCAACACTAATATACATAATCCCACGAATACACTCAGATGAAAGGAAAAAGAGTAAAAGTAAAAAGCAGGTTACTAATTGTTAAACATGACAATATCATCTTAATCACAGCTGCATTTCAACACATACCCTTCTTCAACATTCAGAAAGCCACTCCAGCCAACAGCATATTGCATTTCCTCCTTTCCCTTGTCACTGTGCTTCCATTTAGCTGCCATGAAGAATAAAGACACCATCTATAAAACTCCAACATTTTGCATCTCACAAATGTGGTTCTGATTTTTCTCTTTGGTATAATACATCCTACCATAATTAGATTAAGTGCCAATTACAAACCTTGAAGATCACAAAAATAAAAATATATTCTTAGTGACTTTTCTAAAGGACTCACATGTTTCCTTAGAAATTTAATTGGAACAAGACACTAAAATTTTGAAATAACAAGTTTTGTTTAAAAATATTTATGCAGCAATCCATCAAATTTTAAAAAGTTCAATTCAGGAAACAGGGATCCTTAGAAAATATGTACTAAGCAATGAAGAACTTCTGGGAACACTACTGAACATGAGCTATTAAGAATAGAAAATTTTAACTGCCAAGAATATAAGTACCCCAAATTAAATCTGACAATCTTTAATCATAGCATCATAATTCAAGGTTAAAAGACACCATATTTTGTTACTCACAGGGTGGTGTTACAGCTGGCATTTGATTGTTGAATCATCTCCCAGGAGTCAATGGGTAACCAAAACTAAGTTAGTGTTGTGTGCCATTTGTCTGACATCTAAAACCTGAGGCACAGGGACACTTCTACCCAGTGTGGGACAGCTGCCACTGAGCAGTTCATCAGAGGCAGCTCTCCAGAGAGTGATTTAAATCACTTCTTTATGCTTAATCCAATAAGAACTTCATGAGGAGTACTTTTGTTTTTCCAGTTTTAATGACAAATTAGCAACTGGTTTACAACAGGTTTGGAATAGGCAGATTTGCAGGAATGACAAAGCAATTCGAAGACTCAATACAATCTGCCCAATTATGCAAATCTGCGTTTCAACACTCTGATTTTTTGTTTTAAAATGCTATAATGGTCCCTATACCAGAATGCTTCCCTTCATCTTCCTCACAAGTCACCCACTGCAGCCATCAAAAGACCAGAACCCCAAACAAAAGTACATCTATAAATACCAGCTGGTTCATCAGTGTTCATATATTACTAGTGAAAACTTTGAAAGTTCCCAGAGCCCTATGTCAGAGCAAAATACAAAGGCACGCATTGTTCAAGATGGTATTCATCCATTATTCAAGAATTTTCTACCAAAGGTGGAATTTCAAGAAAAATTCAAGTTAATACTGCATCAGGTAATTTTTTAAGGGAAAAGAAAACTACGGTCAATGTCTAAAACCAATACAAAACTTTTTAATACTCCTACTGAGAAAAATTAATGTCAATATCTCTGAGCATTTTAAAACAACTGGGTAGTTATAACACATACGTCTTTTATGTGACAAAACAGTTTCCACAGGTCAAAACACAGCTGAGAAGTAAAGACAAAGCAACTTACTTGGCAAGCAGCACCTAGAAAATGCATGATGTGTACTATAAAACACTTCCAAATTCTTGCAGGTATGACTTGGGGGATAAACAGAAGAGAGTGGGGCAAACAAATCTTGTTTTGGTTACTATGAAGTGTCCTGGCATAAACACTCAGTGGAATGGATACTTACGCACTAAAAAGACTGCTTTCTGTTCATTAGCTATTACCATCAGGTCATTGGTTGGTGACAAGGACAACACACAGTCCTGGAGCCAGTAATTTCGCTGGTTCTTGGAATTAGATTCCTCTTCTTCCTACAGGTAAAGCTGTAGTCAATGCATCAACAATTTTTAGACACAGCAGACCTCCAAGACTGATGAGAACAATCTGGCTTGCCCTCCACAGCAGTGCTGAATGGACTTTTTATTACTGACCACATCACTTCAGCTCCAACTTGCATGAAAAGCCCTGAGAAATGCATCAGCCTTGCACTAATTCTGTGTGTTTACGAAACTGAAAACAAAGAAGTACTCATCACTAGCTCACTCAAAATCATCTCCTTTTAAAGAGACACTAGAATGAGATTTAAAGTTTTAAAATTATTGATTAGAGAGTGGAGAGAATATCTCAATTATTCTCATTACAATCCATACTCAAAATGAAGAATTTATCCAAGCTCATACATTGACCAGCATTAAGCAAATACATGCACACATGAAGAAGGCAACTAAGCTGGTATTCACATGGCAACAGGAATCAAGTGCCTTTCCACAAAGTAACTGCACAATGAAACAATTCCAAACTAAATGGTGCCAAGTTTCAAGGATATAAAGATGGGTAAGCAAAAACTTACATACCATCCTCATGTACAAGAGCAAAAATAACATCTTTTTTCCTTGGGGCAACAGGCTAAATAATTTACTGGGGCACAAACAAAGTAGTTCCTGATAATCATAGTTCAAAGGCAGGAAACAACAGTCTTGGATTTAAATCCATCCTCTTATCCAATCACTGCAACACACTTTCCCTTGCCCACAGACTCCATTTCCACTTCCATATCCAACCCAACCTCCTCTTAGCTCTCCAAAACATTACTCCATCCCCTAATATCTCAAAGCAGCTATGCACAAATAAAACCCCAACAACTTTGAGTGTGATCATTTTCTGATTCATTCTATTTATTCTGTTACAGTTAAGTTGCATCTGCTTGAAAATCTGCCCATTTACTCCCAGCAGAAAAATAAGCACCAAACTGTAGGAAGAATTTGCATATCATGCTCTTAATCAGCTAGCCATTGTATTTATTTCCTTGCATAAGCTTGTACTATAAAAATGGTCACTGTACACATAGAAATACACTGTGTATCCATAATAAAGTCTACATTAGCACATTATAAGCATTGTTAACTACCACTGTCCACACAAATCTCCTAATTTGTGTAAGAGAACCTATGTGTCATGTGCAAAAACACACAAGCAAAAGCCAAAGAAAAGCCTTGAACTAACTTTTATGTCATGATTTTCAGACTGAGGAAAAAGAAACAGAAATTAAAGGCTTGTCGGAAGATTAAAAGGAATTACAACAGTATTTCAGATAGAAAATTTAAAATTATCTGTAAGCATGAACAAAGAACTTGAAATACAAAGACATAAGACATGACCATCTCATATTTGCTATAAAAATAAGCTAAGGGTTAAAACCAGAAAAGCGCTGAAAAACAAACTGAAAAACTTATCAAAACAAACTTAAAGGTGAAAGACAGAATGATTAAAATCTGCATTTAAGAAAACGCATCATTTCTACAAAACAACTAATCAAATCCATAAAAGGGCACCTTTAAAAAAAAACAGAATTTATTTTTCATTTTCAATGCCTTCTCAGAAATTGCTATGTTCCATGAAATGGATACTTGTCCAATGCACGAGTCATTCCAAAAACAATGAATTTTTCACCAACTATAATGCAAATCAAGCATTAAAAGCTTTAACAAGGGAACTGATTGTTAAATTCCACTAATAATTCTCACCTCTGTGCTAGACTCCAGTATTTATATGCTCCTACACAGAACAAGCCCTTTGCTGTGTAAGACAGCAAACCCTTTCTGATGTTTGGCCTAGAATCACTGGTAACTTTAGAGGAAAACATGCAAGTAGAGAATGCAAGAAGGATGTGAATCACCTGGCAAAGAAGTGTGACATTTAAAAATAAAGAGTGAAAAACTGAACTATTTCAATTTAGAAATGCATTTTGATTCTATCGAATTACAATAAAAGTAGAAAACCAAGTATTTGTTCCACTCATTCAGGAAGTTAAAAGCATTACAGCACATCTAACAAAGATATGGCCTGAGAAACACACTCATAACAATTACATTAGAGCTGAGCACTCATCCTAGCTAAAAGGTTTTATATCCCATCATTCCTGACAGCGTCAGTGATTCATCCCTGGGAGACACCATGCTCATTTCAGTTTGTCTTTCACCTCAGCTTAAAAATCCATTTCTCTACTGAAAAGTCGCAAGGATACTGTCCAACAGCTTGGGCATCCTTCCTACACTCTGAGAAAAAGACTGCAGATAAGGGATTTGTTAGGAAGGTGAGGTCTGGATTCCTCAGAGCTCTGAGAGGAAATTAATCAAGTAATTCCATTGAGATGGTTCATTCAGATGCAAAGGATTTCTACAAGCAGCCTCACTGACATGTCAACATGGCAGCTGGCAGGCTCAGCCTTACAAACAATTTACAGACCAGCCCTGCTACTCACAGATGAACGAGTTGGGCAGAGGAATGTTTTTCCCCCTTTAAAGAGCAACTGTGCTGTTCCATCCCACATAAGTAGCTTAAACCCTCCTGTAACACCTTCCACACATCACAACATAAAAGGAGCACTAGTGATCCTTAGGAAGATGTCTATGCCAGTAATTCATGTTTTAGGTTTTTTGATTTATATTAATTCATGATAATTATAACTTCACTGCCATGCCCTACTGTTTCTGACTAGCTACAGGACAAAAAGGATGTCCTCAGGTGCAGAGCACTGGAAAATGTATGTATACCTTAGTAAGAAAAGTCCAACAGAATACAAGAATAAGAGCAATTGTCACAATAGGTAACATCCAAAATATAGTTAGAAAAAAATACAGAAGTAAGGGACAAACAAGCAGCCACATTTCAAACACAGGTCAAGACCTTTCTTGCATGACAGTTTATAGGAGGAAAAAACACCAAACACACAAAACACCACACACACAAACTAGCTGAAAAGTCTTCTATAATAGGAAAGTTAGCAATACATGCATACATACATATATATATACACATACATATGAACTTACAGGCTCTTGTAATTCTGCTTCATCCCAGGCTCCCCAGCCACCATCTTCCCAGCTTGTTGATTTGCCTGCTTCAAGTGAAAAAGACTTGTCACAGGAATACAGCATAGGCAACAAAACAATCATTTTCCTTTCCCCAGTAATGCATTACAACTTTTTTATGACAGACACTAAAGGAGTCCTACTGAAAGAACCCTGAAGTGTCTTATTTTTCTTTATTTTATTTCCTTCCATTTCTGACACTACAGAAGAGTATTAACAGAAGATGTACCCTACATACAAAAGGGAACAATGGTACATGGAAATTCATCTGTGACCACAAAACATCTGAGCCCAGAAAAATGCAGATCTCAGCAGAGCGGAAGCTCAAGGTTTGGCCTCTGAGGACAAAATGAGCACAAGGACCTTGGTCATTCACATTTTTGCAAGACAACAGAGAGGAAAATTAACGAGATACTAATCAGTTTCAATTATGTCATTCAGAAACCTCAGAGTAACCACAAGCTCACAAAATAGCTCAAACACTTGAGAAAACAGAGATTCATATAGACAGGGCTACTTCTTTAGTTGCAAGAATGAATGTGGAAATTCTTTTTTTTACCTAAAAGTATAGAATTTGATATAAATTGAAAAGCCACAGGCATTTAGTAGTAGCAGATGTACAATTCTCAGACACTGTCACCACTGGGACCCTCAATAAATCAATAAATACTGTAGTTCAGTAGAGAAGTCAAGGACTGACTTCCATCCAAGCATGCACTAGAATGAAATATGAATCAGTAAGATTTCAGAAGTTTTTCAAGGATTTCTTTCAAGTTTTTCCATTAACTGCTGTCATGGCAAATTTGACCTTAAGAAGTTTAAACATAATGTCTCAAATGAGTTTAGTTTTAAGCAAGCAAGATTCTGCCATTTTGGATAGTCAAACAGTACAGACAATTTTATTTGATCTAAAAACATGCAGTTCTGTTACCACCAAGCAAGGAAAGGCTGAACAACAAAACAGAAATCTGTCATCTCTCTGTTTAGTTGTATTTTAAATCTTCTGTATGGTTAATGAACACAAAAACCTTTGAAAAAAAAAATTGTTTAATACAAACTCTTCCCCAATGCTGTCAAGAAAGCATTTTAGGAGAATGTAGAAGACAAAATGCCCACTCCATTTTACCTCTAGAATTGAAAGGTCTGTACCATCTGCAAAATGGACAAGTCAAACAAAAGTTTGACTGCATCATCATCATCAATGCAGATATAACTGCACAGTTATTTCAGACATCACTATATAAACAACAAACTTCCAATGGCCACCGTCTCATCTTGCATTTGAGGTTGAAAATTTTTGCAGTGTACAAACGTATAAAGGAAAATTATGGCAAATACTGTTGAATACAGTAACCACAAGAAAAGAGTAGCTAACTTCAACGTTTAGATTAAGATAGCTAAAACTCTACTTCTGTTCACGTTTTATTATCTCAAAAGATAAAAAATATCTCCTTCCTATAAAATTCATGAAGGAAAGAAATCTGTCCATGTGCCACGGTCCAGAGAGAAACAGAACCATATCTAAGAAACACGTTTGGATCCAATACCTTCCCTGCAGCACAGAGCAGACCCAAGAAACCTCAGCCACTTCAATTCTGAGACTGAACACCCACAACATAAAACTGCAGCTGTGAGGATTCTTGCTGCCTCTGTAAATAGCCACATTTTCATGGTAGTTGTCATCATGCTGGGATGAGACTAGATAAATGAAAAAAGACGGGAAAATGATGTAATGGTGAGTCACCATTCCACTGACGAAACTGCAGAAATCTTTTGGAACTGTGGCCCACTCTGTAAAGCCAGCACATTCTCCAGCTTACAAGTGTTTACAAGCCTCCTCCTTCATATCCATCCTCCTCATTGGAGAGATCATCCCAGGATGTGCCATCATATGCATTTATCAAGGCCTGCATCCATCTTGCCTTTCTTCCACATGTTGTTTCTTTTTTTAAGAAGAAATTAAATTAAAATTGGGTTTTTTTATTCACACCATTCTTATCATTTAGATGTTTCTATTCAACATATAGTGAAGCAAGGCATTAGACATCAATCCCTGGAACAGTGGACAGAGGAGACACTGTCATAAAGTAACTCAAAGCACCAGTTATCCACCTGTGCCAAAGAATTATAAAGTGTTCCATGGAGGCTGCCAGCTTGCACAGCCTTTCCCACCCACCAGCACCTGATAAGTTGGTCTAGTGAGAGTCCAAGCCCAAGTTCTGTTACGATGAAGATTTTAAGATGAAGATTTTAAGAAATCCCCCACCATTTCCTTTCATAACTTTACAGATCAGAACTAGCAACTGTGGAACGTAACACATTATCTAGTAACCAATACCTAAGCAAGCCCTAAACAGTTGCAACACCATCATCTTATCCAGTCCCTCCTCAGGAAAAAAAAGAATTTAAAAAATAAACCAAACTTTCCTGCACAAATCTCTATTTCCATTCAACTCTATCTCTGACTAGTAGCAGATGTCTTATATACGGCTCTTCTTACTTGGATAAAGCACATTTCTCATTAAACATAATACCCACAAGAACAATTTCTACCTATAAGCATGTTTTGTTTAAAAGACAAGAACAGAGAAAGAAAAAAACAGCAACTGATCTAGACCACAGAGGTCTAACTGGCATTTAACAGGTCAAATTCAATATGAAAGATGTATTTACCCACATCCCAAACTACAGAATAGACATCTGAGCACAGAAAAGTGCCAGTGCCCTTCCTTCCAGAGCAGCACTACGAGCTGGGGCAGGCAGCTGAAGCCTTTCCTTCCTGCCCTCCCATTTACATTCCAAACCTGTGCAGGAGGTTATTGGAGGATGCACTTGGACACATGCAATGAAGTCCCATCCATGCTTCATGAATATAAAACATTACTAGGCAACAGAGCAGGAAATGATTGCTTAAGTGTGAGAGTTGCACATTTTCTTCCACACATGTTTACTGCAATTCTGACACCACTGGATTGCATAATTATGAAAGTAATAGAAGCAGTTTCTTTTCTCTTCTGGCCAAGAAATTTTAGAAATAGCTTAGAATCTTCTTGCTATTAGGAATCATAAGGCATTTATTCCCAAAGCTCCTCCAGCGTGAGGACTGACAAATACATAAGGCTATTTTACCAACAAACTAGGAAGCCTCTCTTGAGACTAGTTTTATTTTTGTTCTATCTTTTCACTTCAGGCATCGTTAAGTGGGGAAAAAAACAAAACAAAAGCACAACAAGTTAGTCTCCTAATCACAAAGATAACCACTTGAGCATTTTTTCTTCCTTAAGGAGGTCACAATTTTTGACAAAGTAAAAAATGACCAAATTAAAAATAATCCAGGTATTACATAGTTTTTTTTTTAAAGTGCAAAGTTCCACGGCTTACCATTATAACTTAACCCCAAAACTAAAAGCTGAAATACTACAGGGAAAAAAAACATAAAGCCCATAGGAAACAAATGAAACAGATTACATAGAAAACATAGTATTCCACACTTTTTCTCAGATGCAACTGATGCCTTAAGTTAGAGCAAGAAAGAATGAAGGCTGTGAGGTAAAGGTGTTAAAGCAGCAAAAAACTCAGATAATTTGGATGACAGCATTCTGTCACCTATGCTGAAAGCATGTCATTTACTCTTCACCATATCTGAGATGTATTAACTACTACAGATGTAACCCAATCAGGCAGAGCATGTATTTTAATGACATTTTAGAGGAAAACTGAAAGAAAGGAATACTAAACATAAATACTACCATCTGGAAAGGGAGGATCTGATTAAAGGGGCAATGAAAAAGAGCTGGTCAGAAGAATATTCAATAGGAATATAACTGATTCAGTAAGAATGATACAGAAGCAGTTAACAACAACAGTAATGCTAAATGCCATCCAGAATTTCATTTTGTAATGTTTTGGGGGTTTTTTTGTAACCTTGTTGGCAACTCTGAAATAAAAAGCCTGGCCTTCTGTACATCAGAACTAAATCAGCTGATCCAGATAAAGCAAAGTGTACAAGTCCAAAGATGTTGTTTAGAGGAACTGGGCTGAGGAACACTTTTCAGGCTGCTGTCAATGTAACAAGGCATGATTTTGGAAAGGAGTTTCTTTCACAGGCTTAAGACATCACTTCTACCACAAAAAGAAACAGCAAAGTGACACCTCATAGCTCTGAGGAAGCCCTCAGATCAGGAAGAAGTTTTTTCTTCCTCTGAATAAGAACACTCACTATCATAAATGGAGGAATCATTGTTTGGGAACTCTCAAGGTCAAGTTTGGGTTTATTGGCTTTTTTCCTTATTAATTTCATTTAGGTAACAGGAGATAAACACACCTGGGAACTAAGAATCTCTGCACATCAAGAAAGTATTGATTTTTTTGTTTTATCTTAACACCCCACAGTTTATCTAGCAGCAGTCCTACCTGGCTATGCCACTGAATTATTGTTATCCAGCCTATAAAATGTTTTAAAACACAGTTCAAGCTGTGTGTATACTAGAAGAACAGAGACACACATTGCTCTAAATAAATTAAACTCTTCAATCTATAAAGATTACAGAAAATGCTATCTTGCTCGACTTTCTGCTCTGTTCAGGTAAACATCCATCAATTAACTTCTGAATGCTAAAATTCTGTCATACCTGCAAAGCTTTAATCACACATTGCAAATAAGATGGGTTTTTTCCTTCATATGCATGCCTTTATTTTAGACAGGTTTATAAGAGAGTTAACTGGTACAGCTGTTTTCTGATCCAGCCAACAGCAGCCCAAAACCTCTTCAACACAGCAAGATGTTAAATGAAATGGGATGCAAACACTTCCTACTCGCAGTATTTGCACAGTTAGAACAGCACTTCTCAGAGCCACTTAAGACACCACTAGGCTCAGGCACCACAGAGGATTTGTGCCTCATTAGCAGCATTACTCTTCCTGAGACTCTTAAATTCTCATGCTTGTTTAAGTCCTCCTCATTAAAACATGAAAAAGCACTCAATTTTTTTTTTTCCTAAAGAATAAAGATATAGCAACCCCATATGAAGCATCTTTCACCAGCTCACTTTCTAACACCAGGTTTATTTACTTAAAGCACATGAGCCAAGACCTAACCCAACACCTGCTGTTCTATTCCAATATGGACAATAAAAAGTAGCTACATTTTGCTTCATGACAGATCAATGGTCAGCTCAAGCACTCTCTGAACATTTCTTAAATTATTCCAGCATGGCATCAGTGGCAATTTTAACAGATGATTGCATAACACAAGCACGAAGCACACGAACCCTTCCTTCCAGTGTTTACTGAATGAGCAGAAAACAAGCACCTGCAGAAGTGACTTCACACAAGGCTCAGAGGAGGAGGAGAGCTTTCTTCTCCTCCCCAGTTCACCTGACAAGTGTATCCTTTGCACAAACAAGACAACCTGCTGGGCCACAGGAAAAACTTGAGTGAAGTTGTAGTTGATAGGATGCTTTCCTTTATCTTGTTCTACTGTTGAATGTGTTTAAATGCTTACCTGTACAAAGAAAGGGGGGACAAAAAGCAAGTCCCCTTGGAATAAAAATCCACATTTATTTTATTTACCTACACCTGTATTTTTAATATATGCAATATTTTGCTAAGCCTTTTCAAGTTAAGTTTGAAATTGACAACCTAGATTAACTTCTATATAAACAAAATATACTATTTTAAGTACAAGGTGACAAATTACAGGTTTTTTTACTCAAAGACATCCAACTTCAAAACTGGATTAAAGTCAGTATCACACTGTGATTTAGAAATAAATACTGCTTGCATTTTCTGAAGTAAGCAAATTCTCTTCATTTAAATGTTGCTGCAAAAATGCCTTTACAATAATAACTCTAAATTTTATTGGGGCAAATACACTCACAGAAAATATTTTGGTTGGTTCTAATAGAATTAAAGTATGGCCAAAGCCAAAAAAGCACTAAAAACTTCTTTGCTCTATAACTAAGAAACAAAAAAGACAAGGCCTACAGCCTCCACTAAAACCCTAAACCCCACACACTGAAGATGCCAGGGGCACCTTTTCAAAAACATTTGCTATCCAAAACCAGACACGAATTCTTGAAAATTCTACTAAACACTTAAAACATTAATTAATGACTAAAATAATTTGTTAACTCAAATATGCTTTGTTAAATATGTTTTGTTATATTTAATATATATTTATTTCCCTAAGGTAGCCATCACTTTTAACTACAACCTTTAAATACTAGCAAGAGTTTTCATACAAATAAAGCACAGTTAAAGTTTAGAACTGAAGTTTGATTTGAGAGCAAATTAACATTTTCTCTGTTGAACTTATTAGTAAAAAAACCCTAGACTTTATTTTTTCCCTACAGAGTAAAAATACAAAAACAGATTAAAATCCAAGTTTTTAAACATGCAACCTTATTAAACTACTGTTTCACAACAAGTACATTCTGTCAACAGAAGAGTTTTTAGCAAAGCATTCCCTGATAAAAAGCACGATTTACTCACTTCTAATTTAAGATACCTTGTGCAACTCATAGCAGCACTTCTCCTTTTTCAAACACAAGTGCACCAAGAATTTCTGCTTCAAAATCACTAAGTTACAATCTTATGTCTAAACCACTTTGGGAACTCTCACTTCCTGACATTTATACTTATTTATCCTGAACCATGAAAACAGCTGTGGTAGTAAAAAATTACAAGCACAAATTCCAAAGATTTCAGAGAATCTAAATGAGCATTATTTTGAGAAACACTTGTTTCTGCCTCAATGACTGAATAAGCAAATATAAAAATAGCTCAGAAGACAACCCACTCATTAAAATGGAACAGCAGCACATTTTGGAACATGCATCCTCTTTGCTTCTATTATTTTGCCAGTTTTACAACATATTAAATATTTTCTGACTCCATTTGATAAATGCGCTCCAATAAAATATCCAAGTTATTTTACACAAATACCTCTCATGTACAATCAAATAAGAGAAATATTTTAATTTCTTTCAACCCTTACTTTTAGAAACACAAACACATCCCAATCCTTTACTTTTATCTTCAGAATTCAAGAGATACTAACAGAAACCTCCTGCTTCCAGAATCCCTTCTTTAGATACAGATAATACCAAAGAAAAGCCATTTGGAGCTTGCTATCCATTTTTCAAGAACTATCAGTTACAGAACAAGCAGCAGCAGGAAACTATTTTCTTCCAAAAATTTTGTACACAGAAGTTTTAGTGGCAAAATTAACTAGCTGAACATATGGTGTACTTCTAAAAGTTTTTAACAATTGTGTCATCTTTACAACAGTACTTTTAGTTACAGGACAAGGAACAATGGTTTTAAAAAGATATTTTATATTAGGAAGAATTTTTTATAAAATAACAAAGAAGACGAGGCACTATAACAGGTTGCTCAGAGAAGCTGTGGACGCCCCATCTCTGGAAGTGTTCACAGACAGGCTGGATGGGGCTCTGAGAAGAATGGTCTGCTGAAAAGTGTCCCTGCTTGTGGCAGGGGGGTTGGACTAGATTAACTTAAAAGGTCACTTCAAACACAAACCATCCTATGATCTCCTCTCTTCTAATTCCCTCACAGGCATCTTCAGCTTTTAAAATAAGCACCTCGATGTTTTCTCTTAAAGCTCTGTCCATAGCTCTGAGGATTTTTACAAGCATCTTCATTTACCTCTTCAAACATTTTCCTTCCCTACTGTTGCCAGAACCAAAAAACATCAATTGGATAGAGTTTGGGGGTTTTTATCCGTATACACACAATGTATAGTTAACACATTGTGAAGTAACAAATACACAAAACAGTGTTTAAATTCCCTGTGGTTTCTATCCTGGCCATGGATCTGCTGAGAAGCAACTTCTGTGTCAGGCAGCTCCACTGTGCACTGCCTCACATAGCAGAAACCTGGTCCACAACTTCAGACTGTAACTGCTTTAAAATTTGTTATCTTTTAATTTAAGCTGCCAAGCTAAAGCTTCAGTACACTTCCACCACGTTCTGCATTCCTAGACAACCTTGCATGCACAACGTGTGTTGTCTTTACGAGAGCGTCTTCAGACAGCCGCACTCCCAGCAAGAAACCTACAAACTTTAAAACTTTGGGGCACGCAGGGCCAGCGGCCAGAGAATTTCACCTCCACACTACGGGGTAAGGAGCGACACCTCCGAACAGCTGGACACCTGAAACTTCTGGACGCCAGGAAAGTCTGACTTCGCCGGAGAAGCTGCGGCAGCTACGGCAAAACCCCGACCCCGCAGCACAGGAGCGACCCCGAGCGCTCTGCCAGCACGGCCAGCAGGCAGGCGGCGGCAGCGCGGCGCCGAGCGAACGCAGGGCCCGCACGGACAGCCCCGGCCGGGGACAGGACTCACCGCTCTCCTTGCCGGCCGCGGCGCTGCCCTGGCGGCGGTGCGGGCTCAGGAAGTCGCGGGCCAACCCCAGGTCCTGGAAGTGGGCGAAGGGGACGAGGGCGCAGGACATAGTCCCGGTACCGGGGCCGCCGCCGCCGCCGCTGCCACCCAACCCGGAAAGGCTCGGGCACTTCCCCCAGGCCCCGCGCATGCGGCGCTGCGGAGGGAAGGGCGGAGCGGGGCCCGAGGGGAGGGGCGGAGGGAGGGAGGGAGGGAGGGA
>CM031859.1:93587689-93711304 GCA_018697195.1 Certhia americana
GTTACCTTTGTTCCAAGGAAACCATCTTTTCATGCACTTCCAGCTCCTGGGCCAGGCAATCAGTGCCAGGACTCAGCACCTGCAAAAGAGCTGAGGGCACAAAGGGACAGAGCACTAACCTGAATTTACCCTTTACAAGGGCACAAGTGGTGAGTAAGAGAGGACAATGCTATGGGGGAACCTGGTCATCGAGCCTGAAGGAGCGAAAGGAGCAAGCAGGCACTTTCGGGTGGAGCTCACGTGCACATGGGCTGATGGTAAGGGCTGGTGTGAGACGGGCTAAGGGAACAGAGCTGGGAAACTAACAAGCATGACAAGGGAACTTCCGGCTCCTGACTGGAGTGCCAGTGCCCTAAAGCAGAGCCAGATTTCAAGAGTTAGTATACAGGGGCATTGATGGGCAAGATGATCACCACTTCAAGATACTCAGAGGAAGAGATGGGACATTCTGGGGGGAGAGAGGAACATGGCAGGAACGTAGGAAGATCAACCAGGAATGCCATGGAAAGGCCAAGGGAGAGGGACCAAGACCACCTGCACCACAAAGGAATAGTTCGAGGAGGGCCAACCTGGGGAGAAAGGGGGAGAAGTGAGAAGTATCCCGGGCTTGGCTCCATATTGGGAGAGACAAGGGGGCAGAGCAAGGAAGAGTGGAGAGAAGATGAGGGCTGATAGCTGGCAAAATGGAGAGAAGAAGGAGCAGTGTGAAAGAGCCAGACTGCCACAGACACAACTGCAGCTGGTGGCTCGTTTGCCTGAGTGATGCACATATCCCAGGACGGGAGGAACCTCTTATCTCAGTCGATCGCATTAACAATTCATCTCAAAACTGTACAATGTGCCCCAAAAGTAAACCGATTTCAACTAACTTTGATGCTGATGGTCGGGGAGGGGGGTAAGGGTGGAGGTCCTGGAACATCATGGGGAAGTCTTGTTGAAAGGCCAGTTCTGTCTTTCCAGGTGAAGGATAAGTGAGTGACTTTCTTCATCTAAAGGAATGATTAAAAAATGCCTTTGGGTCTCAGTGGCATCCACCTGCTTCTGGATCTCTTCTTGGCTTCAAGTGATGACATCTAGAAATAGAACAATACACTTTCAATAATATTATTATAGGGGTACTATCATGGATGAGTATTATTGGAAGCCCAGGGGCAGATATGGCAAATGTCCATGAGTCCTCCCCCACTGGGGTGAATATACAGGTTATAAGTCTCTACCAAATTAGCATATTTGACAAAACTCCAATTAGGACAACGTGGTGACGCAAGTAATTCCTCACCCCACAACCCACACCTGCCAGATGTAAACTAAACTTTCTTTGTGCAAATGTGTCTCAAAGAGCTGTTCAGCCTTGGTTCCCAAGAAGAAGCAAGGTGGATAGGGGGGGGGGCCGGTGTACCCTACGGGCCTGGAGCTCTGAAATATGGTTGTGTCTTTCTGCTTAGGGCAAGTATTGGAAAACTAACCACAGAACAATAACAGGCTACACAGTACAAATATATGTGTATAAGAATACAGAGAATATAGAAAAGAAAAAAAGGCAAAAAATCAGCGTGGCATCCCAGGCCAATGGACGCTGTCTCACAGTGGGTGCACTTTCCCTCGGGTAATCAAGATGGGGCTGTGCTGAGAGCAACCACCCTACAATCGGTAATGGTCCCCTAACACACTGGATAAGTTTCTCAGATATTCCTGATGTAATTTCAGGGGATGCCGCAACGAAGGGACCACTGAGTGCAAGCGTGTCACCCAGGGTTGGGGCCGGGCCATACCCTGCCCCAGTGAGAAGACCAGACTAGAGATGCCCAACATCATGAAACAACTTTATGTGCTTTCTTGGAAACATTCTGCTGCCCAAACAATTTGCTCCCAGTTCTGTACGACTCAGCCCCACAGACATCTAACCTAAAAAGTGGGGGGGATTATTTTCCCATAACATCAAAGCTGAGGACACATGAAACCCCTTTTTGCATGCCAAAGAAGGGGACTTCAATCACCTTCTGTGTGTGCCAGGACCCGGGCACCCACTGTGGGGCACAAAGACACAAGGCTCTTCTCCTGCACTGTCTCCAAAAGCTTAAGCAGAGACTTGATTCCACTCATGGCTTGTGGGGGCCTCCACAATCCTGTTGACCATCTTTAGTCTGATAATACTATGCATCGTTTTACACCAAGACCCATGATGTCACTGAATCTGACACCAAATGTTTACAACAATACTGAGGCTCAAATCCACACTTTTAATTTACACAGGACCCGCACAGGGAGTAAAACACTCCACTTGGATCCATCCAGCTTGAAAATCCCAGCAGTTGGATATTTGAAGGAGGGAAAGCTAGAGGTACTCCTCTACCCCCAGTGCCATCTGGGCTGCCCTAGTGCTGAGCGAAACTCCAGGTGTGACCATTCCACATGGTTTATGAATGCAAAAGATGCCTAAAGTGATACAGAAAGGACACACCAGTACCCTAATATTTTGCCATCACCTGGTCCACGTATCATGTTGGGGAATCCACTGTCACTGTGAGGGGCTGGAGAACACCCTCTGGCAAGTGGGTAATCCTGCAGGTGCTGCCATGCTGGCAACGATATTTCGGACTGTGCAGTGACGAAGGCCCGTGTTTTTATACTGGAATAGCAAGGGGGATATCAAAACTTGTAGTGCAAAACATCTGGTTCATTTGCCTCCTGGGATGGTCAAGGACTGGAAGAATCAAGAGGAAGCAAGGCAGTTGTCTGTGATCCTACACCGCAAAACTATGCAAAGATGTGGTCTTGTCGATTTATAATAGGGAAAGTAAAATCCATGTTTATCCAGTGAGGGACAGGAAACCATTTGGGTGGAGGTTCATGCAGAAGCAAGTTTGGTCAAGGGCCTTGTTCTGGTCGTCAGTGGTTCCTGTTGATCAGGATTCAGTATTCAATGCACCATCCATCAAAGTGATTAAGAGAAGCTTCTGAGCCCGGCTGGTACACTGTGCACAGTGGGTCTGGTACAAGCCATCCCTCCTGCCAAGGGCTAAGGGGGTCAGAGCCTAGGTGACTCCCAAGATCCGTTCCACCCCAAACCATTTAGTGCTACTGAGTCATTCCCTATACCCCTCCCCCAGTGGGTACCAGTGCCACAGAACCCCTAGGCCAAGCAGAACATGGTCAAACCTCTGTGACATCAGCCCCCGAGGCAGAGGGCAACACGGCAGCACGGCTGCTGCAGCACTGTGGCTGTGGCTGTGCTGCTGTGGGAGCTCTCAGTGCTTGCAGCTGACACGTGCCTCTGGCAGCCATGAATTGGATCGGCGCCTCATCCTGCTGACTGTGGCAGGGCTGGCACATGGCCTTAGAGAACACCCGTTGGGTAGGTGGGCCCAGGCCATGGGGGGATCCATGGCAACACTTGGGGCTCCCTGCAGGGGACCACCTGTCCCCAATGGCCAGGGCCACAGCTTCCCACTGCCAGGGGGAAGCATCCGTTCCTTGACAGACCCCCAGAGATTCCCTGGCCTGTGTGCATGCCAAGCCCGTGTGGGGAGGGCAAGAGGGCTGAGCTTCCGCCTGAGCCACAGCAGGCCAGCAGCTACATGGAAATGACTTTTTGATTGCAGAGGAGCTGCGGGCTGCGAGCTACGTTCCTGCCTCCAGATTATTCCGACAGCTGTGGATTATGGCTATGGCCTGACAGGGTCGTGGGTGGCACAGGTGTGTGGAAGCAGCCGGGCCCTGGTCATCAGCAGCCAGCATCCTTGGTACCAGGCAAAAGCATTGGTGTGGAGGGTCCTCATCACCGCAGGTGGGTCCTCACAGCAGGCCACTGCTTCTACAATTAAGTAAGGAAAAGCCGGGAATGGGGACATCCCCACAAACACAGCAGGTGCCATGTAGCAGCACTACCTGATACTCCCATCCCCTTTCCTTCAGGCAGCCCGGTGCCACATGTCAGGAGAAGCCTGGGTGTGTGCAAGGCTTCCTAGCAGCCTCCCAGCCTGACCTTCCACCAGTCATTGCAGGTGGTGAGGGCATCACACTGCCAGAGCTTGCTACCTCTATGACTTGTCAGCTGAGTCTGGGCAAACGCTGAGCTGTGTGGCACAGGATCTGCTCCCTCTCAGCACTCCTTCATCTCCTTTCCAGTAACCTCCACGAGCTGGTGTGCTGATTGGACCCCCACTTGACAAGCCGGGGGCCCTGGGGCCATAGCAAGTTGGTCAAGAAGGGTGGTGGTACCCGCGCAGTAACGACCGTGATGATGACTTTCGCAAGATATTGCCCTGATACAGTGGCCAGTCCCTGTGTCCAGGCAACGCTTCACCAGCTGGCCTGTGTGGCTGATCCTACACTAGTGTCTCAGAGCCACCAAACTGCTGGGTTGCTGGATGGGGTGCCAATACTGCAAAGATGTGAGTTCCAAGACCAACTCTGGGCCAGTTCAGGAAATGGGGACAGGGTTTGGGCTACTCAGCACAGACCAAAGCCAGGGATATGGGGTATATGCCTCGGCAGAGATGGGCTGAGCCTAGGGAAAGGGATTTCTCTAGACAGGGAAGGAGAATTGGCATGGGATGCTGGGGACTTATTCCTTTCTCTGCTCACGTCAATGATTCAAGTGATCTCCTCCGGCGGCCAGGGTCCGGCTCAATCGATAACAGCTCTGCAACAGCAGTAGGATGGTACGGAGGGAAAGCCACCCCTACCAATTGTGTGCTGGTTATCCACAGGGCACCATCGACACCTGCCAGGTAGGAAGTGCCACAAGACGCTCAGCCCACAGCAGAACAGCACCCGGGCAGCACACCCCCAAAACAGACCAGGGCGGCTGCCCAGCCACTCAAATCAATGCCGCTTCCGGCCGACTAAAACCTACTGCTCTGGGGGACTTCCTAACACTCCCCATCCACACCTGCTGCCCAGTGCCCCCTTGTGGCACAAAGCCCAGAAGCCCAGCGCGTGCTCTGGCAGCCACAGAATCCAGGGGCAATGTCCATACTCTGCACATCCATGAGCCCTGTGCAGAGCGGACAGAGAAGCGTACCTACAGGACCCCAAGCATCCACAGCCATGCCTCTGGAGGCTCCAGCCCCTGGCAGAGCCTTCCTGTTGGAATACAGTCTGGCAGGTGGGCTGTGAGAGAGGAGAGCAGCGCCAGTGCTGTCAGGGACCACCAAACCCACTTAATCCTTTCTGCTCTCCTGCAGGGTGACAGGTGGGTCTCTCATCGTGCAAGGACAACCAATGCTGCGTACTGTTGGGTAATTGGATAAACCAGCTTTGGAAGAGGCTGTGCCAGACCAAGCTGCTGGGAGTCTCAACTCACGCAGTACTGCTAGATGGTCGATACACCATACGTGTAACTCTGCTGAAAAGTGCTTCTTCTTGAGCAAGCAGGGTGGGCAGGATCCAGGCGCAGGCGCAGTGCAACAAACATTTCTCCGGGGCAATGATGTGAGCAAAGGCAGCTCAGTGCCAAAGCCCTGCTCTGTCCTGCCCACACTCCTCCTCGGGGACCACAGACACTGGACTGATTCAGTTTTTGAAATAAAGTTACCTTTGTTCAAGGAAACATCTTTTCACTGCAAGTCCATCTGCCTGGGCAGGCAAGCAGTGCGGGTCAGCACCTGAAATGAGATGAGGGCACAAAAGGGACAGGTGCACTAACCTGAATTTTACCCTTCAAAGGGCTACAAAGTGAGTGGTCGAGAGGACAATCTCGGGGAACTTGGTCCATCCGAGCTAGGAAGGGGACGGAGCAAGCAGGACCTTTGGGTGGAGCCAAGTGCCATGGGTGCTGTAAGGGCCTGGTGTGAGCCTGGGCTAAGGAACAGAGCTGAGAAATCACAAGCTGACAAGGCGGAAACTCTGGCTCCTGACTGGAGGCCAGTGCCTAAAGCAGGAGCCAGCTTTCACGAGTCGTACAGGGGATTGATGGGAAGATGAATCACACTTCACAGATACTCAGAGAAGAGCTGGGATCATTCTGGGGAGAGGAACTGCAGGAACAGTAGGAGAGCACACCAGGAATGCCATGGAAGGCAAGGTGGAGAGGCTCACGACACCGCACCACCAGACTGTCAGAGGCAGGGCACCTGGGAGAAAGAAAAAGGGGGAGAAGTATCCCGGGCTTGGATCCATATTGGGGAGGAGACAGGGCAGAGCAAGGAAGGAGTGGAGGAAGAATGAGAGGACTGTATCAGCCTGGCAAATGGAGAGAAGGAGCAGCAGTGAAAGAGGCCAGCGCAAAGCACAACATGCAGCTTGGTGGCCATTTGCCTGAAGGCGGCACATAATCACCACAGGATGGAAAGACACATATATCTAAGCGCTCATTAACAATTTATCTAAAAATGTACCAAGGTGCCCCAAAAGTAAACCATTTCAATCAACTTTGATGCTGATGGTCGGGGGAGGGGGTAATGGGTGGAGGATCTGGAACATCATGGGAAGTCTTGTGAAGGCGTTACTGTCTTTCCAGGTGAAGATAGTGATTGTTGACTTTCTTCATCTAAAGGATGCTTCAAAATGCATGGGGCTCGGGGCATCCTCCACTGCTTCTGGATATCTTCTTGGCTTGCAAGTGTGCACATAGAAATAGAAACCAATACACTTTCAACATACTATTATTTAGAGAGGTAATATCAAGGATGTCTTATGGAAGACTCAGTTTGTGGCAGATATGGCAACTGTCCATAGAATTCCTCCCAACATGGGGTGAATCCAGTTTTATAAGATTACCAAATTAGCATATTGACAAAAACTATCATAGGACCACCGTGGTGAGTAATTCCCTCACCCCACAACCCACCCTGCCAGATGTAAAACTAACTTCTTTGTGCCATGTGTCTCAAAGAGCTGTTTCAGCCTTGGTTCCCAAGAAGAACAAGGTAGGATTAGGGGCCTTGTACCCGCCAGGGCTTAGAGCTCTGAAATATGTTTTGTCTTTCTGATTAGGGAAAGGAACAGTATGGGGGAAAAAACTAACCACAGAGACAGTAAAAGGCACACAGACTACAAATATATGTGTAAAGATACAGAGAATATCGAAAGAAAAAAGGAAAAAATCGCGTGTGGCATCACCAGGCCAATGGACTCCTGTATCAAAGTGAGGTGGCACTCTTCCCTTGTGTGAATTAAAGATGGGCTGTGCTGCGAGCAACACATAATCTGTTACTGGTCCAGAACACCCTGCATAGTTTCTTAAGATATTCCGAGTTGTAAATTTAGGGGATGCCTGCTCATGAAGGACACTGAGTGCAAGAGTGTCACCCAGGGTTGGGGACGGTAATTACCCTGCCCGGTGAGCGACCAGACTAGAGCGCCCACATCGGGAAAACCTTATTGTGCTTCTTGGAAAAATTTGATGCCCAAACAAATTCTCCCACAGTTCTGTACGACCTCAGCCACAGACATCTCACCTAACCAGGGCATTTCCCATCCACATCAAACGCCTTGAGAAACATGAAACCCTTTTTGCATGCCAAGAAGGGACTTCAAATCCTTTGTGTTGCCAGGGACCAGGGCACCCCTGAGCGGGCACAAAGGGACACAAGGCGCTCTCCCTGCACCTGTCAAAAAGCCTTCAAGCAGAGACTGGAGTCACATCATGACTTGTGGGGGCTCCACAAAATTCTCTGTTGCCTCTTAGGATGATCCTACTATGCATCCTTTTCCACACAAGACCATGATTTCAACTTGAAATCTGCACCAATGTACAACATATGAGGCTCAAATCCACCTTTTAATTTACAAAGACCCGGCACATGGAATTATAACACTCCCCTATCGGATCCTCTTCTCTGAAAATCCAGCAGTTGATATTTGAAGGAGGGAGATCCAGAGGTACTCGCTACAGTGCCATCTGGGCTGCCATAGTGCTGAGGAAACTACCCTGTGTGACATTCAGAGGCAAGGTGCTCACTGGCTTTACAGGTGGTCCTGTTGATCATAACCAACGCCACTCCACCAGTAAGAGTGGGTATATGTTCCCTTTCACATGAGGTTCCATCAAAAGAGTCACAGATTTCTCATTCCATAAACGGGCCGACGAACTCAGGCTGGGGTCTCAGGTTGTCGTGGTTTACGGACAGGTTTCTGCCAAGGGAAAGAGGAACCTCCTTTGGAATGGAAACGGTGGCCACTCCCTCCAAATTCTTATAACGTTGAGATAGGGCTTTCAGGCAACGATATGAGACCGGAGTAACAGTTTCTTACTGTATGTATAACACGGGCAAACACAAGAGCAATGGCAGAAACACCAAACAGAAACCCCCACAACGACCCACCGCAGCCTTCACGTCAAGCTGCCGGCACTTTCCCTTGGTGAAGTTCCCGGAACACGACGGCAGGGCGCTGATGGTCCCAGCCGGGGGGTGCGAGGTGCTCCCGCGGATGCAGGGGGGGCGCTGGGGCGCGGCTCGGCCTCCCTCAGCGGCACTGGCGGAAGGCTGAGAAGGAGCTGCCCTGGAAAGCGGGAAGCGGACGGTCACTCAGTGCCAGTCGAAAAAAGCTGAAAGGACGCAGCAGGAACCTCGGAGCAACAGGGGGAACAGCAGGGGCTGGGCCCATCACGGAGTGAGAAACAAGTTGCAGGAAAAAAAACTTCAGAGCCATGCTGGAAAGATGCGGAGTATTCATGGGAGCATGAAGGTGTAGGTTAATGTGTGTAGCAAAAAAGCCCTAAAGCAGCACAGAAAAACAGCACAGCTTGGCAGGGCTGCCAGGCTACGCAAGCCGCAGCCCAAGCAAATGGGAGACACGTTCTGGGAAAGGGGAGGAAGTAAGGGACCCCTCCAGTGAGGTTGGGGTTGGAAAGGTCCAGTTCAAACAGCTGTTCTTGTGAGCAGAAAGCTCACCCACAGAACGCAGAAAAGCAGGCCGGACAGAATCCATGGTAGCAGCGATTCACCTCACAGCTAGCAGCAATTCCAATAATTCCCTCTGGCCTGGAGAGGATGAGAGTGGGAAGCTGAGCCCAGCTTTCATGGGCAAAGCCAATCTCGAGGATCTAAAAGATGTCCCCAAGAGAGCCCCCTGTGCACAGAAACCAGTGGCAAACTCCCACTTCTCCTCCTCTCTTGGCTGGCATTTTGTCTTCAAGTACTCCGCGGTTCTCGCTTAGGCACACACGGGAGAAAACTCCTTGAGAGAAAAGAAAAAGGGGCAGGGTGGGGGAGTGGGGGGTAGGATGGGAGAAATCCAAACTCCAAGAGGTGGTCCATTCCCTGGCCTACCAAGTCCTCTGCACTCTGTATGCAAAGGCTGCACAGTCTATGCTTGGGATTACCGCCAGCCAGAGTTGAATCCGCAGATGGCACTGCTGCTGCACACCTGCCCCAAATGGATTCCTCAGCAGCTCCTGCACCAGGGACTGCACTTTGCATTCTGTAGAAAAGGGGCCTAAAGAAAGCAGCAGAGAGCTTCCCTAAAGGGAAGATACTGAGAGAACAAGGGGCAATGGCTTTACAGTGACACAGGTAGCTTTTAGATGAGCCAATATGAACGGCTGTTTTACTGTGAGGGTGCTAAGGACACTGGCATGGGTAACCAAGCAGCTGTGTATGCATGCTTTCAATGTAGGAAGGTCAGCACAGAAGACACGCCACAAACTTAGGAACGAGTGCAATTTACTATAGATTCAACAACCGAAAAAATTGCAACAAAAGGATAAGAAGCAGGAAAAGTATTACCAAGAAACTGAAAAAGGATAAGCAAATTATACATTAATCATGCTATAAAAGACCTGCTTACAGTGATACAGAAAGACACACACAGTTACACTAATATTTTTGCAATCCCCCAGGCCACGTATAAAGTGGGGGAAGCCCTGCCACTGTGAAGGACATGGAGCAATCACTCCTGGCAAGGGGAATCCTGCTGGTGACTTCCCTGGCTGCAACGATAGTTATGACTGTGCAGGAGAAGCCCGTTTTTATACTGTGGGAATAAGCAAGATATCCAAACTTGTAGTGCAAGACCATATGGTTTCATTGCCTCCTGGGATGGTCCACGGGCCTTGGAAAGACTACAGGAGGAAGCAAGGCGTTGTCTGTGATCCTTTACACCGCCAAAGCCATGCCAGATGTGGTCTTGTCCGTTCTAATAGGGAAAGGTAAATCCACGTTTCTCCAGTGAGTGGGAATAGGAAAACATTTGGTTGGGAGGTGCATGGAGAAGCCAAGTTTTGGTAAAGGCCTGGTTGGCATCAAGTCAGGGCCTGGCCCTGTGCTCAGGCAGTCCTTCAGTGCACATCCTCAAAAGTGCGTAAGACAGCTTCTGAGCCAGGCGTTTACACTGTGCCAGCTGGGTATGGTACAAGGCCATCCCTCCTGCCCAAGGCAAGGGGTCAGAGCTAGGTGATCTCCAGATCCTTGCCACCCAAAACCATTCTATTGCTCAGTCAATATTGTCTTCCCTACAGAGCCCCTACAACAGAACCCCACGGTGCCCAGACTATGAATCCACCCCTCCACGAACCATCAGCCCGAGGCAGAGGGCACCACGGGCAGCACGGCTGCTGCAAGCACCTGCGGGCTGGGCTGTGCTGCTGTGTGGAGCTCTCAGTGATTGCAGCTGGAAGTGCCTCTGGAGCCATGAATGGCTTGGCCTTATCTTGCGACTGTGTGGCCAGGGCTGCACAGGCTTAGAGAACACCGTCGGGTAGGTGGGCCAAGGACGGGGAGGGAAGCCATGGCAAAAACTTGGCCTTCCCTGCAGGGAACCACCTGTTCCCATGGCCAGGCCACAGCTTCCACCTGCCATGGGGGAAGATCATGTTCCTGACAGAACCCAGTAGCTTCCCTGGCTGCTGTGCATGAGCCCTTGTTGGGTGAGGGCAGAGGGCTGAGCTTCAGCCTGAGCCCAGCAGGGCAATGCAGCTACATGGAAATGACCTTTTTGATTGCAGAGGGACCTGCGGGCTGCGAGCTGTGCCATCTGTCTACAGCTCCATGACTTTATTACTATGGCAACATGGCTGAGGAAATGGCTTGTCAGATTGTGGGTGGAACAGATTGCAAGCCAGGGGTCCTGCATGGATTGCAGCATCCAGAACCCCTGGGATACGATGCCTGAAGCAGCTATGTCGGAGGATCTGCATCAGCACACAGTGGGTCCTCACAGCAGCACACTGCTCGATGAGATCATGTAAGGAGAGCAGGAATGGGGACATTCCCACAACAGCCGCAGCTGCCCTGTTGGCAACACCAATGCTACAAAATCCCCTTTCCTTCAGGAGCCCAGGTGCAACACTGCTCAGAGAGCCGTGGCTTGTGCCAGGCTTCCTAGGCAGCCTCCAGTTGACATTCCCCAATTGAGGGTGGAGGGCACTCACACCCGCCAGAGCTCTGCTCCCTATCTGCCTTGTCAAGCAGAGTTTCTTGCACTGTGGGCTGCGTGGCAATGGCTTGCTCCCTCTCAGCTCGTTCTTCATCCCTTCTAGAGAAATCAGATGCATAGTGGTGATGGGGACACTCAGTGACTAGCCAGGACACTGGGGCACAAGTGCACATGTCTTTTGAGCCGGTACTATTGCACAGGCTACTACCAATCCTGATGACAGGAGTACGACATCGCCCTGCTGGAACTGGACCACATCCTGTCCAGTGCAGCCCCTACATACAAGCTGGCTTGTGTGCCCGCGCCACAATTAGAGTGTCAGAGTTACAAAACTGCTGGGTGGCTGGCTGGGGTTTCCACTGTTGCAGAGGTGATTCCCAAGGAACATCTTGAGACATCTCAACACATGTGGAGATGGCTTGGGCTTTCCACCACAGCAGAGACCAAAGCTGGAGAGTCAGGCTGTGGGACCATAGACTCTGAAGAGATGGCGTGACCCATACCCAAAGCCAGGAAGCAAGCTCCGGCTTGCAGAGGGAAAGAACCAAGCATAGGGAAATGGATCCCCTACAAAAACCGATTTCTCAGAAAGGAGAATGAGGAAGCTGTATGGGGCCCAATTCCTTTCTCTGCCACGCTCAAAATCAACGTGATATCCTCAGGAGGCCAGGTACAGCTCATCGATACCAGACTGGCAACAGCAGCCGTGGTACGGACGGGAAAATACACACCCCCACAAATTTGTGTGCTGGTTACCCACCGGGCTCAGACTAATGGCCCGTAGGAATGTGCCACGAGCCATCCAGCCCCCCAGCAGCCCCAAGCCTCTGGAGGGATCAAGCCCCTGAGCAGACATTCCTATGCTGGAATACGATCTGGCCAGGGGCTGTGAGAGGGTAGGAGACAGCTCCACAGTGCTGTCAGGGGACACCACACCTCCCTCAACCTCCTACTATCCTGCAGGGTGACAGCCGGAGGCCTTCTCATGTGCAAGAAAAAACGCAACTATGGTGGGTTATGTGGATAAATAACCAGCTGGGGAAAAGGCTGTGGCAGAGCAATGCGGCCTGGAGTCTACATCTCCACTCACCCTTCTATGATGGATCCTAATTCCATATGAGCTGAGCAGAAGGAACTTCCTCTCCAAATAAGGGCCATTGTAGTCATTTTGAACACTACACACCCCTGGAGTCATATATTCCACTGCCACAAACCACCTCAGGAATCCATGGCCACAGACAACCCCTCTCGAAAACCACTGGCAGTTCCAACAACCTTGGGCAAAGTTAACTCCTGTCCCTTTCTCATCAAGATCGATGGAATCTTTACTCGGAGTGAAAGGAAACTCCTCCAGCAGCTCTTGGGCAAAACACATTTGAGCAGCAGGACAGCCCACTAATTAAGGGCACGCTGACGTGCACAACCGTTCCTGCTGAGGTAATGCTGTGATCCAAAAAGCAGCCTCAGTGTCAAAAACCGGCTCGGTCATGCCAAACCTCATCTTCTCTGTGCAGTCAGACACCGCAGTGACTTACCGAAGTAAGTTTCCTATGGTCACCCAGGGAACATCTTGTCAGTGCAATTTGATCTGGGCAAAGAAGGACTGCCCTGGGTGGCGCCTGAGCAATGAGCCTGAGGAAAAGACCTGCCAGGCACAAAAAGCAGAGTTGTCCAAAGGGCTGCAAAGCTGCTGGTCAGAGAGGACAGTGCTCTGAGGAGGACAGTGCTCATGGGCTGGAGGACCGGTCCATCAAGCCTAGGAAGGCGATAGAACAACCAGACCCTGGGGTGGAGATTGAAGGCACATGGGTGCTGGTAAGGGCTGGTGTGAGCTGAGCTAGGGACCAGAGCTGAGAACCTCACAAGAATGACAGGGAAATTCATTGGTCTCCCGATGGCGTGTCAGTGCCCTAAGCAGAGCCAGATTTCACGGATAGCACAAGGGGATGCTGGCCAGGTGTCACACGGCACAGATATCAGGAAAGAGCTTGGATAATCTGGGGAGAGGAACTGGCAGGCACGTAGGCGAGCACACAAGGAAGCCAGGGAAGGCCAAGGTGAGGGGCCAAGAACACTGCACACACCAAGGCTGGTCATAGGCAGGGCCAACATGGGAGAAAGGGGGAGAGACGTATCCCTGGGATTGGCTCTCATATTTGGAGGAGATAAGGAGAGCAATGGAAGGGTGGAGGAGATGAGAGGCTGTATCAGCCTGGCAAATGGAGAGAAGGAGCAGTGAAAGGCCAGCTGCCAGACAACAACTGCAACTGGTGTGATCGTTGGCTGAGTGCTGCCACATACTAACCCCAGGATTGGAAAAGGGAAGTCTTTGCCTTAATTTCTACAGCAGAATGGCATGGGAAAACGGATGTGGCTTACAGCAGAGGATATACTCTGCATACAGCATCAATTGCTGTATGTCACTGGCCACTCTGGCGTGAGGGTTTGCTCAGTAGTTTGGACCGAACAGCATAGAACGCCACAGCAGCAAGAGCAGGGAGCCTGCCAGAGGGAATGTCTCGGCGGAGTGGCCAGACAGACTGTGTGAACTGCATTTCAATGCTCTCTGCGGAAGAGGAGGCAGTTGTGCACCTCCAAGCTCACCACTGTGGCTGTGATGATTGGCTCTGGACCCAAAATGCACACATGCTTCCTGAGGTAGCATGGTTCCACAGACATTTTTTGGGAAGACTCAATGGAAAAAAGCTGCAGAGGCAGGGTTACTAGACAAATTCCCCAGGCCTGCACGCCTCATTCTGCAGAAGGAAGGGGCGAAAGAAGAAAGCAGCCAGAGAGCTTTCTACAAGGGCACAGGTCCTAAAAGGACAATGGGAGCCTTTACATTGGACAGACTGGGTCGCTTTAGATGAGACCATGTGAAGGATTCTTGGCTGTGGAGGGGGCTAAAAGCAATGGCATCGGCTCCCAGGCAGCTGTGATGCTCCATCCCTCGTCGAGATCAATGACAGGTTTTGAGCATGCTTGAGTAGATTTGGTCTAGTGCAGTGTCTCGACCCAAAGGAATATAGATGATCCTTGGATCCCTTCCAATAAAACCATCCATGACAAATATCTATGGAGCATATAGAGTAAAACTCTGCTTTCTTCAGCAGCATTGATGATCCCCAGCTGTCATTCATTAATGTTAATTAACATAAATGAGTGTGAATATACTGTCATATGCAGGGTTCCGTTTGGTCTTTGATAATAAGTGAAAATTAAACCAACAATTTAGTTATACTTACAACAGACACATCTACATCATGATGTCAAATTGATACCTTATCAAATATATGTATAGTGCCTTCTGAGTAAAGTGGCTAGTACTCATGGGAGGAGAGCAAGTATTGTATACAAAGTATAAATACATATCTAAAACTATAAAAATAGTTGTCAGAAAGTATTCTCTCTTGGGGTATCTGGCAAGGAATTGAATTCTTTGTTGCAAGCCCTTAAATGAATAGGAGGCAGAATGAATTCAGGACTAGAAGCATGAGGATTTTTTAGTGCTATCACAGACCGCTTATGAAATTTAGTAAAGGTTGTATTTGAAGAACAGAGGATGGAAAGATGCACCTGATAGTCCTCTTTTCCCGTATATTGCACTTCTTGCATATAGACAAAGAATTCTAAACCTTTATTTTGCAGGAAAAACCCCAACATGCTGGAGAAATTCCTTTCATTTTGTAGCTAGACTGGATGTTCTGACTCAGAGCAAAGGCAGGATAGGGGTGAAGTTAGGATGGGTCAGACAGCATGTCTCATCTGATCGTTCTGAGTTGGATTAAGTCTGGATTTAAGCAACATTTTTCCTCTATACTTACGGCCACTGCAGGCATCTCCAGCTGAAATTGATCTACAGCAGCCTGTAAGACTTAACAACATTCTGGCTGTGCCTTGTTCCAAATTAATTCTTTGCAACTTGAGGTAATGGGAAGACATGAAGACTAGTCAATATGACTATTTTTGAGATTTTCACAAAGCTCTCTGGAATGTTTACTGTCCTGGCCTTCAGTAATAAGAATAGTTCAACCCAATCTCTAGATAACCTGAATCCTAAAGTCATCTTGCAGGTTTATATTTTTGAAGGAATAAGATTGTAAAGATAACCTGGATCTTTTTAAATCATTGAATATTTGTTATTAATGCTGTTCCGTCAGAACCCTGTCATTTGCATTTCTTGATTTTCACCAAAGGATGTGATTTAAACAGAGTTTTAACAGAGAGACAAGGTGTATTCCCATATACACATACTCATAGAGGATGGTAAAAGCCCATAGAATTTTTACTTCCCACAGTTTCCTTTGCGTTTTTAGAAGTCTGTTTAGGGAGAGATCAGTACCATAAATTGCTCCTATCCTTCTTGCCAGACCTCCTGGCTTGAGATTGCAACACTTAGTCCCCTAAATTCTGTGTAATCAAGTTACCCACATTCCTTCTTGGTACATTTCAGGCTTATGTGAAGTTGTGAGCATTGGGATTTGTGTAATTGTGAACCATGCCTAATGCTTAATAAAGGAATGGTTTAGATTACCCATACACTCACCCAGAACATACCAGAGTCATGCATACTTGATTCCTATCATGTGCTGAAACAGGATTTTTTATTTGAAAAGCCATTTCTGGTAATGAAAGCAAACCCTCTGACATTTCTGCCAGTGTGTAGCAGTACGATGTGCAGAGCCCAGAGGAAGACAACCTGTCCTGTTCCTGTTTCTTCTCACCTTGGTGGATCAGCCTTCTGGGCTGGTATCCCTGCCTGCCCTTATCCCTGCACACAGAGGGGAGCTGTTGCTAAGCAGCTGTGGACCATGCACCACAGCCTGGTTTGAAAATGAAGAATTAACTAGATTAGTTTTGATGAAGACAAGGTATAGCCGAAGAACACGCAGGAGAAAAGGGAAAAAAAAAGTAAAGTAAAAGGCAGCTGTGATTTGCACTATAGAATAGAGAGTGTCCAAACAAAAGAGGGAATTTTGGAAGTGAAGAGGGAATTATGTGCGTGGTCTAATTTGAAGAAATACAGAGAGAATGAGGTGTTCTTCAGGGCAAGTGCTGTCTCTATTCTTATATATCACCTAACACTGCAAAGCTCCAATCCAGGGGTCTTCAAGGAAAATATCATAACAGAAACAAGTGAACAAAAAGTGCTGCCACAAAACCTTTCACCTCAGCCACTCACTGGTCCTGACTTAAACACATCCTCATAGCTACCTTTAGTGGGAGATAAAGAACATGGAAGGAATAGGGCTGGAAATAAATAGTTAAATTTTTTGTCCTGGGAAATTTTTACCTCTGTTGACTCCTTAAGCCATGCTGGTTTGAGTGACATTAAGGTTGCAGCCACCTCAGGTGACTGTGTAATGACTGGGGACTCACCATATATTTTTTGTAACCCTAACGATGTCACTCAGCATTCATGGATAGTTCATAGAGAATTTTTCTTCCAATAAGACATTCTGTGCTAATTAGGCATGGCCAAATCCCATTCTTTTGTATTGCCTGAATTCCTGGGCCTGAGAATCTGAATCATAACATTCCATGAAAAAGCACATTGTCTATTTGGCTTGATATCTTACATTATCACTCTAGAGATGTAAAGGCCAAGCAAAAACTATGCAAGTTTTTCTGACCATTTTAATATTTTGTCCTTAATTAATTGCAATAATTCTTATTCCTATCTATGTTCACTTTTCATGAATACTTAAGAAACCTGTTTCACAAGCTGAAGTAGTCTCAGGAAAAAGAACATTGAAGAACATTGTCAAAAAAACCCCTTGTACTATAAATGTGATTCTATTGGTTACAGCCCCACCAGTTATGTAGCATATGTGAAACCCACTGAACTTTTGGTCTAGTTATGACAAATCAATATAAAGGAGAATTCAAATATTGTATATTTAGACTGGAAAATTTATAGGCCAAGAACTGTTTGTTGCAATTAAAATGCGAGTGAATCTGAGCAAACTTATCACTGTCTCCTGGTGTTCAGAGTGCTGAAACAAAAGCTGAGAGAAAAAAGTAAGGGGGATTGCTTTGCACCAGTGCAGCTTTGCTTGTAGTGGGGATCAGTCAATCATTTGTTCAGTTCCTTCCCTGCTTTTAGAGGTCTGCAATAGATTTCTAGAAATCTTAATTTACAAATACATCTTCAGACAACTCTCAGATACTACCTAGAATATTAAATAATGCAAAATATATAAATCTTATTCAGTGACAGAGTCCAGCTGGTTTGATTCCTTACACAACTCATATCTCTGAAGTACTTTTTAAAAAAATTAGTGGTTGTTTCAATAGTGGATTGAAACATGTATTTTCAGCAACCAAGCAAGACCTCTCTAGAGGCCTTAAAATTTAGGGACCTCTGTTTTGGTTTTGGTTAGGAATGCAGCTGACATATTCATGGATGCAGTATCACTCCTGCTTTGCTACCATGCTACCAATCAAGCAAAAGAATACTCATTTTCTGTATTTGAAGTTCATCTTTTCAAATTCTTTATTCATTTCAGTAAGACTTTCACGTCACTGATCTGAAAGAAATATCAGGGAGAGTTATAGAAAAGATAGGATGCCTGATCTCTATGATCCTTACTGAGAGAAAATCTGAATGTCAGCAGAGCAAATCTGCCATCTCAGAGAATGAGTTCAGACTGCCATCTGGGGGATTAGGGCTGAGAAATTCAGCATGTATATTGGATCTAATGGGATATCTTCCAGTAGCCAAAGCACTCCCTGCAAAAATATTATCCAGTTAAATTTTTATTTAGTTGTTCAGTTCACAGTTTATTTGCAAACTTGGCCTCATTTCTGAATACTTGCTGAGTTGTTTGTGCGAATAATTTTTTGACCTAGAATTTTTTTCTCTAACATCTCTTCAATGACATGTGAGTTTTTGCTCAGCTTTAACCGGGTGATTTTTTTCCCCTGGGTTTCTTTTTAAAAATGGAAGTAGTATGCTGCATAGTAAAGAGTGGTTAATTTACAAAACTCATTCTATCATAGTTAATGGGGTCATATAGGTCATATCACCTGTCTGTGATGGTCACCAGAAAAAAAAAAGAGGATCAGTCTCTACCCAGGCACTCGTAAGAGGTTGGGGAAATGCATCCCTAAAGGTTGTGTGCACAGTATTGGCTTTGTGCAAAAGTGTTATGATCAATGTAACAAAAACCATCTAATGTAACAGCTGGCTAGAGAGAGAATTTCCACCCACCAAGAATTGTGGGGAAATCTATTCTGGAGTGCAAAGCAGCAAGGGAGCCAGAGCTGCCAAACCACAGGAGTGTGCAAGACAGCTTGACATGGCTGGTTTTCTGTGTCATAATAAAAGTGGAATTCCCTACCAGCTAAAAGGTGACTCTAGTTAAAGAACTGTAAGAGCTGAATAGAGTTATTTTCTGCAGTAACTTTCACATGAACTGAAAAATACGTGAAAATACTTGTGATTACAGATCCGCTCTACATATAGTGGAGTAGTAGTAGGTTGTGACAAAGTAAAAAGCAGATCCTGTACAAATATTTTATATAGTGCCTTTTCACAATTTTTTCTGAAATAAATGTTCAGCAGTCATTAGATAAGTTTTTGTACACTCAGAGAGAAATACTCATTTCATCTGTGCCAGAGAAAGCTGCACAGCCAGGATTTATGTTTGGTTTTTATCCATAGCTTAAGAACAGAAGACCTCAGCACTGCACCTCAGCAGGGCACCTCAGTGATTTTTTGAAAACCACAAAATTCATTGTTTGCAAGCCATGCTGCCCTTTCCAGCTGAGGAAAGTGGTAGCACCTGAAACCTTTGTGCAAAACTGCAGCTTCTGAATTACTATTCTTTCCTTGGCACCTTCAATTTATTCTTTCACACATTCAGGATCAGGAAGAGAGGAGATCCCAAGTAAAACTAAGAGAAGTAAATTCTAGAGATAGATATACGATGTTGTCTGTAATTTGTCTTTCATGTTTCTGCATCAATCTCTAAATTATTTCCTGGTTTTCATATGGAGGAAAAACACCATAGGAGGAAACAACGGAATTTCTCTCCCTCAGATGAAGTTTTATTCTTAACAGTTATTCAGTTAACAAGGGGCTTGCTTATCCACACATGCAGAGGAAATTACAAATCTGTAGTGAGCTCCTGGAAAATCATGAAAGGATTTCATGGAAGAAAATTAAATATCAAAAATTGAAATGGAAGGGAAAGATTGGGAATTAGATGAAATCTTGAGATTTCATTTCCTTTCATGAAATGATGGATATTTTAGAAAGGAAAAGGTTTTTGTAGTCTTCTTGGCTCTTTAATCCATGGCAGTGATTGTTCATGTCCAGAGCAGAAATGCAATTAGCACTACCTATTATTTTAAATACTGTGGATGTGGTCAGTGTGTGTGGACTTGCAAACTGGATTAAGCCTTCAGGCATAATATTTCTGCTGAAGTGCTTTCTCTATCACCTTCCCACCTAACCAAGGTAATGAATCATATAAAAATCAGAGTGCCATTTATTAAGGTGCACTTAAAGATCTGTGAATGTGTTTTTTCTTAAATGCTAAACAAACAGTAATTTGTCTTTTAAATCCCCAATTATAATAATGGAGAATTAACATCAGTTAAGATATTACTCATCTGTTCATTTCTGCAGGATTTTACTAACTTTTCTTATTTCTCTATGTAACTCCAGAGATGCACAGAGACTGAAGTTGTTCTCTCATTGTTAGAAGACATAAGGAAAGGGAACACCCATAAATGCCTCTGAGATGATGCACTGCATGCACAAAGCAAGCAGCTGTGTACTGCTGAGCTGGGTGACATGGTTAGGGTCCATATATCAGCTATAATTATGAAAATGGCAAGATTTGTGCCTCCTGAGAGGAATAAACAATATCTAGATAAAGAAGGAGGACAGAGCAGCTGCTAGCTTTAAGCTCTATATAATTTATTTACCTTCATAGTGCCATGGGCCCATTAGATTGGCCAGTGTCACAATCACCAAGTGTGCCAGTGGGCTAAGAGTTAATCCCATTAGCATTAGCTGCTTAGTTTCTAAACCTGGAACCAAAATATTGGATGACAGTCTTGCTCAGCTTCATTATTTTAGCTAGACTTCTCCTTCAGATTTGAAGAACTTCACAGCATGAAAAATAAATTCTCAAAAGAAATTAGGTTGGCAGGGAAAGAGTTTCTCTTCACCCTTTCAAATTGCCTGCACAGAACAGCATGTTTGCCATGCAGAATGAGAGTGCAATTACAGTACTTACATAAATGGCCTTCTAAATTGGCATTTTAAACAAACATTTCAAGAGGATCCTGTTTGAATACACCTATTATACTAATTTCAAACCATAAAAAAATACTAACCCCCTTTTCATGCTGCTGTACTTGTATAGATTTCAGGAAGAAGACTTGTTTCCTGTGTTTCTATTTATGCTCTCACCCTTTCAAGAATCAATCAGAGTATCACAGTCATAAAGTGGAAAAAAAATGAATAGCTAACACAGCCCCCTCTTCATAAGTTCATCTCAGAAATGGTATGAACTCTTTTTATACAGCATCCACATGGTTCTAGGGAGAAGATATCCTGAGTTCTGTAGCACAGACATTAGCCTTATTACCTTAGCCTCTGCACTGTTTTTCACAGGTTCAGGAAGATAATATGCCTTTGAATTTTAGTTTGGAGGGTGGTTTTTTAACAAATGCGACTCAGTGGCAATTTACTCAGTGGCAGTCAGATTTTGTGTGCAGGAGCCAGAACTACTTCGGGAGAGGATACAAAAAATCAACGTAAAAGACCGTTTGTTCCCTGGAACAGCTGGTTTTGGTTTCAAATGTGTTGGGGATCAGACTCCAAGCTGTGCATCTATCTCTAA
Source organism: Certhia americana (assembly GCA_018697195.1). NCBI lineage: Eukaryota > Metazoa > Chordata > Aves > Passeriformes > Certhiidae > Certhia > Certhia americana. The sequence goes on from CM031859.1 coordinate 93,608,872, forward strand.
AAGAGATAGATTTTCCTTTTATGTTCCTGAGGGCTGACTGAAATCAGAGGAGTGTGTGACAAGCGAAACCATGTGCAGGTTGTCACTAAAGCTGCAGCAAAATAGAAGCAGCACACACTTCTGCAGGTACAGGAGACAGGAGGGAGTGCAGCTCAGAGCAGGAGCTGATCCTGTTTTCCAGTTCACTAGCAAAACCAATTTGTGATTCCTATATTTTGCTGTTAGAGGGCAGCAGATATCCTAAATTAGGTCTGTGGACACCATGACCTAGTTCTGCCATTGGCATCTGCGATTACCAAGAGATGTTGCCAACACTCCTTTCAGTCTCTGGCTCTGGCCAGCTTGGATCGTTCAAAGTTTTCATTTTTCAGGTTAATATTTTCTATGTCCTGTCTTTCTCAGCTCAGGCTTTTGCCAGAATTTGGACAGTTTTACAACCATCCTCGGGATAGCAATTAATCTAAAATTTATCACCCTGCTTATGTCAGCAACAGTCCTACCAAACATGTCTTCAAATCACCTGATGTTTCTAACATTTGGAAGTGAGATTTTTAGAAAAATGTAGTGCTGGACTCTAGACCTATTTTAATTTTTAGAAACATACTGAATTCACAGAATTACAGAACCCTTAGGGTTGGAAGGGATTTATTTCTGGGCATCACCCAGTCCAAACTCCCTGTCAAGGCAGGGGGCAACTCACCTGGAGCAGGTGACATAGGAATGTGTCCAGGTGGGGTCTGAATGGCTCCAGAGAGGGAGACTCCATGATCCCCTCAGGCAGCCTGTTCCAGTGCTCTGCCACTATCAATGTAAAGAAGTTCTTCCTCATTCTGAGGTGGAACTTCTTGTGCTTTAGTTTATGGCCACTGCTCCTCATCCTGTCACTGGGCATCACATAAATTCTGTGATAAAATTCCAATAAAACTACTTAAGCTTACTGAATATGTGCTTTTAAAGCTTGCAGGTTTTCCATCGACACTATGCTTTTACTCTCTTTAGCAGGATACCTCCATGACCTTCTCCTCCTTCATGTCTCATCATACATCTGTTACATTAGGAGTGGAGGGAAAGCAAGGAAACAATCAAAAAATTGGCTTAGGTATCTGGAAGCCTTTTAAATTTTAACTCTTTCAATGGTGGAAATTTAGCAGCTAATTAAAATATTAATCAAACCTACATATGCTGACCTAGGATCCTGTGGCAGCTAAGGCCTACAGATTCAGTTCTACAGAATAGGAAATTTATCTTCAATTTAATTTTTGTCCATTTGACTACAGTGATTTCCAAAGGAAAAATGTCTACATGCTTAACTCTGATACCTATAAATATCACTCTAGAAAATGGCATTTAATTATTTCCTCTGGATTTTAGTATAAGCAGCAGAATATTCAGACCCAAGTCTTCAAAATAGAAAGTCTCTGGGAAAGTGTAAACTCTCCCTCTAAAGGTGACATGCAGAAAAAAGGGAACAGCTTAATAGTTTACTGACTGCTTGAACTCAACAGCCCAAGAAGTCTAATAAATTAATCCAAGAGTCACTGCTGTCATTCCTCACCAGTGTCATAGGGGCAAATGTGCTTTCAAAAATTATTCAGGCAAAACCATCAAGATCAATTTGGGTTTATTTGCTATTACTTTACCTAAATAACCAAACACGAGATACCTGGAAATGCCACAATTAAGATCATAGCCAAGACCTGCAAGAACATTTCTCCCCATATCTCATGAATGATCCTCTGCCAACGAACTTTTATGTGTGAGGTAAGAAAGATTCTACAGAAACCAAGTCATCCCAAACACTTTCCTGCCATATTCTCCATTTGTCCTGTATATCTTGGGAGAAAGCAGAACATCACTGTATACGCCATATCACAATGCATGTGTGTAAAGAAGAATGGAAGGTGTTTAGAGAGCTTTAATTTTGACATTTCTGAATCCACTTTTAAAGTGCTGGAGTTTCACGTTGTTTTAAAAAGCACATCACTTCACCTTGTTGATCTTGAATTGACCCAAGACCTCCCAGGTCCATATTCCTTTTCAGTAGACTTCAGAAATTCCCGCTGATTTGAGGAGAAGCAGTATGAAGATAACAGAGAGCCTGGGCCACTTTGGAAGGTGCTTCTCAAAGCTGGTGGGGAAGCTACAGCCCTCACAGATTCTTCTCTGGCCACAGCAGTATATTGATGGCAAGGCCAGCAGCATCTCCCCTGTCTCCTAAAAAATGGACAGCATTTTTTGACTGGTATCCCAGCCAAAATCCTCTATATAAAAACCACAGATGTTTTATTCCTTTCTGTCATCTTGTTCTCTTGAAAGTCTCTAAACAGCTTACAGTGAGAGTTTAAATAGGAGTTGTATTAAAAACTTGGGATTTGTTATTGCACAGTAACTTCCTAGTGGTAAACACTCAGCATAAAATAGCAGAAAAGTCAAGCTCTAACTTGCTATTTTAATAAGTTAATAATTTTTTTTCTTCCTGACAATGAAGATAAAAGCCCTTTTAGCAGTGCAGAGATTTAAAAGTTTAGGTTTCTTTAAAATTTTTAAAGACGTGCATAAATAAATCTGATTAAGTTAACTGTTGAAATAAAATTTCTTGCTTCAGTGTAGTTTCTTTAGAAATTCCAGTTTTCAACTAAAGGAGAACATTTCCCATCAGAAGGATTTTACCTGCCCCCATTACTCATTGCTGGATTTATTTAAATAAATTAGTACCTCTTGTGGCATATGGGGCATCTTACTGATGGAAAAGTTATACAAAAAGGAACGCTACTTTTCCTTGGTTTTGTGGAAGAGAAAGAAAATTGAGCAATGAACTGATAGAAAACTTTGCTGTAGACCATGTTTTTAATTTGGAGAAAGCAGATGCAAATCCTTTGAAAATCTGTGCCCAGCAGCATTAGTTAAGCAAAGCAACAATGGCAAAGGAGTACAGTACAGTGTGGATATTTAATGACATCATATGGGCACTTGCAACCCGAAGCAACTCCCGATGTGGAACAGTTCCAGCATCTCAGCTGATCTTGCTGTGCCCCACAGGTCATTCCTACTCAGGGGCTTTCACACAAAGATACTGAGGTGAGAGTTTCTGCTGATCTGCATAGCCAGGCCAGTGTAAAAGAACTAAGATAAGGTAATGAACATCTTCATTATTCCTTACTTATTAACACTTTAAGTTCAGAATCTTACCTCATCAGATTTTGGGGGTATTTTTGTTTGTTTTATTAATGCAAACACTGCCTAGAAGTTCAGCATCATCATTAAATATTCAATATAAATGTGTGTGTTCAAGATAATTTCTTTTTTCTCCTCCTTCCTGGTGAGTCTATTTTGAATAGAGGTTTTGTTTCTTCTTGTGACTTTGCAGTTCATGGATTACTATTGCTTTGGTGGAATTATTCAGAAGCTTTCTGCTATACAAATAATAAGTGATCTGCCCAAAAAAAGAAACCTTCTACAGTTACCTCATTTTGGACTGCTTCTCTTGGAAATCCTGCCCAAACATAGCCTGATTAAATGTACTGAATATAAATGTTTCCTTATAAAGAAAGTGAAGAAAGTCAGAGGTGTGACATCCACTCACAACTCCAATATTTAATAAAATCCTGTCACAAGGGATGCTACTGAAGTGTAGTCATCAGAGAGGACTGTGCCTTGAGAAATTTTTCATCTGAACCGTAACTGGGGGCCTTTTGTACAGGCTCAGCCTAAGTAAAGGTTAGGTTTGGGTTTGAGAGAAAGAGAGAGCTTGGAGAGCAGCTGCAATGGGGCTGGAAGTGTGGGCCGTGGCGAGACCTGTGTTGTAAAAGCCTTTTTCCCGGGTCATGACTAGTTGCCATTACTATTGCCATGTGTGGAAGGATAATCCTCAGATTATGGTTATTTTTAGTGGTAGGATTCAGGTTTGGGTTGAGTGAAAGCCTAGAGCTGCAATTTGGTCTGCAAAGGGGCTGCCAAAGGAAAGCATAATCTGTAAAGAGAATGGGCTGGGAGAAGTTTTCTGATGGGAAAAGTGATATGGGGTGAACATGGGCCCAGTGATGTCAGTGATATTGTCTGTTCTCCTGCTGAAGGAAGATAATTCTCAGGCTCTGTGAATTGTAATCTAGTGCTGTCCTCATTTCTTTCCTGACATTTCTGCAGATGGCTAATAAGACAACCTTTTAAACTGAATATTATATGGTTAAATATGCCAACATCCTGAAGACCCAGGCCTCTGTACCAGGTTTATTCTAACCAGTTAAAGGAATTATTTATTACTTCACTAAGTACCTTACTTTTCTCTTAAGCTTTTCTGGCTGACCTGGTAATTTAAGAACTCATTCTTTTTTCTCAGTCTCCTATTTTTCAAGTCCTTTCCTAATCCACTTCTTTTTGCCTGGTGCACAGGTACTACACCAAAGTCAACAATGACTGAGCTTATTTTTGGTATGCATATAGTGTTATTAAATAAATCAGTTCATGACTGATAAACAGCTCTTTACTAATAGCAGGAGCAATTTGTTTCATCTGCAAGCAGAAATAAAAATATCAATGTAATGACTGGTTTACTTTTTTTTTGTTTTGTTTTGTTTTGGTTGGTTGGTTGGTTTGTTTTGGCTCTGTTTAAACTGAAAGAACCAGGTAGCTCTAGAAGAGAAAAGAAAAGTTTTCTTTGTACCTGTTTCTCTGTAGAGTCTGAGGCTGTCCTGGAATAATTCTGCATGAGGTTCACTAAGACCAGCCTGCAGGTGGGGAATTAACAGTGATTCTTTCTCAAATAAAAGCTTCAGCTTGAGATACACATACAAATACCCTTGGATTTTCATAGTGTATAGAGCTGCAACCAGATGTGAATATCACTGCTGGTACTTACCTCCTGTGAAAATAAAGCTTTAATCTGAACAGAGTAGATAGGAACAATTTGCTTTAATACTTTCTAGTCAGTGGACACACAAACAGATATCTTTGGAGATATCTGCAAGTGCCTGTGGGCATTTGTAGAATGCAGCAGACCTTCAGGAAGCAGAATCATACAAGACAACAGCATGGGCACTTCATTTCCAGAATGATAGGAATAAAAGGATAAAATTAAAAAAAGAAAAACATTAAATAAACAGACAAGAATCATCCATTGCTTTGTGACAGATTCTCCTCCAGAGGAGCCCTTACTCCATGCAATCTAAGCTGCCACACATCTGCTGTTGCAAGCATGAGGGGGCTGCAGCAGATGCAGGGAAGATGCATCTTCCCCAGGGAAAACTTTCTGAGAGGTATTTTAGGCTTGGTTGTGCATCACAGATAGTACAGAATGAAGGCCTGGAATGTGCAACTGCTTCTGTGATATGCAGGAGCACACTGATTCAGAAGCAGGAATGGGTCTGAGGCTGCTGCCTGGCCTGGCTGCTCACTCACACACTGGAGGTGTCTACCTACACCTCTACCTACACCTCTCACCACAAAATGTGCTGAAGTAATTTCTGAAAAATGAATGCTGTGAGGATAAAAGAGCAGTTCATCACGACTTTTAGAAGGTATTTTTATTGTTTGGATACCCTGATTTAGCTGAATGCAGAAATATAATTCGAGCAGACAGCCAAAACAACCACTAATTAACTTCAACTTCCTCCAGTGCCACCCTAGGAGCAGGCTGTAGCTGGAAATAATTAGTTACAGGAGACCTCTAAAACTTTACTGTTTCAGTTTGTAACTACTTTGTCCTAGTTGACTAGAGCCTGGAGCCAAGGGAATGAACCTGTTTGCACTTTGCTGCTAACACCAGCCTGCCAGGAAGAGCCTTCTACGGCTGCAGATGGGAGGAATGTGACTCAAATGTCAAGTCATTACACCAGATTAAATAAGAGACAGCGAGTTTTACAGACCACCAGCAGAATAAAAGCCTACAGCACACAAATATAAACCAGTAGATGAAGTACATTCCCTCAACCCAGGGAGCAGAGGCTGAACCCCTGCAGGCAAAGGCTGGAAAACACTTTTCATCTAGAGTCAGAAAAAGAACAGAGACAGCAATGCTCTTTCGCCTCTGTACAAGGCTGTTCCAGGTATTACCCCATAATCCCTCCAGAAATCAAAGACAGTTTTACTTATGATCCTTAGAGGTGGCAGGCTGGGCTTTTATTTTCACAAGGGGAAGATTAAAAGATCCAATACAGGTGTATTAAGATCACACAGCTGCACTTATTCCCCTTCCCAGGGAGACAGGAACTCCCCGAACACCACCCACTGCCATCTCCTACAGAGAAGATTTCCTTTCTCTGTTTCTTTTGGTGCGTGAACAAAATGGAGGAAAAGAAACCCAGTGCAAATAGACTAACTTAGGGAAACCAGAGGTGTCCTGGACAAGCAGGGAAGTAACCTTGCACCAGTATTCCAATTCAGAACAGTGTCTTCCTTTGGAGTCCAGAACGTGTCTTTTGAACTACCTGCACTTTTCTTATGATTTGGGATTTTTAATTGCTCTAAATGTCTAATCCTGCATGTTCCTCACACACTCATGTAGCACACGTCCCAGCTACCCGCAAAGACTGCAAACATGAGTTTCCTCTCAGTGCCTCCTATGGCTCCTAACAATTGAGCTGTTGCCAACAGCCACTTCAACCACAAGGGAACCAGGAATATAGCTGTGCAACCCCCTTAGCTTTGGAGATGTTTTACTGTTTCTCTTTCTGCCACATGGAAGAAAGTCCCTGCTCAAACAACTGATGCATGAAATCTTTTTCATTTTACTAGCCTGTATATGCATTTCTCTTCATGAGGCAAGCTCCTTAGCATGGTTATACTGTTTTACCCTGTCCTGGTTCTGTATAAGGTCATTGTGCAAAGGGAGAGGGCAACTGGCTCAGCAGGCCCTGGACTGACAAATATGTCTCTACTTTTTCCTAAACATTAATTTTCAGTCCACCTGCACTTGTTCTGAACCACAAACCTCACCTATCCTGAAGAGGAGACAGCCCTTACCTTCCTTTCTTACCACCTCTACAACTGCAGTTCACTCCTAAAGAGGAGGCAAGCCTTGAGTGTTTCTCTTTTACAACATAAACCATATCCCCATCCCTCCCAAAAGTACGGCTTCCCTCTTCCAAAATGAATTCCCTGCTTGACTGTAACATTCTCCACTCCCAGTTTCAAGCCCCCACCTTTCTCTCAGGTGGGTGTAATTTAGGTTTAACACTAGTTTTGTTTGATTTCTTTTGGGTTTAGGTGAGATTTTCTTTGAACTTTGAGTCTCTATTATTCAAAGTAAATTAGTAGGCAAGGCATTGCTATAAAAAACCCTCCTCCATGAAAAGTAGGTTTTATTTCATTTTCACTACAAAGCTGACAGTTGTGTTGCCTTTCCTCTTCTTTAAATTCAGGGTCTTCCTGAACTTTATTTAATTATATCACAACAGCACTACAGGAAGTGATCTTTTTTGATAATTTAGAGTGACCTCTCTTAAAATGAGCTTCAATATGTTTTGAAATTCTCTCTTGAAATAAAGTTAAACCGTGACACTTCTATCCAAATCTACTCCATACAGAGTGAGGTTCATTGCCTGTTTACTAGAAGTTATATCTTGGAAACAGATTTTTTCCCAAACTGGGGAAACACTTCAGCTCCACAGGGCCTTTCTCAGCCCTGGCAGAAGGGGTTGAAGAGCACAGCCTTGCTTCACTTCTCTTCACTTCTGGAGAAGCACCTTCATTAGCTTTCCCCTCCACTGCACTGCACAGGTCACCTCAGGTCTACCCTCTGCACTGTACCCACACGATCCTTGTTTCTACAAACTCACACCAAACCGCTGTTGTACTCTCCAATGATGCATGTCAAAGTAAATCCAGAAGTCCCCCTACTGTGGTGCTCCACCATCAACAACTTGCTGCATGAAAACTCCCACAGAAGCCCTTTACTACCAACGAACTCCTACAAGAAAAATGCCACAAAGTAATTACCCCATCAGCAAATTTCCACTTGAAGATTTCTACAGGAATACTCCACCATCAGTGAGATCCTACAAGAGAATATTTGTGTTATCACTAAGATTTCTGTGAGATGCTATCAAGAAATGGTTCTGCAGCACCCCAAGTACAAGAGTGCCACACTGCTCAGACTGCCAGGAGGTGCTGAGGGTCCTCTCCTGCTCTCAGGGAACAGGGTTTGGAGAGCTCAAGTTCCCTCACTGGTGTGTAGAACATCACTCTCACCTTCATTACATCGCCTCACGCAGCCACCTGGTAGATCAGGGATGTGAAAACCAAAAGAAAAGCACTTCAAAACAGTTTTTTTTCACCAGGTTAAGGAAATGAAACTGGCTGCAGCCTGCCATGGCCTGCCCTGTGAGCCATGCCGCTTCTGCACCCTGTGAAGGCAGGAGCTGCCCCATCCCACAGGGGGATGTCCTGCAGAAGTGTGGGCCTGTCACACACCGTGGTTACTGACACTGAAAAGTATTTAAGATGCAGAGGGCAGCCACAGAATAATTTCTGGAGTGAGCTGCCAGTGGTCATACAGATGTTTTGCTTGCCCAGTGGATTAATAGGAGAGGGTAGGATTCAATCTCAGCTGTTAATCCTTTCAATGTCACAGGGAGCAAACATCTTAACCATGTTAAGACTGGTTATAAGGTTGTGTGGGCCCACCGTTTTTCAAATTATACATAATTTCCTCTTTCCAAAGTAGCTTGGGACAAACATTGATGCCAGGAAGATCCGAGAAGCATCGCTGCCCCGCAGAAAAGGTGCATTTCTATTCGCAGAGAAAATATCCTCTCCTCTTAGCACACAATTGTAGGCTCAGGCAGATGATGGATATGAAGCAGCATTACAGAAATTTGTTGTCAAAGCCAATGCTATGACTTTATTGTCATTTATAAATGGAAATGTAGCTGCCCTGTAGCACTGTACAAAAAAAAAAAAAAAAATAATTTCAGTAATCCTGCATTAAAAAGTCAAGTCTTCATTTGTCAGATTTCCAGACAGGCAACAGTGAGAGAAATTTTCTCTAAAAACATATTCAAAGCGTTCAGAGGCATGTCTGTCAATGATTGACTACTGAATAATGTACCTCTCTCTAACATTTTTGCAACTAAAATAATTACTTTCTTCTTCACTTAGGTTATCTATCACTATTAATTACATTTTAATTTATAGTTTCAGCATTTTTTTCTGAGTATGAATTCATTTAGTTATCCTGTATAAATTAATAAAGCCACAGTCTTCTCTCTTAACCCAAAGCAGTTGATTGTTTTTGTCCGTGCTGAATTTTGATAATTTTTCCTTATTTTCCCATGCACATCAATGTATTCCATTGCTGTAGTTCATTGTAATTTCTTACTGACAGATTAAAATTCCTTTTGGTGAATAACAAAACTAAACAACCCACCCATCAACTTGTACATTAAGTCAATTTATTGATGTGCATCAAGTTTGACATATTACCTATGATTCACTAAACTGCAGTTTGAAGGACAAATCTGCTATTTATTCTGTAATCCCTTCAGCTGGAGATCAGACATCTGTTTGTCAACCAATTTTTTTACAGAAGCATGGAGAAGTCTTCCTGGCACCCATGTGGTTAAAATATATTCCTAACTAAATTTCCATTTTTCTGGTAAAGTAGTTTATCCACTTGCTCTTAAAATACCTTGCAGTGGTCACTGACTACAAATCATGTGTCACATGTGTCTTATTTCAGAGCTCTGTTTTGCTTGATTTATTGTGAAAGGCAAGGAAGGAATTACTGTAGCTACAGGCTTGAATAAAGTGCAGCCTTGTCTCACCTAAATAGCTAGTAAACTAAGAGTTAAACTAAATGTCAACTATATCTGAAATTCAATAGCAATTAACTTAGTTTTGTTAAAAAAAAAAAAAAGAAGAAGAAAGTTGTATATATTGCTGTTGGTCAACAGTTGGGCTTATCTCAATTTTTAAATTTTTAATTATTTTTAAGAATCATCTGCAGAAGAAAACAAAAGCCAACATTGCCAAGTTAAACCTTGAGAACTTGTGTTTGCTCCCTTCTTGAAAGGACTGTTACAATAAAACATTACCCTAGGCCTAAATTACCAAACCTTCAGGTGGCTTTTTAGGTATCTATCCAGTATCAACCAGTGCCATGACAGGAACAGAAGCCAGTCACAGTGAGTTCTTAAGCAGGTTCCCTGATCTCCATGTCCCCAGGCTCTGGGGACAGCATCCTCTGCACCTCTGAATGTGGTCTGAGAGGGGAGAAGGACACTGTCAGAAGTTGCTGACTATAAGCTGTTCTAATTCCCTTGGAAATTGCATTCCTGGTTTTTGGAGGAAGAGCACACTGAGGAGTGCAGCAGCTGACTGCTGGGCTATGACCAGCTGCAGGGACAGTTCCTATGGTCAGGGGTTAATGTGAACAGGGAGTTATTATAAGAAAAACTTGATCTCCATCATTTTAATTCAAGGCATGATCATGACATTCTGATTATCTAGTGAATACAGAACTGAAGAATGTACTATATTCTTTTGCCTTGTTGGTTTATGGGCTTTGGGGATTTTTTTTTTTGTTGGTTTTCTTCTCCTTGTTCTTGTTGGTTTGGATTTTTTTCATTTGTTTGGGTTTTTTTGTTTCTTCTTGGGTTTTTTTTTTTTTAATTTGTTTTTTCACTTAAAGTTTCATAAAAATGAATTGCATGAGCTTTAAAATTTAAAGCTTAAACTTTAAAAAGTATGTGGGTACTTAAAAAAAAAAAATACTTATACACATGTGCCTTATGCATTAACATATTTGCATCAGAGCTATAACCGCTACTAAAAAATTCTGGCCAGATCCTCAAGAGGATTTACATCTGTGGAGCTACACCCATGTACATTGCTTTTGGGTGGAGACCAAAGAATCCAGTGACTTCTGAAATTATTCTGGTAATGATAGTGCAACCATATTAAAAATAAACAAACAGCTCCCTTGCCAGGTGCTGTTTAATGTTGGAATATTTCATCAGTCTCAGCAGAGGCCAAAGAATGAGTGAACTAAAACCTTATTCCTAAGTACAGGCTTGTAAATTCTGGGCTAAGAAGCACTAGAAGAGACAGAGAAACTTCAGCTTGCAAGAAATGATGGATGAGCTTTCAGAGTTTCCTCTCAGTTGGATAAAATCTTATCTGTGAACCAAGCACCTCACAGTGGAATTTAATTCACACACAGATGTGGAGAACACAAGGCAATTCAGTTGGGCTGTTTTGTTGTTTGAGCAAAGACAAAGAAGCATCAGTCCAGAAAATTGAAGACTTCCTGGAAATTACTCTTTCCATTTTTTGGCCCAATTTAACTCAGGGCTGAAGCTGTGAAGCTCTATAGGAGCATTTAGTAAACTTATCTGAGAGCACGGTGTGGGTTTCTACACTCAATTATGCAGAACATCTTGCATACTGCTCTACAAACAGTGACTTAGATCCTGGTCATGCTCCAGCTATGTAAGCAAATGTGGCAGCAGCTCTATTTCAGCAATAGCTGGCACCAAATTCATCTCAGCTTACAGAGAAAGGAATGTTGGCCAGGCCATCAGAAGAATTATTCCCCAGCCTGTTTATAGTCACAGAATCATGGAATATTTTGGGTTGGATGGGACCTTTAAAAGCCATCCTGAAATGAGCAGGGACGTGTTCAAATAGAACAGGTTGCCCAGAGCCCTGTCCAGCCTGGCCTTGAATGTGTCCAGGGCATCTCCAGGGCACCTCACTGGGCAACTTGTTGCAATGTTTCAGCACCCTTGTTATAAAAAAATATCTTCCTTATGGGCAATCTTAATCAACCCTTCTTCAAATTAAAACTGTTACCTCCTGTGCTATCACAACAGGCCCCACAAAAAGTATGTCCCCAAATTTCTTGCAGACTCCCTTAGGCACTGGAAGGTGCTCCAAGGTCTCCCCAGGGCTTTCTCTTCTCCAGGCTGACCAACCCCAACTCTCTTGGCCTGTCTTCTTAGGAGAGGTGCTCCAGCCCACTGAGCCTTTTTGTAGTTTCCTCTGGAACCACATCCACTTAGGTCCATGTCCTAAGCTCTCTTTGTCAGCAAAGTTATGTTTGTACTCTTGTTTTACAGTGTTCAGCCTCTTCAAGTGAGAAAAGCAAAAGAGTTACCAAGTTTCCACAGCAGAAAAGAGCAATTGATTGAATTAATGGTGATGCCACAAAATGGTGCTGGACATTTCATTGACTCAGGTCCTTGAAGCTTTTCATTTATTACCTTTGTACATTCCCTGACTAAAAATTTGCCCCACTGGAAGCTGATTCTGAAAACCAGCACTGGCTGGCTGCGTGGGGATGCACAAACAGGCTGGCTTCTCACACATGCTGGGTAACAGGGTTTCCTGTTTTATACTTTCCTGAAAACATCCCAGGTGTTGCTTTGCAGTTGTGCATCCCAAGATGCTTTCATGGCAGGTCAGCAAAGCTTTTATCCTTCTATCAAAAAGCCTTCCAGATTAATAGTCTTTTCCAAGACCCCACCTTGGTCACAGCAGCCCAGCATGGTGACCTGACAGCACAATGCGATTTTCATGGCAATTATGATGCTTTTTTTGTTTTGAAAGAGAAAAAAATTATATGAGCAGGAGCTATATAATTTTATACGATTTTATAAAAACTCTAGAAAAAAGACATCTTGGAAAAAATATTACCTGCCTATTATGGGTTATAATGCACTCATGAATGGAGAAATATGGTCATTATTTTTTCCACTAACGCATTTCTAAAATGAAATCTTTGGCATTAGGAGGTTTAAGGGACCTTTTCTGACATTTCCAGTCCATGACTGACAATGCTGCTAATATTTCCTAAACAAATGTTTAGGAAAGAAACAGAGACAATGTTAAAACTTTTAGGTCAGATTCTCGGTGAGATTAATGGGCCTACAAAGATTCAACATGACTGCAGATTACACCCTGCAGTACAAAACCCATTTCATTCACACTCTTATGAACTTAATGGAATTTGGACTTGGATTCTGAAAAAACACTCTGTATTTTATAATGGAAATCATCCAAATCTGGAGTCTTGAAGTCCAGAGTGGTTTTGTTCCTATCTGATCTTGAGGAGCACGACCTATCTTTAATCTCTGGTGCTTCTGTGCTCCACAGAATTTGCAGTCTCCTTTTCCACAGACAATACCTCCTACAGGCTCTATGTCCAGCTGCTCTCCTGATTTTATAGCCAGTTGACCCAGGACAGCACAGCAGACACTTTTAATATCCAGCATCTCCACGTTGTTTTTTTTTTTTCTTTAATGGTGGAGATGAGTGGTTTCAGTGGCAAAAAGTGCAAGTGTTCCACTTTCACCTCCACTTTGGTACTCATCTCTTCCCCTACTTCAGTTTTACACCTCTTTACTATCATAGGGCCTTTCCCCCAAACTCCATGCCATCCACTAAGGTGTATGATGAAAACAGAAAGGGTGTGACCTTTTGTTTATAGTCAGCAGTGCTCCCAGGACAGTGCTAGTGATGTTACAGAGGGAAGATTAAAACTCACTGGTTAGTATTCAATGCAAATATTGACAGTATTTTCTATGTTCAAAGCTACAATGGTTTGTATTTATGAATAAAATTGTATATGACAGCCTCAGAAGGCTTTTATTAAGATAAGAACTCATTATTTTCTCAGACTGAAAGACAGAGAAATTAGGACACTGAAAATTAAAAAACGTCATAAAAAATTGAACTGGGCCCACTGTAACACCTAAATTTCTGGATTTCTAATTGCTTGTCCATTCCTTTCACAATTTGCACACACTGCATAGCATCAAATGAGAATTACTTAGTGTTTAACATTCCATTTTAAACAACCCAGTCAACAGAAAAATCAGCAGCTGCCAAACTAGTAATTCCAGATCTATTTTCAAATACAACCATTGAAATATTTTGCCATAGCTACTTATTACTGATTTATGACTACTTGGTAATTTTTCATTAATTAATGCAACTTTTGTTTTTGTTTAAAAGGTCTATTATGTAAATGAAGTATTGGTTAGACTTACTGCAACCAGAAATACTGGTAAGAATACAAATGTTCCTAAAATGGCATTATGGTAAATAAATGGCAGGCATTCTGCTGTGCATGTGTTGCAGAGTGTGAGGTTGGTTTTCCTTCCTTTACCCCTCAGAGTGGATGGCAGAATGCATTACTTGGTTTCCTATTGTAATTCTAACAGAAGATGGAAAGATGGTAGATTGCTACATAAATAAAACTAAATTTCTAATCTTAAGAATTACGTGTTTTCCGAAGCACAATCAAGTTTGGAACATTACTTGGATTGTAACAGATTCTTAATAGGAGTGAGAAGCTTGGTGTTTGCATAATGTCTTTTGTACCAACTGTCTGGCTTCTGGAAAGTGTGGTGGAATATTCATGCTCCCCACCCTTTGTGAGTGATAGAGTTATTGCAGCCTTCTGACTAGTGTAAATTACAGAATAAAATCTGCATTCAAAGTCATTCACAGCGCTCTCACACTGTCTGTCACTGCTGGAATATTTGCTTGGTTTAGGATTCCCTGGCTCTACAGGAGCCTAAGGTGGCTTTAATGAAAATTAAACTCTTTGCCTGATGCTTTGATCATCTCATCAGTCTCTCTGCTATGTCATCCTTCCAATGACCTAACCAAAGCCAGTGGGAGGGGAAAAATCTAGGATTTAGCATGCTAATGAATTTATCATGACATTTGTTACAAAGCTATTGTTATGCTACTTTCTAAAAAGACCTGGCTACAAGTGATGAAATAATCAGGAACTAATGCTAAGATACTTCCTGCCACATCCTTGGGATGTTTAGAAATATGGACCCACATTTCTAACATCATATTTCCACATTTCCTTGTGATTTCCATGGAAGTGACCAAGCCAGCCATCATCCTGCCTGCCCAGATCCATGGCATCAGACAAGGGCAAAGAGATGCTGAAGAGACTCCATGTATTGGGCTGGATTTTCTGTTGTTCTCAAACATGCAAATTACTTATACCTAAGCACAACAGGTAAAAACCCTGTACATCTGGGTGAGATGTGGAGTCACCTTCTATCACCACACTTGTTGCCTGGCTTGATCCTTCCTTGGCTGGTTGTCCTTGTGCAATTGTTTGTGTCCCTGCGAGTTTGCTCATGGACCATTAGGTACCATAATGTACCATTCTCAGGGAGCACTCTCTGTGAAAAAGCACGCTAAGAACGAGGTTTGGTTCTCTAAGTGAACATTCACAGAACTTTGGGGAGGGTTTATTAGACCCTGTTCCTAATTATGTGCAACCACTGCTGAGGCTGAATAAATTCTGGTGTGTGTGCGCTAAAGGAATGAGGGTAATACTTCATACTGCTGGGGGTATTGTTGATACACCAGATAATGTGCACCATCACAATACTGACTTAAAACTTGTCCTAGCAGAGTGTAATATATGACTTGGAGCAGTCATTGAAAACTTTGTGAATACTGTGGCAAAAGCTAATGTAAATAAAGGAAGATCAAAGTAAACTTTGAAGTAGGAATGGAGCCTGACATAGCTTAGCAAGACGTACTGTACTTAGGTATAACCCAACAAACTGGAAATATTTCATCTTCAATTTCCTGTCCAATATATAAGCCTTGAATTTTTTTTAATTATTATTTTTATTGTCCATTTTGGGTCTCACTGCCATTAAGTACAAGCTGTGCTGGCAACTTTTTTTACAAGTTTTCCATAGACATAAGGACTATATTTTCTTTTTGTAAAGACTGTTGATAGTGCTTTATCATACAGCAGAAAAGTACAGTTTACCAGCTCCTCCACACATGGAGAGTGCTGTCATTCCCCCCATCAAACTATGGTGCAGCAAACAGCTGAATAAAGGCCAAAGGGAAGATGGTGGGATGTAAATGAATCAGCACACCCATCTCCTTTCATCCATCCCTACTTCCATCTTTGTGTAGCACCTCTCTTGCAAGCTACAGTGCTGCAAGCAGCTCTGCCAAGTCCCATTCTCCAGAACTGTCAGAAATTCTCAGAAGGGGTTTATCTCATATTTCCAGCCATACATGTCAACTCAGGCTCTTGAGGGAAGCAACACCTCTGAGTATGACCCACACTGGTCTTCATCATTCTCGATCTCTAAGGCTGGAGGCTCCATGGGACAATCCTTCTGCCACTCTGGCTATTCAATATGGATTCAGTTTTTTCCTGCCTTTGCCTACCATCCTTACATGCAGTCCCACACCTGAAAGCACATTCCAGCCGAAGTGACTTTGCACTAACCCGTGCAGTGCAGCCTGTCGACCACTGGGCTATAGCAATGAGCTGGAGAGAAGGCAGAGCCGCTCGGGGGGGAGTTATACCTGCTGGAGACAATTCTGAGCAGGCAACTCCAAATACTAACCTGGGTTTCTCCAGGACCCTCCTATATCCCATCCGACAGGGCAATGGGCACCTTTTATTGCTGCATGATAGACAAAATACAAGTGACTTTGATTTATCTTATCAGGCTGTTAAAAATTACTTCTGATAATTTTCTCCTTTGCACAGAGAGTGCTGGCTCCACTCTCCTCCTCCTCTGGCAGTGTGGAAGTGGCAGAGATGTCCTGCTCTGTCCATTCCTGGAGTCCTTGAAGGACATGGTGCTGGGAGAGTGGCATGGCTGCCCTGGACTGAGTAAGATGATAAAAAGCAGTCTGGCATCCACTTGCCTCCAGCTCTCCTGGCTGCCCTCCCAGCTGAAAGCAGAAGCCACAAGGTAACAGAAAACTCCTTTACATTCCCAACACCTTATCCAGCTGCAGCCGGCAAAACACCTGGAAACTGAGACCCCATTTTGAATAGTTCCTGAGCATAATATGAGCACAACCACCACAAAAACCCTCTGGATCTAAGTGATTCCCAGTAGATCAGCTATAGCATACACACTGACATTTCCAAACAGACCTAGTCCCTTGTGGAGATTAAAGTAAATCCTACAGTATTTCATTCTAGCTATAATCCTAAATAACAACAAATCTGGATCTGCTGTATAATATTAAATGCTCCCCCCTTACTTTTTGTCTTCCCTGTGTCAAAGAACATCATAAGCTTTAACAGTCAAGTGGTCAGAAATAAGGAAATACTAGAATGCCAGCTGTTCTTTTCATACAGAAGAGTGTCCAGCCCCTAACACACTGTACCACTAGTTGGATTAATTGCATTACATGCTCTCTTCTAGAGAGAAAAACTATACCCAGATGAGCAATCTCAGGGCCTGCACTCAAAATGCTGATTGCTGGGTCAGTGCTTTCATTATTAGGGGTTCGTGGTGGAAACACAAACCACAAGAGCAGAGAGCTCTCGTGGTTTGTACAGCTCAGCAGAATATGAAGGCTGTTCAGTTGGAATGTATTTTATTAACATTGAGCATTCACTTCATGCACAGATAGCTTTGGCATTGTTGGCACTTAAGTAACAATAAAGCCCCTGTTATCTAGTGGGGTTTTTTTTTCGTATTTTATGTGTTTGACAGAGGCATCTCCCTTGCAGTGTGAGGTGTTTCTGTATCATCTCTCTGCCTTAAGGGATGTGATCTGATTGATGTATCACTACTCGTAGGAAGCCAGGCTCTGGGGATGTAGCTGTGTTGCCAGAAAGTCTGCACACTATAGACAGATCTTTTGTGCATTGCCAGTAAGTTGTGGCTGTGACTCTGTCCCCAAGGGGTCCTGGGAGGTTTTGAACTGTAGGTGTAACTCTGTGCTGCCAGAAAGAATGTGGTTGTGGATGTCTTTGTTTATAGGGATGAAAAGTTGTGGGCTGCTGATATATCAGTACATGTTATAATAAAGCCTCTGCACAAAGACCTCTCTTCTGCTAGAGGTCTTCAGGCAATTCCAGAGCTGTTTGACTCCACAGCATTTGGGACATTCACTGCTCTATTTGCCCTGGCATATCCACCTGGTAATAAAGTCGTAGGTGTGATAATACATTTGTGCCAAATTACTCGCTGTATCAGCATATGTGCCATCCCTCTGAGGAGCTCGAGATGATTTGAAATTCCTAATTAAGCTTCCTACACTGGAGACAATTAAGGATTATTATGCCCATTTTACAGACATCGTTGCCCTGTTCCCTGGAAGGCCTGTGTGCTGTCTGCCAGGGGTGCCCATGAAATCCCCTGTGCCCATTCTGGGTACCCAACTCACTCCTTACCAGGACACTGGAATTGATAGCCCTCAAAACTAGCACTCTGCACAAGGAGCAAACCCTGAGGCACAGGGCAAAGGGAGCTTAGCTGGCCTGTACACAGCAAACAGAGAAAATACTTCATGCATTCTTTTTCTTGCCTTCAGGAACAGCAACTTTTGCCTCAAGGACAAACCCCAAGAGATTGCCCAGACTCTTGCAGAGCCTGGGCAGTCTCAACACTCCCTAAATATCAACTTCAGTGAGACTCTGTAGCACAGTATAGCAGTCTGTACTTAGGCATATCCCCAAAGGAAAGAATTATCCAGCAGGATACAGTGTGCAAACATAGAGCAATGTTCCCACCCAAATCTTTGTATCCATGCCCACTGTGTGTTTCTCCTTGAACAGGTAATCACCTATAGTGATGAGTCTAGACAACACTTTCTCTTTCTTTCCCAAGCTAAAAATAAAAAAGTGTGAAAAGATTCTGAATCCAGACAGACATACAACAGACAAAAATTTTCAGAAGATTGTGAGAATTCCACTTATTCAGCCAATACAGTTCCACCTTATTTTATCCTCAGCATGAAGAGAAATACTGATTGTCACATTCACTAGTAACACATGTAATAGTAACAACAATGACTATATTTTTCCCTGAATACTCAAAGAATAGATATGTAGAAATATGTTTAGTCAGGAAAGGCATCTGATCTTATACCCAGATGAAAAAACAGGCCCCAAATACCCATCCGGATTCAAAAATAAACTCAGCACCTCAGGCTCATCACTAATGGAAAGAATGATCCACACAGACATGACTTCATGGTCTTAAGACCTTGAAAATGTACATCCAAAATGTATATTGTAACAATATGCATTTTATCACTTTTGGAAGCTGCTAAAAAAGACAGAGCCAAATGATTGAAGCATTTAGACTATCTGCAGAGAAAAGGTGCTTTGTGCCAGTAAGTCAGGGATGTTACCTTTGGCTCATGAATCTGTATTATTTTTTGGTCATACATTCAAAATTGACTCATGCAGACCCTACAAAAATGCAAGAGAAGCAGAAGATGTCACTTGCTTCCTTAGGCTCAAACCCCACATTTTAAAACCTATATTGAACATTATACACAACAGGATTTTCTACCTGGTTTTGTTTCCTTGTAATAAATATAGAAAAACAGCCCTGGAATTGTGTGAATATGGCAAGAAATTCTTGCATAAATATTTCCCAGTTTGAATGGTTAACTGAACATGCTCCAGGCACAGCTGCTGAGCATGCACCTGCACTAAACTTGACAAACTGGAGAACCCAGGAGGTGAGCTGTGAAGGGAAAGTGAACAATGGCTTTTGTACCACTCGTAGCTGAGCGTGGGCTCTCTTCTATTTCCACCACTAAAGGTCAGATGAACCCTGTTATCCCACTGGTTTGCTTTGCTTTGAATGTGTTTCTACTCATTTTGTATTTCCACTTCGTAAGGTCTCCAGTAAAACAATTTACTGGTGATGGTGCATGGTAATAACGGTAAGGACTTGTCAAAGGTTTGGTTTTTGAAGCTGCTCCCCTGAGGATTGACATTTGCAAAGATATTTCCAAGAGCTGCCATCCCCCTGTCAGAAAGCAGAGCAGCACCCCGTGAGCTGTGTGTGAAGACAGTTTGAGATGGGAGATGCAAACATCCCAGTGAGCTGTGGGATGTTTGCATCCCCTTATCTTGCACAGACACTTGTTCAGCCCAGTGGAGGGGACCCTCAGCTTCACCTTCAGCTACTTCAACAAACATGGCTATTTCCACCTCCCTGGCCCTATCTGGGAAAGCTGGCACCAGTCCCAAACTTCTCCTAGCTCTCTCCCGAGGCTGCTGTGGGTGACCTGCTGGCTGGGCTGACAGCCAGCATAAGTGGTATGTGCCAGATTGCAATGCTTTTCCCTCAGGCAACGAGTCAACCCAGAGTAAAATGGGTGAAAAAAGCCTGGAGCTGGGCTGGAGGTAGTTGGGTTTGGGGGTTTTTTGGGGGTTTTGTTTTACTCATAGAATAGGCTAGAATCTCTAAAAAGGAATAAGGACATGTTATCAGGGAGGAGAGTCTGCAGCTTGTGGAGTATACCCAGGAAAACCCTATACCAGGTCACCCAAAGGATGTGGTAAGGAATAACATGGGGAGAGGATGGGGGGAGGAAATAGTTTGGAGGATCATGTGTGTCTTTTAGACAGGGAACACCACCAGGTGATGGTCAGAGAAGCTTGGACTTGCTCCTGCTTCCCAAACCTGCTGCTCCATCTGCTCCAGCAGTTTCTAAGCACTGCCAGTGCCACATTGGTGTTCAGCTGCCTTGGTGGCACGTGAATCTCCCTCTTAAGAATATTTGCAATCAGCTACAGCGTGGTGTGTTGCCAATACTTTCTTTCAGCAATTCCTCCAGGAGTGGGGAAATGGTAAATTTTCAATCATTTCTATTATAGCAACACCTGAACAGAAATTCACAGAAGAAAAATTAGGTATTTTCTGTGCTGATTGCTTGCCTCTTGCCAGATTTCAAAGCTGCCAGATTTTTATTCTCAGCATGAAAACAATTACCAAAAGAATGAGGGTGAAACAATTAACGAACATGAAACAATTAATAAACATGAAAAAATTAATAAAGGAGTCAGAACTTCTCAAAAGAGGTGGCAGGAACCTTTCACTACATGAAGTGCCAGTGAAAGGCATTACAGTGCATTGTCTTGCTCTATAAACTGGCATGTGGATTAAACAGACTTACAGAGGGTGATAAAGGAAATTCAACCCCAGATAAACAAAATAAACATGCAAATCTCTCAAAATCAAACTCCCCTTTGTGAGAAAAATCACCTATCACAACAGTAATCTCAGTCTTCCCCTCCTCCCCCTGTCGCAGGGAGGTGTCTGTGGCAAGACCTGGGGCGCTGCTCTGTTTCTGTGACACCCTCTTGCCTACAGATAAAGCTCACGGGAGCTCACAACGCATCAGAATTTTATTTGCAATTTTCCATTGCATCACACCAGGCAACTACAAACACAGTACCCAATGTTAGCTGAGCTGGTGTGACATGGGTTTTGTTCTAGCTCAAAAGTGTGTCTAAGCCCATTCCATCAACACTTTTTGTCGGGTATGAGACATGCAATGATTAATGGAGAGAGACTTCACCAAGGAGGGCCATTCCACGCCCTCATCCACCTAGTACCAATTCCCACCTATAGAAAACATGTCTGGGCAAGACTCCACTGTATTTGCTAGGTGAGGTGTTTTCTCAGGGAAATAATGAGATTATTCATCCAGAGATTAGGGAGCTTGATTTAACCTTTCCTTTGAAGGAAAGAAGGACCAGACTCCTTAATGACACAGTGCTCTCCTGGCAATACCACACAGCTGTATTTTCCATGTTGGACTTAGACTTGACTTGGGTATATGCGTTGTGCTAACTGTACCATAACTCCTGAGAACTGTGTAAATTGGAGTCCTGGGCTTTTTTTTTTTAATTCTTCTTTTTCTTTTAACTGAATAATTAGGTATAATCACTGCTGCAGATGCTTCTTACCAGGGAACAAGCCATATGCTGTGGAAATGCTCCAGTATTACAGTTGGGCTTTATTGGGTTTTTTTTGTTTGACGCTTTTAGTTTTGACAAATTAGTTCAAGCATTTTCATTTGGACAAAGGATTTACGATTTGATGGCTAATTCACTGCAGCTTCTATCTCATGCTTATAAATTCTGGTTTAGACACTTGTAAACATTTATTTCCTGGATGCCATCAGTTAACTCAGCCCAAACTCTAGCAGGGAGATATTTCTATAGTGAGAATGTAGCTATTTTCACTATATGTGTTTATGCTGACAATTCTCCATGTGCCCTTGCCCAACTCCTCACTTGGGGGCACCTTCATAAGCATTTCTGTGCAAGTGGTTGAGATCCAAGCACAAAAACAGGGCAGTATGCTTTCAGTTGGAATTTTACAGAAACAAGCACATATTTGTTATTTTTTCCCCCTTAATTGTCTATAATTTGTAATTTTGTTTAGCTTTTTTAGAGGATTGTTACTAGAGAACAGCAAAAAATAAAATGTAGTGTGGTTTGAAGCAGATTGACTGCCAACTAGATTTTTTAAAAAGGCTGTAATAAATCAGTGAATCATTTGACATTCACAGGAAAAATGTGGGATGTGCAGTAGGGAGGGAAAGTATAGAATGGAAAGGGCTGCTGTGGCATGCCCTGCTCTCCTGCCGTGCCTGTATTACTGACTGCTGGAGACTGGATCTTAACCAGCACGGCCGTTCCATATCAGAAAGAACCTGCCTCACAAGCACCTCACAGGAACAAGGGCAAGAGTTGAGTTCATAGCTTGCATCGAGAGAATTGCCAGAAAGAAAAGGTCAAGAAAGAAAAAAAAAATACAAATTACCTCTGGATATTTTTAAGTGTGGAATAGATTGATGGAGAGCAGAAAACCTTTCAGAAATCCAAGTGAAAGTCATTAGTGCCTGAGACTATGGGGAGATTGTCGGGCAGGAAAAAATATGTATTCTGTATTAATTACACTGTAGACTTTTTCCCTTGGGTTCTCTCCCAGTTGGAGTATTAATGCTTTGTAGTTAATTAGTTCTTCCTTCCTTCAAAATGAATTTATGATATTAATTAATATAGTATTTTAAACTGATTAATCCTGCCAATTGGCTGGAGGTATTGCACCAATAGTTAAGAACAAACAGCAACTAAAACAGAGACACTATTAATCAAAGATTTTTTAACTTGAAATGGGCTGCTTGCACCTATAACACAGAGACTCTAGGATCCCTGTCTGGAGGAAATTTTAGGCAGACACACTAAACAAATATATAGACACACATAGAAATGCATGTCCCAATTCTGAGATACCATTCCAGGTAAAACCATAAGTCCTGACCCAAGAAGACTTTTCAACTCATACTTGGCTGTAAAGATGTGAACAGTCTAACTGAAATTTAAAATTTTTCAAAGAACTAAGTGGTGCATTAAAACCCCAGTGGAGCTGGTCCCCCATTGCCAAGATTTATTTCAGGGAGAGTTCCACAGGGCGTGAAGACCACATACAGTAGCAGATGCCAAAATACTTTGAAATTTTTGAAGCCAAGTTGCAGAGGTCATTATAAATGTCTTTAGGGAAGATGTTACAGGGCAAGGTTGCTTTTGAGACAAGCAGCAATTTAGTATCTTGTAAAGGGTCATCAGTGAAATACAGTGAGTTCTGAGGTTGAGTTTAGACAGCACTTGTTCTGAGCTATACTCATGGTATAACATATTGGCACCTCTCATGAGCTGCTATTTTATTCTCCAGAATTCCAAGTTCCTTTAAAAGAAATAGAGAAAGGTAGGGAAAAAGGTGGATATAAATAAAAGTGGATAGAGGCAGGGTGGAGAGCAGAGCTGAGTCTGCACAGAGCTTGGAATTCAGCCACGGAGAAGTCACAGGAGTTAAATCATCATTAATATCAACATTTTAACTGCTGGGTTTGCTTGTGTAGTAGCTGGATGCTTGGACTGGGCACACCCTGCAATCACACCCCTGGCTGGTGGGGAACAAAAGACCTCTGGTAGCTTTTGACCAGGCACACGCAGTGGCAAAGCTCTCCTTTTTACAACAGAATCCAGGAGAGAGGGGTAGCTGTGGCCATGGCATCAGCACATTTTCATCACACAAAAGAGGTGGCACAGGGCCACAGATCTACCCTATCACTGCAATTTGCCATCTCATAGAAATGTGCTTTGGAGTTTTTTCCTTCCTGTAAAGATGTGCCCGTTCTTTCAACATCTACCAAAGTTCCCAGATGTTTTTGATATGTGATGCAAAAGCACAATTCTCCCTTCCTAAGCCCTCCTTCCTCCCAGGTGAGGATAAAGCAGGGTAAGTTGTAGGAGTTATTTGGACAGGTCAGTTTCAGGTGGAATTTTATTTGGAAGAAAAGCACAATTCTTACAGAATACTGGCAGTATTATTTCTTGTATTCTTAGACAAAAAAATATAATGCATTGCATCCCAGATTTAACAGAGAAGCTTCACAGTCATATCATAAACAGGAACATTAGGAGTTTTATCATCTTGTTCCACGTAATCATCTTGTTCCATATAATTATTTAGCTTTCACTTCTCAGATGAAGCAATCTTTGAAAATCTGTTCATGTTTAATTAGGCACATTCCCTACTGACTGCCACAGGCATCTCCTGTGCAGGTGTAGTCTTGAGGCTGTAAATTCATTTTCAGTAGTGACTCCAGGATGGAGCTGCTCAGGGTGGAATCTGAAGCAAAAACCTTCTTCAGCATTGGTCTTAGTATGTAAGACAAGAAGATGGCCTGCTCTGAGGCTCACTTCTGAGCAAGGAACCAGCCAAGCAAGGAGACCTGGTATGGGGTAGGTTTTCCTGTTATTCTTTTGCGCTCAGTGCTTGGAAACCTTGTGGTCTTAGCTTCCTGAAAGTTATCTGGAGTTTAGATGTACTCAGAATCATCCAAAAGTAGGTCCTAATTAACTGATCCAAAGGCAGGATGTTGAATGAATAATGGCCTGGGGACGGGCTTTGTGTTCCCACTGACTGAGGGATAAGTCCTGTGGTTGCACATGCACATTCATACCCTGCCTTCAGTCTGTGATGAACAGCTCCATGTGATCCCAAGCCTTAATGCCAATGAAAAGGATGTGCACTAAAGCTGACAGCAGCATACGGCCACTCCCAGCAATTCAGTCTGCTCCATGACTGGCTGGGGATGTCTCCTTAGGTGTAGAATAATGGCAGCTCTGATTGTTGTGGAAAGAAGAAGCTGGGAAAATGAACAAAGGGGGAGAAAAAAATGGAGCTTCAGTATATCCCACAGTAAACCAGCAATCAGTGTCTGAGCACCTCTGTTACACTACAGGGTGCAATTGAAACAGGGTGACTGTGCCGCAGCCTCGTGACTAATGACAGCAAAGTGTGAGAGTTTCTATCCTTCTTTCATTTGCAAACTGCATCAACCTGCCTGGCACACAAAGACTGTACAAGCTTAGAACATCTCCTTCAGAAAGCAAAAAGGGCATGTACTAAGTTCTATCAGCCTTGGAGATCCAGCAGCCTCCAGCACTCAATGAAATGAGAGACTGGAGAGAAAAGAAGAATAGAGACACTCTGTTAAGGCTGGACCCCTTGAAGAGGTCCTGATGGCAATGGTAGTGTCCTCACATGGAACACCATCTTGAGAAATTTCCCATTTGTTGCCACAGTACAACTGCACATACTCTGCAGCACCCGTAACTTCATTTTAGGAAGAGGAAAGTTCAGTGTTTAACTCCCCTGCCTGATCTTGAGATGATGTCTGATTTAGAGAAAGTAATAACCATCTGCTAAGATATATAAATCATTTTAAGAAAGGAAGGTTGGGACTTTCAAAAGAGCGGATGGGGTGTTTGCCTCAGACCAGACACTTCAGAGAAACAAAAAAAGAAAAGAAAAAAACCCCTTTTTAACTGCTCAGTTTATCTGTTAAGTTTTTAAAAATAAATCTCTCTGGTCTTGTCTCAGAGTTTCACATGAAGCTTTGGAAGTCAGTTCCTGGCTTCTCTCTCCTGATGCAGCTTCTATAGAAGCACGAATTTCCCCTGACATTGGCCTATCCTTTTCCCTTTACAGTGTTGCACAATGTGCTTTGGGTAGTGGCAAATTCAGCTCTAATCCTTTCATCTCTAGAAGCAGCTGATTTTCTTTAGGTACTGTTAGAAGAGACTTTGGAGATCCTCTGGAGGGGGCAGACTGGTAAATCCAATTCTGCACTGTGTTCACAGTTAGAACAAATAGCCTGAGGTAAAGGGAATCTTCCTCTGCTTCAGAAGGTTTATTCCCCTGGTCTCAGGCCATAGCAATAAAGAAGTCCTTTGAAATTATTCCCCAGTCCATGATAACCTTTGTAAATCCCACATCAGTAGGGGATTTGGCGGAGTTACAGCTGCTGGTGTTGCCATTATTCTTTTTTTTGTTCATGATCCAAAGCATGTCTGTGTTGCAGAAGACTGTGAGTTTTCTCTTGGGTGCCTGTGCAGAGCGTGGACAGGGAAAAGCTAAGGCTCTCTGTGTCCTCTATCTGCTCTTTCCTCCATGCTGCTGTGCTGGGCTCTGGTAAGGGTAAAAGCCAGACTTCATGTGTTAGTATCATAATTGTTATTAGTTTTGGATGATATCCTGAAGTGACATCAAACTCACTAGAACGTATAATAAGTGATTAAGAGGATTAAAATGAACTTAAGCTCTTTCTTGCTGTCAATGCGTATTGCCTACCTAATGGCTTCTGAAACTGAGTAACCTCTGTCAGTCAGAGCATGTTTTTCATTTCTGCTGAAGGAATTTCACAAAGGCAAATCCATCAGTTTTAGAAGAGATGCTCTTGGTTTGAATGAGTACAAAAAAATTTATGAGAATCAGGCTCCTAACATTAATAAATTAACCTTCTTCTTGGCTACCCACTATCATTCCTCATCCTGGCTGTAAAGACATGAATGCTGGTGTGATTTCTGGATATATTTAAACAGGGCCCTCCTGAAGGGTTTTTTGGGGGGGGGAAATTGATAGCTCTGTTCTGCAGTCAGCACTATTGAAGGCTTATCAGTGGCCTACTCTGCTTTTTTCATATATTGTCTTTGATAGATACCTGAAAGTTTCCAAGCACTTCCAAAGCCTCACAGTGGCCTAGTGTAATGGGATAGTATCCCAATTCACAGGGGATTACATATTCACTCTGCCAACCTTTAAGCTTCTGGCTTGGCACATGGGAGCGTTAGGCTCCTTATAGTCAGTTAAGTCCCCTGCCACCTAAATTAGGCATTCTGAATTATCACAAGAGATTAAAAACCTGACTTTCAAGCATGGCTTCTAATTTGGGAATATGCCACTCCTAGTTGTTCTGGGAGAACCTTAACCTTGATTAACACATGGCAAAAACTGCAGGTCCCACTGACTTCTCACTGAGCTGGAGGCATTAAGGTCCAGGCCTCCAACTGGAGAAACAAAACCAAAATCAGAAGCCAGGCCTGAAAACAAGCCCTATAGCTCTCTGCCAAAGGAGGACTGGAATAAATTTTAGGGGATTGCTTCCCTACTTTTTGAGTCCAAATGCAATACTTTAACCACAGTACTATCCTTTACTCTTAATTATAGAAGTTATAGAAAAGTCTAGAGGTTACAGGTCAAGCCAAAGGGTTTCTTTAAGGTTCTTAAGCAGTAATGCAAACCACAGGAAAAGAATGTATGGGAAGGTACTAGGTCTTCAAAGAGGGGAAAATTAATTTATTGGAGGAGGGGACTATGTTTTATCCATGATCTGTCTTATTTACTCAGGACACAAGGAAAACAGGGCTCAGAAAATAAAATGCTACATAATTGCAGTAGTCAATACTGCTGGACCCATAGGCAGAAATGAGCACTAACTAGCAAAGCCGATGAAGTGCCATAAAAAGTGAGAAACAAAAAAGTTATATAATGTGCTCAGAAAAAGTTAAGAGAAATGATCCTTTTTTGTTGTTCTAGTCTCTCTCTGTTACTTTATTCCCAGACCATGCTACATAAACCAAAACCAAAACCAGTGGGGAAATCTGAAGTTGCAGCCAGAATTATTTGATAGTGTAGAAACAAAAGTCTTTTGAAAAGACTTCTACAAATCTTCAGTAAGTTCCTGTATCTTAGGCAATGCACAGTTGAGTGACTAAATGATAAAAATGCAAACTTTCATATTTGGGGTCAAAGAAAAAGAAGTCTCTAAATGAGCCTCAAGTTTTCTTGTGAATCAGGTCCAGTTCTCTAAATATCTGCTTCCTGACCAAGCAGAGAACTACAAAGATTATGTACAAATTGATGAACAGAAGATTTCATAAGTCCCAAACCAGCAGGTTTCTTCTCTGTATTTTTAAGGCTATCTGCCTTGAAATGAATACTTTTAAACTGAGTTGTTCTTTCTCTTGCCCTTTCTGTGGTATCAAAAGTCATCCTGAGCAGACTAAATCCCTAAAAGATATTGCCTTGCTTTCCTTTCACTTCATATCATCTGAATTTCCAGTTCTGGTTCTTCACTATTTTGGCCTGAACATCTGTTGGCATCCTGTAAGGAAGTGTGTCAATACATCTCAGGCATTGGTTAAAATCACCAAGAGGTGGTGAGGTGAAGGGAAAACACTTTGTGCTGGGTAGCTTTGGAATAGAAGTTTCCTTCGTCTAACACATTAATTCATTTCAAATCCAAACAGCCAAGTGCTTCTTAGGAGAATACATGGATGGAAACACAGAGCTATCATTTCCTGACTCCTTGTAAGCTACTACTGGTGAGTGAATGATGTCATGTCATTAAAGAATGCCAGGGTAAACCCAGTCACCTTCTTTATTCTGGGGCTACATCCAGGCCTGGATTGGGACAAAAATAATTTGGATTTCTGTTTTGTGTATTTGGGACATATGCAAATCAGAAATCTATCTTTTAAAGATTGGGGGTTTTTTCTACATGGCAGGTCATTTTCAGCTGTTATTCTGTGAGCAGCTCAGCAACCTGTCCTGCACGCTCACCTTTAGGCATATTTGGACTTTCTGAAGAAGGCTGTGCTACTTGTGTCTGTCATCACTTGTTGGTGCAACTTTTTAATTAAAAACTGACAAGACCAAGAAGACTGACTGTGCAGTTGTCAGTGATTGATTTACAAGAAGTTTCTTGAAAGATCCCTTTATGAGTGGAGGTTCTTTGTTATTCAACCCAAAGAGGAGCACACAAACCATGGACGTGTTCTTGGAATCTGAGAAGGCATTTGTAATGACTGAGTGAGAGTATTCATTTGAAGTTCGTAGGGAATTTGGCACGATAGGTCCCATTTAAAATCAATCCATTTTCTCAGCCTTGGGGGCACAAAGTGAGACACGGAGGAGAAATCTGACATCACCCAGTTGTCTGACAAATCAGATGACTTCTAGAGTTGTTGTTCTAACAAAACATTGGGATGGGCAAATGATTCACCGCACTATCCAGGGAATGATCTTTGTGGACTCTGGAACATGAAGTCAGCCAGTGGTAAATTTAAAAGACTGATCTGTTGCTCACCTCTATTAGTAACTGCTTATATTTGTCTTAATTTCTTAGGCTGCAGTAACAGTGCTAAGGAGCAAAACAGAATTGTGTCATAATGTCTTCGAGTTTGAAATCAATTTTCGGACATAAAATGAAAACCAGTGGAGTAGCAGGCTGATGTAGCATGTAAGGTTTCTAAGAAGGTTACTGCCAAGAACAACTTAGCAAAAGAAAGGAAATATAACGGTCTCAGAGAATTTCAGTACTCAGAACCACATTCTCCATGTCTCTGCTTCCTACAAGCGTTGCTGCAACTTGAGGGCTTAAACACCAGCCATGGTCACTCGCACCTCACAGCACACAGCTCTGTGCTGTGTAAGTGTTGGCAAGCTGAGCTTAGTGTTGGGACTTGCCAAGTTCCCCAAGCTAGGCTTAGATTAGGAGCCCGGAGGTTTGGGGTCAGCACTTCATAGGAGGCTAGTTTTGGGGTCTATGAAGACTCCAGGCTGGAACATGTATGAACTTGCTACTACTTAAAATCTTAAAGAAGAGTCACTACCTGCACTGTGTGCTTTTCCTGAGAGAAAAAGTTTCACTGGCACTCATACAGACCTTTGCAGTCTCTCCCAGAAGAAGCACCAGAATGCAGAGAACACTTTAGAGAACACTTTCAAGACAAATGTGGAATAACAAACACACCACACTGTCCCCCCTACCAAGGCAAAGCTGGAGAGCTCCGGGTGAACTAATTAGCAAAGGACCAGCTGGACCACCTTATTGCAGGTATTGCAGGCAGAGGCTGTCCGTGTTCTAGGGTAGTTGTGTATTAGCAAAGCACCCAAGGCTCTGGCACAGGCATTGAAGACAACTAAATGAACAGCATAAACCCCTCTGCAAGCTTCTTTGATCTTGTGTGTGAATTAGGTTCAGTCAGGAGATTTATGAGAGCAGCCAGTGCTGCACAAACCAGCAGGGCTGAAAATTGCACAAGAACCCAGCACAGAGAGGAATACTGAGGAACCCACTGGGCCACTGTTGTGACAAAATCCTTTCTCTTGTACAGGCCTCTTACAAAGCTCTTTCTGATCCCCAAGTCTCCTGTGCCAACAGAACTAGGAGTACAGTGGGATTGACAACCTCCTAACAGGTATGCCACCACAGCCCCCCATCTCCTCCAGCCAATTTCCCCCTGTCTTGCCATGCTCCAGAGCATCATGATTGCTACACAAAGACTGAAAGCAAGCAAAAGCAATTTGGATTATGCTCTGCTGCCTCGCCTAGACTCCAGAGCTTGACTGAAATGGGGCAATGTTAAGGGAGCAATTTTGTTTCATTTAGCATGAGGACTGATTTTAAGAAAGTGTAACTTTAAATCCTTTCCTCTTTTCTAAAATCTGTTTTAGGCTCTCTGATTCCACAGCTCCCCTGAAGCAGTAAGTAGTGCACACAGACAGAATGACCAACATGTAGTTGAGAAAGAAAAAGGAGCAAGAGAGGGATCTGTTCCAGCAACTACTGGACCTAATCCAAGAGAAGGCCCTAAAGCATTTCCTGGAGAATCCTCAGAGGATTGAAATGGAGCTCATTGCCCTGGAAAGAACCCTGACACAGCCGTTGCAGGGAGGAATGTCATGGATTAGCTTCTTTTGTGACTGGCTCTAATGACTGCACCCCGGAGCGCTGCACTCTGGAGGAGATACACATTCAGGGGTGATTGGAGGGCTACCCCACAGGACACAGTGTGCAATCCCACCATCAGAATGTGGATGAGAACAAAGATATTACTTACACTGGTCATTCTTGAGCTGTGGTGTGTGCTTTGTGGATCCCAAGAACTTTTCCAATGGAGATCCTGATTTGTATCCAATTAACTTCCAGTCTGCTTGCTTTGTTACTTACTTACCTCATTACCACAAGGTCAGTTCACCAGGGGCTTGCTATTCAAGAAACAAGGTAATACCTCTGTTTTTGCATTTATTTTTGTATTGCTATTCACAAAATAAACTTATTCTCATGCCACTTGGCTGCCAAACTTTGCTGCAGTACAACCTCTTGAAAGCGTAATATCCTTCCATGCTGTTAACTCCAAGGGTGAGTAAATGCAAACACATATTCTTGGTTACACGACATTCCTTCCCTCCAACTATTTTCTGGTCTCTAAATGGGAGCATAATGCCTCCCTGATCCTGTTTCCCTGACCACAGGAGGCAGCCTGCCAGCGTATCCTCTTTGGCTTACACATGTCCAGAGGATCTCTTGACCTCCTGATCCCCACAGTCCTTCAGCATCTTTCTCATACACTCACAAATGTGCAAAAGCCATCAGACACTTAGCACGATAAATTCACGGTGCTGAGAACCAGCAGCTTTTACAGAGGCATTGCTACTGAGTTCAGCTGTTCTGGAGAATATTCATAGCACTCTGCAAACTCATAGTTCAGAATTAGACCACTGTTTTCTTCTGTGCAGCCAACATGATGAAAGGTTTTAGAAAGCAGAGAAGCATCGGGCAAGGTGTTTTTTCTATAATGGTACGAAACACTGAACTGACATATGTCAAAATCCACCCAGAGTAACCGTTCTCACTGGTGATGTCCTTGCATGAAGGGTGTGAAAGGAATTTAGGTTTGCATAAATTACCTCTGCACCAAGGCAGGAACCTGTGACTTGGGGCATGTGATTTAATTTTGTGTGGTCATCTTATTTTTTTTATGTTATTATAAGTAATCAAAGAACAAACCAGTGTGTCACTGGTACAGGTACCTGAGAAAGCCCATTTGTCAGAAGGGACCTTTTCTAAACTCTTTGAAATACACAGCTAATAAACCCCTCTGCATTGCTTTGTGGTATTAAGTGATACAGCAGCATCACAAAAATCACAAATGCCTGTGGCACAGCAACCTCCACAGCTGAATAGTCATTGCAAAACCGGATCTGGAGAGAGGCTCTGTGTGTGAGCCTGTTGCTGATGCAGACAGGAGAGGAACCTCTGGCAACAGAGGTTGGTGCCCCCAGGATGGCATCTGTTCTCTGCTGCACCCACTACTGCACCTAAAGTGCTGCTGCACTGAGCAGAGCTGTGACAGATAAATGCCCTGCTGAAGTACTTGCTGAGTTTCTTCATCATCATCAATGCCCCAAGAAGAAGCAGGAACATTGATTTCCAGGCCCTCTTTGCTTTGTGGTGGCCATCCCAAGGTGTACTGCCAGAGAAACCACCAGGTGCTGAAAGAAGGGGCACAGCACCACAAGAGGGGCTGTCTTCCCAAAATACCACACCACCCCATCAGCCGAAGGAGACGATCTACATCAACACAGCCATCCACAAGGAGGGTACTACAAACCACTGAGGCTTGGTGTATTTAAATGCTGCACAGTTTGATGATGTTTTGGCAAAAAAAGTAGAAAAATGAAGCAGAAAAAGACAGTATCTATGTGTGCTCACAGCTGTCACAGAAAACAACGCAATGTTGGTTCTGCAGAGGGTATCTCTCTGCCTTATGTGCTTCCAGCTGGGTGAGCCAGCCCAGCAGCTCTCCTGCAGATCATCCTCCCATTGGAAAGAATGGTGTGAACACAGTATAACATCAGAACGCAGCCCATGGAGATGGCTCAGGAGCCTTCTGGCTGAGGTCCAGCCTCAAGTCAGCTGAGCATCTGTGGGAGTGCAGGGCTCCTCACTGCAGGCATTGTCTTGGGGCTGACAACAGCACAGCTGTGAGAAAGCACCACGAGGAGCCTTGGCAGAACTCTCCACTCAGTCCAAAATACTGGTGTAACATACTATGTCTGGAGTAACTATAGGAGCTATCATTAAAACCCTATAAATGTGATGAGGTTCTCACAGAGCCTGAGGCTCACAGAGCCATCAGCTTGTTAGATATGAATGCAAGAGACTGGATCACACTCTGGAGATTTTTCATGTTTTCCCAGTATAGGCTGCCTTAAAAAACAAACAAACAAACAAACAAACAAACAAAAAATTTAAAACAAAAAAAAAAAGAGAGAGAGAGAGAGAGAGAGAGAGAGAGAGAGAGAGAGAGAAATTGAGGAGGAAATTCCTGAATAAAGGCAAAAAATTTATACCATATATGGCTAGGAATATTTGAGGAAGACGTCCTGATTATTAAAAACAAACAAACGAACATACAAAAAATTATAGCTAAACAGAACATTATTGCCAATTTGTTCTGACAAACACTTTTGGCATGTCTCATCTGATGGTGTCCAGTACTTCTCAGGCACTAAAATGAACTGATGTAGAGACAATTAACATAAATGGAATCTGTTTTGTGACCCCATTGGAAACTGGAATTTAAGTGCCAGGAAGCTATCAGCATTTTATGCTTATGCACTTCCTAGGGGTCTTTCTGTCTCTTAGATTTGAAGATCACACCCCTTGGCTAGATCACAGAACTCCAAAAAGGCAGGCAGGGGAACATTTATAAATATATAGTGAGGGAAATGGATAGATCCAGTACTAAAAGCATGACAAGCACATGCATGGATAAAGATGATAAAATTACTGTATGGTCAGAATCAGAGCTGTTGTGGAGTGTTTTTTCTGTAGTTGACCTCTAAAATACAAGAGGTGACATTCTTGCCCCACTGAAACCAGTGGGATTTGTGCCATTGACCTCAAGACAGCTAGGATTTTACCCTCTGTAATGAGCTATGAAACCAAGCCCAAAGAATCCCAAGTGTTCCTTGAACTCTGATGAACTGGAAATCCAGTTTCAAACTGCAGAGCCCCTGTTCAGCTCTGCATGTAACAGATGCAAAGCAGAGGCTGTCATCTTCAGAAATACATCTGCAGGGGAGCAAGTCCCACAGAAAATTTTGTGAAAAAAAATACCAACCCCCTCCAAAAATCTGGTTTTCATGTTGATCTAGCTACTGCAGCTGTGTTCCACTCAGTATGCCTCTCCAGTCCTTTTCCCCCTTTCTCTTGAAGGAAAGCATTTGAAGCATGAAAAGGCTACTGCTAATACTTTGCCTGTTAATGTCCCAAACCAAACAGGTGGATTATTACTAACAAAACAGATAATATTTATTACTCTATTTAGAAGATAACCAGGTTTGTTATGATTTTATGGCATACAGTAGTTATTCATGGCATATGGGAGTTCCTCATAGAAGATTTTCCCATATCCAAGTCCCCGCTCAACAGAAGAAAGATTCCTCTGTTGGTGATTCTGTAACACAAAAGAACTTGGGGTTTAAAGATCACATTTACAATACGCCATGTGTGGCTTTATCTGCCAGGGTAGTAGCTCATTGTACATGAAGAAAGGGCTGCATTTCCTCATTGCCAATAAACAATAAATTACTGACAGGAAGAGTGTGTACCCAGTGGCTGCAAATCCCATTCTAGAGGGAATCTGGAAGGACCTTGGTTTCTGGAGGCAAATCTCCAAGCGCAGTAATTAATAGGCTGATTTCCCTGTCCTAGCCCTGTCCTATCCTGAATGTGTCCTCTGAATGGCCGCATTCATTGGAAAGTGATCTCGGTGGGCTTCGATCTCAAAGAGCTGAGAGTGGCAGGATGACACTCTGCCATGAAGAAAGGAGAAAACTACGCTGCAATCCGAAACTAATATCGGATCTAGGGGCTTGCCTTGCTCTGTTTCCTTCCCCTGCCTCCTGTACAAGGGAGTTGTTATGTCTCCCCTGAGCAGACATTAGCAGCATGGAGATAATCTGCCTCAGAGCATCCGTTGTGTGGAAAAATAAGCCAGAGCTTGAAGGGGCTCCCTTGCTTGTTGGTCCCAAGTTTCCCTAGCTAGCTGTGTTGTGGGGAAGGCAGGAGATCCACTTCGGAACTGAAGCACAGACCAAGGGCTGCTTTTCCTCCGGGATGGAGGCTGGAGTTTATTCTTGGCTGATGTCCAGGAGGGAAAGAGACCCAGAGAGGCTTTCCCGGGGTTTTTCAAACCTCGGGATAGGGGAAGGGAGGCATACAGCGTCAGCCAATGGGATAAACATTCCAGGGACAGGGAGGGGAGGGATAAGCACATCATACTTGGGGGTGGGAATACCTGGAGACACATGGAGAGAAGAATATGCATTACCACAAGAGCTGGTCCTGAGGGTGGTTGTGGTGACGTGAGGTGGCTGCCCACTGCACAGACTTGTCCATCTTTCTAAGTGACTAACTGCAGAACTGACAGTACAAGGAACAGTCTGAAATCTGGGATGCATTCTGGACGGATTCCTGACTGAGAACGTTGAGAAACGCAGGCAGCCAAGGAGAGAAAGGCTTGCAGAAAGCTCCTCAACTTGTTCGCTGACTGAGGTTAGGAAACCTTGCTATAGTCAGGCCTCAACAGCAACATCCTGAAAACACTGAGCAATAACATCTCCATTATATTCACAACATATTCTAAGACAGCTATCCACACACTGTTGGCCATTAGAAGCATGAGATTATGAATGTCCTTTCCCACATGTACAAGAGCAGAGACAGCAACTTAGATCTAAATGGCAGTCCTGCAGGGTTTTAGCAGCTGGATGTTTCTGTTTAGCCTTTCTCTGTATTTTATTAAAGTCACAGTGGTAAAAGACCTCAGTGAAATTTATATTCTGTATTATGCAGCTCGACAAAGTATTTTGCAAGCAGGAAAATACAAGTGAGATTTTAATGGAAGCAAAAAGCTGTATCCTGGATACAGTATGGTCCATTTACCTGTATCAAGGAGAAATGTCACACTGCAATGTGTGTGTGTGTGTTACCATGAGATAACACAAGCCTTCTGGGAATTAGGAAACACTTTGCTTTGCTTGAGCCTTCAGCAGAATGGCAGGAATTATCTCCTGGTAATAAGTAACGCAGAATGTCTAATTCTTGAAAGAAAATGGCAAGGGGAAAATAAATAATTACTTAATTGTTATGAAAGATCATGTTCCTTCCCACTGACAAAAAAGTTAGTGATTGAAGATGCCTCGGGGATGTATTTGAACTGTCTAAATGCCTCTACCTAATGAATCTATGGGTCTGCAGTTTATTATGCATACAGGTATAAACTTATGTAGAAATAGACACCATTTTCAGATGTACACAAACATTTGAAAAAAAACTTTATGCCTGTACTTAATAAATTGTGCACATTTGTTTAACTTTATAGCTGTTTAAGATGATGTTACTCTAATTGGAATTTGGAATTGCTTTGAACACGTGGCACTATTACGCCTTTTTAAATGCTCTAAATGCTAATGCTACAGGATGAAAATGGAATTTTTAATACAAGGATTTATGTACAGGTTCACTAGTCAATTTTAGAAACATCTAACTATATTTAATTTTGAAAATAACTAAATGTGCATATATAAAAGCATTATTTTTATAGCAATTAGTCTTTAATAGACTTCTAGAAAGAAGCATCTGCAATCCAGGGAATTCCTTTTGTCTCCAAAATTTATTGTTCTATAGTTATTGAAGCTTCTCTTGATTAGAGCTAACTGTAAGATTATGACACATTATAAAGCACTTCTCTACATACTTAACTTTTGAAATTACTGCAGACTTACATGCCTGAAATCTGCCACAGACAGGCAGGCACAAATGGCTATCTCATTATTTTCATCATCTCTAGGCAAAAATTCTACACTCTCAGCCTGGTGTTTATTTACAATTTGGCCAGAAAAAAAAAAAAAAAAAAAAAAAAAAAAAGGAAGGGAGGAGGTTAATATTTGACTTTAGGATTAGAAGGAGTTTATGTTAATTATTGATATGTCTCCTTTAATGTATATGACATGTCCCTTGAGACTGATGAGACAGCTACAGAATATTAACAACCTTTCCCTAGACTAATGTTAAGCAAAATGTTAACAACAAAAATTGCATTCCTTTACCCTTTTTATCGGGAAGAGATCAAAGAACAAATTTGTAGCTCTATAAACACGGGCCTCAAGACACGTTCCTCATACCAAGGTGAAGGAGTCCACTCCATTTGTTCATTTGCAGAATCTACTCTTCGGTGCTCATTATTATTTGATACATGACCAACACCAACATATTGCAGCCAATGGCTTGTTCATGAACTATGCATTAGGACAACTGCTTAGACCAGCTGCCTGAAGTTTGGCCTGGTTTGCTAGATGGCACCATTTCTGACCCCTGTCTGTGCAGCTCTCCAACCCATAGGAAGATTTCAGCATGGTTAATTCATGCAGTTCAGGAACTAGGTAAACACTTCCACAAATATTTGCTAAACCTTCCTGCCACCTAGATATGCTTGTGAGGGAAATTCTGTTATCAACATTGTCAGAGGAAGCAAAACTGCATATTTACTGAATTCAAGACCCAAAAATATGACAAAAAAGAGAGAAGCATGGATTAACATGTAAAACATATGGTTCCACATACAGAAATTAGCCAGGGTAACATACTGCATGCGAGAAGATTAATTTAAGGGGATCTCTTCCAATTGCAGACTTTCTAGATAGAATAATTTATTCTTTCCACACTTCTGTTGCCGTTAGTATGAAGGCCATAAGATTTCCCAAGAATCCCAAGACAGATGGGTAAAAGGGGATTTTGTAGTAGTACTGAGCAGCTTTGAAGGGAGGAAGACTGGTAAGACCCGTGAAATATAGATGGGGATAGGAAAAGAAAGAGTTTACTTTCTTTTTTTCTCCCAAAAGCAACAGCTCTCTCCTTTCCTCTGAGAAGCTGCAGTCCCAGCCTTCTCTCCCGTGTCTCACAGGCTGCTGGGAATAGAGGGAAAGAAGATTGACATAGTGGCACAGTCATGCTGCAGGGAAACCAAAAGCAAGGGTGGGATGGGATAGGGAAGGCTTGGAGAGCTACTGCTAGGTGGTGGTGCCAGCAGCTGTGCCATCAGGAGGTAGGGCTCAGGTAGGGCTCAGCACAATCCATGCTGGCTGTGCCACCGCTGGAAGCCTGCCACCCTCCCAGGGATGCCAGCTGCTGAGGGCCCGCTCCAAAGCTTCCCAGTTGCAGGGGATATGCGGACTGTAACAAGATCCTCAGGTGCCATGGTAAAACAAGTTTTATAAGTAACAGAGATAGAAATATCACAGAATCATAGAATGGTTTGGGTTGGAAGGGACCTTAAAGATCATTTCCTTAGAACCCCCCTACTGTCGGTAGCGACACCTTCCACTGGACCAGGTTGCTCAGAGCCCCATTATGGGGCACTGACCTTGCCAGTGCCCCATAACCCTCACAGTCAAGAATTTATTCCTAATACCTCATCTAAACCTACTCTCTGTCAATTTGAAGCCATTCCCTTGTCCTTTCACTACACACCCTGGTGAAAGTCCCTCTTCAACTTCCTTGCAGGCCCCCTTTAGGTACTGGCAGGTGCTCTAAGGTGCCCTCAGAGCCTTCTGTCCTCCAGGCTGAACAGCCTCAATTCCCAGCCTGTCTTTTTGTCTTGTCAAGGAATTCCCATTTTCATTGATGGCATTGGTTTAGATCTATATTAAGTGTCCCAATCTGTACATTTCTGCAGCCATTCATTAGTGGTTTTCTTATTGCTGTTACAATGAATTACAGTGACTATGTGATTGTTAAAAATTAGTTAATTTTGTTGGATCATCTTCCCTAAAAGGAACAATATTTTACTGGCTTTGTCCCTTGATATTCCATTCTCACCCTGCTATTTACTACGCTTATTTATTGCTTAATTTGAATTTTAGTCTGCTTTGCCGTTTGTCCTCCACATCTCAGCGTGCTATGTACTGGTAATAATAATAACCAAGATCCATAATCTGAGCTTATTAACAGAAGAATAAATGAGAAACTTTTGTGTAGGCTTCACCAGAGGTCTAGAGAGCTTACAAGAACCATGATCTTTACACTGAAATTGCACATATATGCATTGCTTCTGGTGTAGATCATGTAACATCAAGGCTTTTGTATGAAGCCTCAAATTCACTAACCTCGTGATTTCTCTCAGAGTACTAAAACAAATGAGTCTTACAAAAAGTAGCACTTGTGATTAGTAACACAATTACAACGAGAGTGGAATCTATCACCATGCACTATTTTGATATAATTACTAAGCATTAACATTTGCTTTGGCCCACAAGGTGAGTCACTGTCTGCATTAATGATGATGGGGACCAGCTTGTCTGCTGGTATATTCTCGGATAGCCCCAGCGGGGTCACCACAGAGGAGCTGTCTTACAGCCCTAGGGATTATGGCCCTGGCAGCTCCACCACAAGCCTCACTGGAAGTCAGATCCAGTCTCTAGTGCATTTTTTTCTAGGAGGTAAATAAAATGAATAAGTAACTAGGAATGAAAATGAGGGAAAGAAAAAATACTTGCACAAATGCGTGGTTCCCTTTCAGTGATTCAAGTTTACTGTACATGCTACATCAAAATAAATCTTTGCAATTACATTTTTCTTGGGGGAAGGGAGGTGGGGTTTTTTTCTGAACTCCTACACCCTGGTTAAAAGCTTAAAGCAGGCTGAGTTGTGCAAGGCTGTGTTGAGACTGATTAGACAGGAAAGCGCGCTGTGACACTCCCATCCGTGTGAAAGAATGAAGCAGCTCCTGAAGTCCGTCCTTGCCGGAGCTTGATCTTCCTCCCACTTGTTCATGTCAGCAGTCCTGACGCAGGAGCAGGAGATGCATCCAGTTCTTACTCAGCAACAACTGCTATGGAAATCAGAAGGAAGGGTGTGTGCTCAGCTGTTTTTTTATCCATCAATACTTTAGCTACTGCAAGTTCTTTTCTAGAAAAAGCTCAATAAAAAACTGACCAGAAGACCTTAGGATTTGTTCCAGTGGATTTCTATACACTTCTTCAGAGTAAATAGTGGCAATA
This sequence comes from Certhia americana, assembly GCA_018697195.1. Classification (NCBI taxonomy): domain Eukaryota; kingdom Metazoa; phylum Chordata; class Aves; order Passeriformes; family Certhiidae; genus Certhia; species Certhia americana. The sequence goes on from CM031859.1 coordinate 93,648,855, forward strand.
CAGGAACAGTGCCAAAAGTAAGGCTTGAGACACAAATCTAAGCTAAAGAATTTATATATATATACTTAGTTTTGCTATGGAAACGAACTTTGTTGTTGTCAAATATGGACTTCCAAACCACACTAGAAAGTGTTCTGTGACCCAAATGGAACCTCTGCCTTATATTTAATTGCAACTACATCAGACCCACGTAAAAAAAGAAATTGTTCTCTTAAACAAACCATTAGCTTACTAAACTTGTTCTCAGATACTTTACTTAGATTTTTAGTACTCCTGAAAGATGCCGGACTTCAGTGTTTCAGCTAAATATCCTTAATTCATTTTACATCACTATCAACAACACTGCATAGCTGAGTTATGAATATCCCAGAATGAAGTCTGGCATTTTCTTACATCCCTGTAAGCGCTGGCACCATCACAGAGCATTTTCACTAACTTCAAACTAAGCTGATGAGTTACAGAGGGGAACAACTTTCCCTGTAGCAGCAGAGGGCCAGATAGGAATGAGTGGCCACAGTTAACCCCTGACAGATTTGAACAGTGACCTAGATACCAGAAGCAGCACAGCACCTAACAACATGAAATAGAAACAAAATCCATAACCTTTATTAAATATAGTGTTGCATTTCATCCCACTGCAGAGATGTCTTTATCATGCTGTGGGCAAAGATAGCATGCCTGATACGATGCATTTATATAATGCATAATAATGCTTAGCAGACATAGAACACTGCTCATTCTCAAAACACTTACAATCATTTAAACCTCAATAAAACTGAGAGGTAGAGCAGTGTGTTGCTTCTTTTTATTTTTTTAATCATTATTTTTCCTCTAAAACTGATTAAGTGCATCACAACAAGGAACAATAGATCTATGGCCAAATTCTGATCAAATTACTTCGGTGAAACTACTAATTTTATGTTTGAAGCCAATGGAATACTTCCAGCAGTATGACCAAAATCAGAATCTGGATCCTATTTGCACATGCCCCAAAGCTGAATTGCTATTAGATAGCTTGGTACATCTAAAAATAACCCCTTTGGTTTATTTTTATCTAATTTTGGAAATCAGGTTCACATTGTTTCTTACTTCTCTGGATAACTTAAGAAGTAGAATCTGACAATGTGCTTCTTTTCTTGTTTGCTGTGTTCTGTCTGTTTCCAGGCACCCTCCTTTCCCAGCTGGGAAAGCAAGATGATGTGGTTTTTCAAGGGGATGGTTCTGGTGGCAGACTAAGGCCCTGTACAGTCAGTCATCCCACCTCAGGAGTGGCCAGGTAATTCAGAGTAAGGTTCCCTCCCCTCTCCCTGCACCTGACTTTGGGGTGCTAGTTTTGTGCAGAGATTTAATGCAACATAAAGCAAACCCTGCTGCCTATCATTGTCATCTGGTTGTTTTACACCCTCTTGGGATCTTCAAAGGAGACTTCCAGAATCCATCCTCTTTGAAATCCATTGCTGAAGCTATTGCAGTCAAGGTTACTGCCAGATCTGGCTCAGCAGCTGTTACAGTAGGCCCAGATGGCCTTCCTTTGCTCCTGATAACCTCGGAGAAGGTGGGATGGATTTCAGCTTAGCCTTCAGTCCACTGCAAGACGTGGTCAGGATGACTCATGGCAATCAGCAGCTGTTTGCCATTTTGTTCCACGTGCAAATTCTGGGAGGGGTAAAATTTACTTTCTCTTGTGGAAGTGATGAATTCATTTGAACAGGCCACTGTGGTTGAACTGTTAAAAAGTTCAGGAATGCCTGTGTCAGTTCTTTCCTTCCAACATTTTATTCTATCCTGTCATTTTGTCAATTAAGGCTATTCTGCCAGTTCAGTACAGTCAGCAGAAAACAAAACAAGGCGATTGCTTTTTTTTTGGGGGGGGGTGGAGGAGGGGCTTGGGGAAAGATGGGAAAAAAAGTACCACACAACCCAAGTCATTTTAAGCCTCTAAAGTGGTAGAGTGACTCAATAAAAAAATGAAACCTAGTACACTCAACAAAGTATTTTAACCAAATAAGGTATTACAAAAATAAGTCCTAAATAAGTAAAAAAATAATCCCACATACAGACATATACAGACATGCTTAAACGCTGGAGTTAGGAGTTTAGCTCAAATCTTTCTTTCCTTGGTCACCTTAAAATGGGCAGAGGAAAGACTTCAAACTGACCCCAAACTGAGGATTACAGAGAGTCTTTGCTACAGTTAGAGACCTTTCTTTTACAGAATCATTTTTTGGATAAAGTCATAACAAATCTGCAATTGTTTGTGGATCAAGAGCTGTTCTTCCTTGGATCAGAATATGCAATACTGCTGAAGGATAGCACTGCACCTTTCTGCATCAAGGAGTGCTTGTTGCGCTACTGTAGAATACATCTTTGGAAAAATTAGATCCTGCCAGGGATAGCAGCTCCGTTTAGCACAGAGTTTCTGTTTCCACAGAAACCACACCACTGAAGACTGCAGAGGGCAGATGTGGAGTGAGAACATCTGTGACCACTTAAGTTAATTGCCTTTCCCAACTCTTCCCCCACTTTTGGTCTCTGGTGGCGCTCTGAAGATCAATGGCAGATCACCAGGCATCTTGTTGCAGGCCTTTCTGCCATCCTGCCCCATCTCCTGGGATTATCTAAAGCTGGTTTTAAAACTGTATCCAGAGGGTCCCTGAGGACTCCTTCTAGCGAGTCTGCTGTCTCCTTTTTGGCTTTCTCTCTGCTCCTGGACTTAGATCCTCTGCCCCTCAGATCTACAGCTTAGCAACAGCTCAGGAAGCTTCCCAGCTCAAATGTAGAGGTGCGTTATGTTTTATGTGATAACTCAAATACAACTATGATAGGAATCAGGAAGATTTAAATGGTTATTTTACTCTTTAACATGCTTTCATAACAAATAAATATTTTCAGATAAAAGGAATACCAAGATATTGCATATTCATTAGCGATACTTCCAACATACTACATTGTTGTCATTATTACTCTCTGATAGTCTTTTCTAAGAATGTTATTGTTTCCCAAAAAATGAATAGCAAAAAAGACATTGTCAGTGCTGCATGAAAATGATTCAAGCCTTACCTCCTGTACCAAGATACTAATCTAAATTCAAGTTACAAAAAAAAAAAAAAAAGAAAGAAAATTAATCTTTTTTTAAAAGTAAGTTTGAAACCATTACTAAAAGCCACAATAGTCAAAAAATGCTGCAGCAAAAGAAAACAAGGGGTGAAATTCACAGAGCTGCCATTGCCCCAGGTTTCATTGTGGTTCTACCTCAGTGCTACAGTGGCTTGCTAGTTTCCTTTTGAAACTCTTCAGATGTGGGAAGAAGTTGGCTGTATGGATGAAGAGACTGGGGGCATCAAAAGAAAGATGAGATATCAAAGCTGAAGAAAACAATCAAAAACTAGCTATTTTTAGCTATGGTTATTAAGAGACAGTGCAGAGATCTTTAAAATATTGGGACCAGTTTACAAGACCCTTCTGGGTTTTTAGCCCAGGGACAGAGCAATTGCCCTTACAAGCTTCCTCAGACCACTGGCAATTTACATGTTTAAGAAGAGATGTTTACATCTCTTCTCTGGAGTAGATTTTCTGATACCATTTTAGAGGTCTTGTGGATGTGCAAGAAATTTCAGCACCTATAAGCTGTACTGTGATTTTATTATCCTTCTCCCAGATATCCAGGCCAATAAGTGACAGGTGCTGCTTTTATTTACCATTTTCATTAGAAGTTCTCACATGAATATTCTTAGGGCAGTTCTTTGTAATGGCATTGAAACACTGAAAAGATTTCAGTTACCCAGAAAAAGTGAAGACACAAGCTTAATTACTAAATTTCAGTACAACTGAATACAAACTTGAGACAAATTCTTGCCTTTTAAATGTATTTAAACATTTTGGGGAGGTATTTTGCACATACATGATTAGAGTATTCCCAAAAGGTATGGCTTCCTTTTAAAAAAATAAAATCTCATATGTTTACAGGTTCAAAGTATTAGGGCAAATTATAAGTTACTTAACTTTCCACTAAGACTGTACTTCCCAATAATTCTTACAGCAAAATAAGAATCTTGATTGTAACAATTAACATATTTACAAAGTCTAAATATATTCAGAGTACACAGGATTTTTTCTGGAGTCCCTCGTGAAAGCAAACAATCCATGGAGTCCTGTATCTGTAGTTTGTAGTGACCTCAGGATTCCTTAATGCTACTGAAGATTTATTGCATGCAGCTAAAGGTATTTTACTCTTTCATATTTTCCAGGTCTTTCATTTGGTTTTCCACACTACAGTAGAGGTCCTGGTCTAATGGAAGGCAATAAAAAGCATGATTTTGCTCAGTTTTATTCACAGCTCAGTGGTCACCTGTTCCTGTGTTATTTCTGAACCTCTCACCCTTTTGCTGTTGAGAACTGAATTTGAAAATTGTGGAAAAAGGTTTAATTCAAGCCAGTGTCTGAAATCACTACTACAGCAGTGGATGGGATTTGGGCCCTGGTAAGGTGGTGGAATATTCACATTTTCAGTGCCAAAGATGAAGCCACTCAATAAATATACACTCTTCCTGCTGGGCACCAAGCAGGACTTGATGCTACTTGAAGCAGCAATAACTTTTGGCATATTTGAGTTGCAGGTCTCAGACAGGTTAAAGCTTTCTCCTTCCACGCCATTTTTGTGCTCAGCCCACTGCCTTTCTTCTGCTTTGTCCCTTTAGAGAGTGACTTATGACAGGACCATCTTTGTGGTCACCTTCTCTTCCATGCAGCTCTTCATTGTCTCACCTGGGGGTAATATGAAGCCTGTGGTAATAACATAACAAAATTAAACAGAGCTATTAAATGAATGACTGACCTTGGTAACACCAAAGAAGATGATAACAGTAACAATTGTGGCCAAAACAACTGCAAAGCAGATCTTCAGATAACAAGAATTATTACATTATTACACCTTTAATTTCTGATGAAATTTTCCTACAAAATACTGACCAAAGCTTATTCAAATTGTAAGGCAGGAAGCCTCTCTAAGCTTTGCCTTAATTAATGGTGCCATTAAACACATTTGGAAGACATTGGAGCTTACACTTCTTTCTTCTCTGACCACAGGTGCACACACAAATCCATACCAGGATGGGTCTGCCTCAGTGGGAGTTTTTGCCAAGTAAGGATTGCAGAGTGAGGCCCCACACAGAGCCCCAGACACTGTCTTGTTCTTGGGATAAAAGTGAGTGCATTTTGATGAACTAAGCAACTAAACTGGGTTAATAACCAGTTTGTCAACAAACTTGTTTTGGCATGCCGGCCAGACCATGGCTGCTTACCTTGAATAAACCCAATCCTGGATTATTTCATTCCCAGTAAAATGAAGGGCCCTAAAATTTCCTTTGCAGCTGGTAGATCCAGCTACGTGAGGAGAAAGCTAGGAATTTACAGAAGCCCTTGCCAGGGTTTGGGAGGCTTTGGTTCAAGGATGTGCTGGGAACCTCTGTCATTTCCAGACTGACAAATCATGCATGCTCAGAGCAACAGGATGCTGAATGTGCAAACAACGAGTCCAGTTACACCGCTCCTACAACATGGGGATGTTCTCTGCCTGTGCCTGCATCAGCTGTTTTCCCAAACATGTGGAAAACCCCTACTGTGGGCTGACCAGCGCTGGGAAGCTGGGGGTACCTCTTGAATTACACCAGAATTAATATAGGCAGAATTAAACATACACTACTGGCGTGTTTACCTATACATACAGATGCATATATATGTGTTATTTATAAGTAATGTATAACAGTCAGTGCTCTTTCATGAGCACATAAGAGCTTCCCGAGGGTAGATACACAACTCATGAAGTGACTTCCCAAGTGTTTTCCTAAGGAAGGTTTTCCAGAACAAGGATTGTGTTTATAGAATTTATGAAGATGTTTACAGCCTCAGCAACACCAATCTGTCAAAATATTGCAATGGAAATTCAGACCCACTGTTTTGCTTCTGGTGCAGGGGAACTTGGGGGGTTTCTTGCATTTTTTGCAGATAATTTTTAGAATTTGGTGAAGGGTTTGGCTGGTTTTCCAGCAAAAGCTACTGTTGTATAAACACTAGTAACTTCTCACAGACAAAAATGCGTGTATGGTTCTAATTTTAAGCACATGAGGTCACTGGTTAAGTGTTCAAGGACAGCAAGCCGGTCGGACATGAGCAGAGGGATGTGCTGCACGGTCTTGTTTATCCCATTTCAGCTTCAAGTGGGTAAAGGAGGCTGGCCGGCTGGCTGAGGTGCACAAATAAACGGTTTGACTTACACAGACACTCTGATGCTGACACAGGGTTTTTACAAACCTCCAGAGAATCCATGAATTGCGGACTTGAAGCTGTGCAAGAGGCAGAGGGGCTGCCCCACTGCCCTTCCTCAGGCTCCTGAGGAAACAACGGAGAGCCAAGGAGGGACAGCTGCTGGCAACCCACTAGCCAATATCAGCGGCCACGTCCCACAGCCCACACGCAGGGGGTTTGGGGCTCTCCAGGCCACCGACCCGCCGAGCCTGGCCGCTTTTCTCCGAGGCCTCTGCATGCTGCCAGGCTGAGGGACACGCCCGCTCCCCCGGCACCCGGGGCACCGCCACCGCCCTTGGCTCGGCGCGGCACCGCACCTGCCCCGCAGCAGCACAGGCGATCCTTTGTTGGATAGGCACCCACAAGGACCATCGAGTGCCGCTCCTGGCCCTGTACAGGACAGTCCTAACAGTCACACCATGTGCCTGAAAGCATTGTCCTAAAGCTTTTGGAACTCCTCAGGCTGGTGCTGCGCCCACTTCCCTGGGAAGCCCGTTCCAGTGCCCAACCACCTCTGGATGACGAACTGATATCCAACCTAAACCTCCCCTGACTGAGCTCCAGGCCATTCTCTCGGGTCCTGTCACTGGTCAGCACAGAGATCACTCCTGCCTCTTGTTGACTATCAGCTCCCCCTTCACTCCAGCCCCGGGCCCAGGGCGCGCTCCCGCCCGGCTGGGCCCGTGACGGAGCGGCGGACACCGCGGCGCTGGCGCCAGAGCAGCGCCCGCCCGCCCGCGTTTGCCGCGCCCGCCCGCACCGCCCAGCGCTTCCTGCGGCGGGGCTGGCGGGACCGGCGGGACCGGCGGGGCGGGGCGGGCAGGGGGAGGAGGAGGAGGAGGAGGAGGAGGGGAGCGAGGCGGAGTTGGTGCCGCCGCCGGATGCTGCGAGGAGGCGCCGCGGCCCCCCTGCGCTGCCGGTCGCTCACCTGAGCGGGCAGGAGGGCGGGGGAGGAGGAGGAGCCGGCGGCCGAGCTGCGCGGAGCCCGGCGGCGGCGAGGCGGGCGGAGGGGCAGGCGGGCGGCTGGGGGAGGCGATGGCGCCGGACGCGTAGCGGGCAGGAGGCCCCGCGTCCCGCCGTGTGCGCCCGGCTGCCGGCGGGGGCGGCCGGCGGGCTCCGACGAGGCCTAGGAGCGGCCTCTGCCCTCGGAGCGCCGGGCGCGGCGCCGCCGCGGCCCGCACCATGTCCACCCGCACGCCGCTGCCCACCGTCAATGAGCGGGACACGGAGAACGTGAGTGCCGCGCCGGGACCCCCCCCTCCCTCCTTGCCTCCCTCCGCCTCTCCCCGGTACTCGGTAGCGGCCCGGCCAGCCGTGCCATCCGGGCCGAGTGCCCCAGGGGCGGGCGGGCCGCGGCCGTGCCGAGCTCCGTGCCGGCACCGCCGCCTGCCCGCGCCCCAGGCTCCTCCATGCGGCGCTGCCGGGGCGGGTCCGGCCCGCCGCGCTCCGCGCCGCCCCAGCACGGCCGCGGGGAGCCCTCCCGCAGCCCCTTCCAGCGCTGGTGGGTCGGGCCGGGCCGGACTGCCCTTATATGTCCTCGGCTGTCGGCGCACACGGGCTGCTGGCTGCGGGCCCCCGGCGGCCAGCGGCCTGTAGCCCCTGCGGGCGGCAGCGGGGGTGCCCCGCCTTAGGGCGGCCCCCACACACGGCTGCTCCGCGCCTGCCTTGGGATATCCACTCGTGGGCTGTCTGACCGCCTGGCATTTGGCCTTGCCTCACCTTTTGGGGTTCAGCGGTACTTGCTCTTTGTTCGGTTTGCCCCTCCAAGACGGTCCCTGGTGTTGTATTCCTTCCTCTGCTTTGCTTTGTGTTGCCTCTGAGAGAGGCTGTGGTCGTGTCCTTGGTTCTTCCTGAGTTCATTGTATCTTCCTTTGTGCACTGATTAAATATCTTCGCGGTCTTCTCTGCTCTTCCCGGACTCGATGGAGTGGGAACACGGTGGTGGTCTCTGCTGCGGTGGTATTCTATAGAAAATACCCAGTCTTGGCTATGATGGACGGTGTATACCTGAGGAATGCTAGACCATGTCTGGTCCTGTCCATCAGCGGTGATTATTTACATAGGTGGTGGTGTGGGTGGTGTGAAGTTTTCCTCTTGAGTGAGGGGACCAGTTGTTAAAAGCAGTAATGTTTGCAATGTGTATCCTTAATTGCCTTTGGGAAGGTGGCGGAAGGAGGGGGAAAAGGAGTAATAGGAAATGTAACACATGCAATCATACCCACCTTTCTATTTGTGTGGAAAGTGATTGGTAAGAAATGAAGGAAGATGGCCTAGTGGGCTGAAATGGGTTGAAGAAGATGTTTGTTTGTATTGCATCAATCTATTCTCTAGACATTCTGGCTAGTAGTAGGAGCTTCTAAAGTTTGTTACTGTACAAGCTCAAGCAGTAGTGCCTTTTGAGTAGGTTGCTAACTGGTATGAAATGAAAAGTGAATGTAAGAAGATGATTTGGAAGACAGAGAGAGGTAACAGATGTGATATCGCTAGAGAAGTGAAACCCTAGTGTGGTGAATTATTATAATGAGCTTGTAGGGTCAGTCACTCAGTAGAAGTTTAATTGATACAGCAATATCAGACTTACTACTAGTTAAAGCAAATAGATGCATTTGGCCTGTCCTTACTCTTCATGGACCCATGAGTTCTGTGTTACTGTAAGAACATAAGCAAGTCCTTGGGATGAAAATTTCGATTTAATTAAATGATAAAGTCCAGTTTTGCATGATACATGTTACTCATGAGTCCCTATTTCAAATGTATATAGGAATGTAGATGAGAGATAGATGACAGGAAAGGATAAGAAATATTTATGAATATATCCAGAAATATAGGAGAGAAATAAAGAAATATTTATGTGTACAGTACATAAGACTTTCAAAATTATGCAAGGCAAACGGAAATATTTTCAAATATCATCATCTTTTATGGAATGAAAACTTCAAAGTGTTGGTCATTAATTTAGAAAATATTATGCTGCTTGCGAGAGCTCAATTTTGATACCTAAGGACTAGTAAGTGTTTTTTTTTTTATTATTGTGATTTCAGAGAGTGCATTGGGCATCTGAAACACCCAGGTTTGTACCGGGTATCAGAATACTCAAAATTACACATTTGCTTCTGAAAACCTTGGTGTAAGTCTGAAACCTTATACTAGCGAATATAATCTAGCCAGATAAGCACCAAAGATCTGTTGTAAGTTCCCCAATCTGCAGAGAGTTACTCCAGTGCTGTCATTAGTGGGTGTCCACAGGATTTTGGAGCAGAGAGCTCGAGCTCTACCTGTTGGGCAGCCTCAGGAGCTGTCCTTGCTACCCGTGGTGTCTCTTACGTCACACTTTTGGCTCAAGTGGCAAATGGAGGAGTAGGTGGTCCATTGCTGACTTCCTGATCAGCAGCATTCCTTGATTTAAAATGGATTCTGTGAGGGTGAGGTGAGACTCTTAAATTACTTTTAATGTGCTTCCTTCTGCTAATCAACACTAATGGACTGGGGAACTGTTTATGCTGGTAGCTCATGATGGACAAAGTCAAGCTAATAAGCTCTGGGTAACTGAAGTGGCGAGAAGTTGTAACTAAAGGGAAAAGTAATAGGGAAGAGTGAGGAATTAAGGAGCAGGTTTTGATCTTGTAAAGAAGTACAGCCTTGTAGTGTATGTTTCCAGTTCTCTAGTGTGTGTATTAGCAAAGCCCTCCTGAGCAGCTAATGGTGGTCTTCAGTAGAGGCTCTTTTCTTCCATCTGGTGCACGTGGCCATCTCGCAGTGTTGCTCCATTGTGTGACTCCCAAGGGACACACTGGAGCTCTGTATCCCAGAGAGAGCTGATTGATGCTTCTGATACAACCCTGCGTGTGTGTCCAGCTGTGCTCTGCACATGGGGTGAGGTTGTTGCATGAAATCATGGGGAGCTACCCTGCCACCACTACCCCCTGTCTCTTGGCAGCTGCTTTCAGTACTTTGAAATAGAAAACAAATAAAATTTTCATGTGTGCTTTTCTCAGTGCGTGCGGAAGCATTTGTGTTATTATTTGAAAAAAAGAAATTTATAATAGTGGATATAGCACTCTCACAAGAATGTACATTCCTTGAGGAATTGCAGGGGTTCCTGATGGGATGGGTGAAAAACTTGCTTGTTTCCATAATGCCTTGTGCCTTTTGTCCCACAGTGCTCTTTGAAAATATTTTAGAAGTGATAAGATCAGGCAGCATATCACTTGATAAAGTCTTATCAGAAAGCTGGAGTGAAGAGAACAGGAACTGGCAGCAAGGGACAGACAACAGGTGGAGGGAGCCAGGGCCTGGGAAGCATCAGTGTGTGTGTAACTGATAGGTCTGCCCTGAGGAGTTTCACACTCTCTTTTCTTTGCCTTTTTGCTATTCCTGACATCTCCCAGTGCTACGTTTAGCTTCCCTAGTATATGTCCATAAATACTTTTCCCTGGAATGTTTTTCTTGTTCACGAAAGCTATGTTTCAGGAAGCGCAGCAGATTATGAAATGCTTATTCTTACTAATAATTTATTGGGAATCTTGGGGAAATTAATGGTTGGAGGAAGTACTGTACTTTCATGTGTATTACTGGATTTATTTTTTGAAGTGAGGGGTAAGAGCAGTATTCAAAATAATAATTTCCTTGTGTTTTGTTTTTGTACATGTAACTGTTTACAGCCTCCTCTTGATACATTTTCGTAGGCTGTTACTGGTAGTGTATCGCTGCATTCAAACAATTGCACTTGGGGTTAGTTTGAGTGAACTGAGCTTTCCATCTGTGCTGTTGCTGGAAGAAAAGAAGGATGGGAATCAAAAGCTTTGAGCTAGAGTATCTCTTCTGTTTTCGTTGTGTTGGTATTAATTGAGGATGGGGGCTTTCGTGTTTTTCTCTTCATCATGTTGTTGCCTTGTATAGTGTCATTAAATTGAGGAATGGCTTTGCTGAATTAAGGCAAAAGAGAAGAAATACATAGGTAATATATTCTCTTAGATGTTTTTGGGGAGCTCTGTGTAAGAAAAGACTCAGAGATCCAAGCTGTCTGTATACTATTTCCTGTATAGCACTTGTAGTAAAATTAATGAAAATGCTGAAAGTACTTTGCTTCTCCTGACATAAGGACGTCCTAGTCTGGCATTAGAATACATGTTTCTTTTCTTCTATAGTAAGTGTAATTTATTGTTTTGAAGGTATTACTATTATCTGTGAAGGTACTGCTGTTTACTTGTGCTGGGGTCTCACCTATCTAGCTAAGTTTTAAGGTATTATTTTGTTTTGTACTTTTCAAACACTTCAAAGTTATTTAATTCTGCTGGAGCGATCTGGCATGTTTATCATGGAGGAAGGAACAAACAAGGCAGGAGTGCTGGATGATAACTCCGGGCAGAGTCGAGGAGGAATGTGGGAATTGTGGTTTTGTCTTACCCTAGCCAGTGCTGTGTGAGAATGATTGAGATGTCATGGCAGGGTAAGTTTTAAGAAGGATAAACCAGTGGCCTATGATCACGTGATCTGCTTCATTATCATACAAATAATTATAGCTTTGACACATGCACACCCATTTGTGGGTTAGCTATGGGACAGTGACATCTCGGATGCCAGCTCGAGTGGGTGTGGTTAAGGATGCCTTTCTGACAGGGAGCCTACCAGACAGCTGCATTTTGAAGAGGAAAGAAGTTGAACAGGGCAAGAGATAAGAGGATAGAATGAAGTGGTCAAGTTGGGATGATAATGTTTATAACATGTTAATTTCTTTCTGGTTTTTTTTTTCCTTCTGGATTTGCTTTTGCACAATAAGAACACATGGTTTTGATTTGGACAGAGGGGGCGTGGGAGAAAGTATCTGACAAGAATTCTTTCCTTCAGCGCCTTGAGCAGAAGAATGGCCTAATTTCCATGTCTTATGGGTTCAAGAGTACAGCTGTATCTTTCTTATCCACAGGAGAGGGACTTTAGCAAAGTGAAGAATGCCTGTGTTTTTTCCTTGCAAGTTTATTTTCCTTGATCATAAATACACCATTAGGTTCTGTGTTTGTTTGAACGGTAAGAGGGTATGTGCTCCTAATCTTATTTTGAAGGTTTGTGTTTTCTCTGTGCAGAATTTTTCTTGTTATTTTGCCTCACATCTGGAGCAAGCTTCTATGTTGTGGGGGGAAAACACGTGCTGAGCTAGAGCGCTGTGTGTGGAGAAAGCAATGTTTAACCTTGCTTAACACGAAGTTAACCTTCATGTGGATCAGAGAGAATAATGGGACAGGTGATACACATACTTAGTTTAATTTTCTTTATGTAAAGAGGAGTATCTTGGTACAAAACATTCAAAATGTTTGTGGTTCAGTGTTCTTTCTGGGCATCGCAAATGAGTGTCCAGTGTTAAAGCTCAGAAAGAGTTAATGCAGTTTGCTTGTAGTACTTGTTTCATTTCATACTGCATGGGGTTTTCAGGTTCATAGGTAAGCAAAATTGGGTTGTTTGTGGTTGATGTTCTGAAAACTGTACTTACATGGTCAGTGGACTTAAACACTGAACTAGAACAAGGAGAATATGTTCTAGGAAAACTGGCCAGTGGGGTCTTTACTGTATACTGTATATTTCTGATCCTATGGACTTACTGTTTATATTAAGAGAGATTTAAACATTTTTTTCTTTGCACTTTAAATGTTTCAGTCATCAGTAAAGGCAGAATTTTTTTTTCCCCATGACACCTGATTACATTTGCAAACTAATGTTTCTACTATAAATGGGTTAAGTTTCTACCATCACAATTGCTGTTGCCAGCTTCTAATTAATTATCAATAGTTGAAACAAAGAAAAAGTAGTCACTTAATTTTTAAGTGCAGGTACTGTGATTTCTCTAAAATTCTATTCTCAATCAAAACAACAGTGATTTGTAGTTGTGCTTATGGAGTTTTTTTCTAATCAGAATTTAGATAGACCAGACCTTAATATCTTACTGATGCTTGAGAGAACTTTAAACAGTGTTCCAATAGAGAAGATTCATTAAGAAACTATTTTGTAAGAAGGAGATGATTTTACAATTAACGTGGAGCTAGAAAACTCTAGTGCAACTGCAGCCCTAAGACAGGTTTCTTACAGATTGGCCTACTCACAACCTAAGTGTTTGAACAAACTTTTCATATGTTGTAATATCACAGAAAAAGCATTTTGTCACTTTTTAGATTGTATCTTTTAGTAACTTCAGTTGGTCCTTTATTTTAAAATACGTGTTTACAGTCTGTGCTGCCCTCCAGGTTAAACATACTACTGGTAAGCTGCTGCGGACAGTGACAAGTTTCAAATTTAGCTTATTTATGTTGTGGTCATGTCACCATCTATTTTGTTGTTGTTGGAAACACAATGCTTGCTTTTTGTGGTTGGATTTGTTGTTGTGTTTTTTTAATCTTTCTGGAATTTAATAATAAGCAAAAAAATTTTGTTAGGATTTCACAATTTTTTCTGGGTCTTGATTCTTGAATCTTTACTCTGCTCTAGATAGTGGTAAATTAGGAAGAAATGTTTTCCACAGTTGACTGTTTGTGAAAACAGTCATGAGAACAGGAAAGTTTCATCGCAACATTCACATTGTTCAGTGTAATGAATATAATGCAACTCAATCTGAGTTTTAATAAGAAGCTCATTCTCCACATCAGCTACCAAGCCTGATTAATTGTTAGCATTTCTCTACTTCCTTCACATTGTCAATTAGCTTCTCTTTGGTGTGTTCTCTGTGCTCAGTGCTATACCAAGCTTTAAATGAGACCAGTTGTATTTCACATAAGAATGAAACATCTTTGGTTTTCTGTGAATGACTTAGTAAAATAGCAAAATCAAAGGCTTGTTGAGATCTCAAGGTCAGTTTGAGACTTCATAGCGGTATGTGATGATTCAGCTTAGATTGCTTTGGTGACCATCCTAGTCAATCTAAGGTTAAAAATTCCAAGATGATAAGATGGCCTTTGTTTTTAAAGTACATCTCCCTGTGTTTCTACTTTTATTTCCTAAGTAGTGACCAAACATGCTGTAGCTATTGTGGGAAAATAGGTGAAGGCAAGAGCATTTGAAACCACACACTGTGCTTGTCATAATACTGCTTCTTTTTGCCCTGAGATGGTAGTTGAAAAAGAAAAATTGGTTGGTTGGTTTTGGGCGGGGGGAGTGGGGGTGGTGGTTTGTTGGGTGTTTTTGGTGGTTTGTTTTTTGAACAGAAAGATTTTTTTTCAAGGATTTCTTTTTGTATGCTTTGAAAGAAAACATCAACTTCTGCTGAGAGACGTATGTTCACAGTTGTAGTAGGGTGCTTGCACAGTTAAATTCAGCTGGGCTACAATTAACCTTAAAAGCAGTGAACCAGACATGCTCATGGAACACTTCCACAGCTTAGTGTCTAATGATTGATCAATAGTTGCATTTATGTGAACCTGGGTTTATTTGGCATCTCTGTAAAGATCATTGTTATTCTAAAATTCTCCACGTTATCAGGACAGCTGATGAATAGTCACTTCACATTGCTTAATTCCTTGTGGAAAGCAGGTTCTCTTGCTGGCTGAATGTGTTTGTGGGTTTTCAAGCTCTCCTGCTGTTTGTTGTATATGGTTTCAAGAAAAAGGAATTTTCCTTTTTTTGTCTTGCTGTTCCTATGCTTGTGGGACACCTTAGGTATGGGCTGTGATGACAAAATGAGAAGTAGTCTTCACTCCTTGTTTGGTTGGCATGAACCTTTCAATTGAGATGACTTTTGTAAAGAACCCTTCATGGCTGTTCAAGATTTAAGCATTCTGTACCAATGACCAAGGCACTTCTGTCCCTTTGTGCGCAAATTATTTCAGTTCGCAATGTTTTATAAATTATATGATTGTTACGGAGACCTAAATATAAAATACAGCAACACAACGTGTGTTGAAAAAAAAGGGTTCTTTTCCTTCACACTTGGCTTCTTCAAAAGCCTGACAGTATCTCAGAAATAGGACTCTTGGTTACATTAAGCTTTAGCCAGAGTAATTGTTTATATTTCCAAGATGTATACCCAACCTAAAAGAACTAAGAGAGTTGAATGGCCCCACACTGATATGTGTATTCACAGCCATAAAGATTTCTGAGGTGAGGGTTGTTACACATAGTGGAGTTTTAGTGAGGTCACAATGAATCAGATTTGTGACTTCAGACCAGCCTCTGTTGTTCACTGTGACTCTACTGATGTGCTGGGAAGAAGCAGAATAATTATCCTGGTTTTTGTTTAAACACCTCTAGAATTCACGAGAGTAGCAGAATGTTAATCAAAGCAGAGGATGATGTCCAAACTTAATATGTATTTCAAGTGATCAAACAGAAAGAGTTTTGTCCAGCTGAGTTGCAGAACTGTATTTTAAATGTACCTGGTTGTGATATGTTGAATAACAAGACGGAACTTTACTTCACCTCTGGTGAAAGCATCTGTGTAGTACATCGGTGTTCATGTAGCTGAACATACAGAGTTACTGGATAGCCCATGGCGGTCTTTTGCAAAAGCAGATAATGATAATATTACTGGTGACAAAGTCTAATTGCTTCTGTATTATAAAGTAAAGTAGTGCATGATAACTTTTAAAGTCTCAAGCAGACACAGAGTTAGGCAAGGTTGTTACAGAGAAGTGCTATCTTTCATTAGATAGATGTGGTTGGAGGAAATAGATGAGATTTGGATAGTAGCAGGGCTTGCTGGAAAGGCCCTTGCCTAAGGTGAGACTCGTGGTAAAACCTGTAGTGCCTCTGCTGTGCTTCTGTAGGAGGGCCCACACTTCACCCGCGGTGCAGTAAAACACACACCTCCTGGTAAGCAGAGCCTCAGCCTTAGTCACTGGGGTAGAGTACTATTTTAAGCTCTCCTGGAAGGTTTCCTCCTGGATTCCTCCCTTCCCCACTGTTGGTTCTTATATTTTTCATCTTAACCCAATGCTCAAGCAGAAAGTAATAGAAAAATAAAGTAGAACATCTTCTACTTGTCTTCAAGAAACCTTTTTTTTTTTTTTTTTTTTTTTTTTTTGGAAGGGAAAAGGCAATTTATTTGTAATCGTAAGTTTATTACATAGATAACTTCTTGTATTCAGTCCCTCAAAAATTTGACCAATTTTATTTTAAACCTGGTGCTAGTCTATAACCTGCCATCACATCAGCTCTATCCTTACATACCCAATATCCATCTTTCCAAGATTCACATTGACACCGTTGATTAATTTGCTGGTCATTAAACCCCTGCAATTTGCTATAAATTCACATTCTGGCTCCCCCCCCCCCCCCTTGTTTTCTCCCCCATTTTGCTTACTAATGTGCTTTTGTGCTGGAGCTTGGCATACTCATTGCCAGCTTCCTTATGCTTCTCACTCTTTCTGGGACCTTTTCCAGTTTTGCTCATTTAATGACATAAGCAAACCCAATACAAAGCTTTATAAAAGCCATGTAGTTGTACCTCCTGTTTATCCTTCAAGTAATACCCTTCTGCATGAATCCCACGGAGCAGTTTCATGTGGGAATAATCTGAATTGTAAAGCTAAAGGGAGTGAAAAAATTCTTTGCTGTGGGTGGGCTGGGAAGATGTGTTTCTGTGTTGGGGGTTCTTTCAAATATTAGCAAAAATGGTTATTACTACTTGAAATATTCATCAGTTAGACCATATTTTCCTCCTCCTATCTTTCCTTCTCTCCACTCCGGTAAAGTTATTGGGCTTTCCTCTCTCAGATACCAGCAGAGAGTAACCAGAGCTTCATAGTGATTGCTTAGACAAGACATAGAGTTTTATCATGTTCTCTGAGAGATTTTCTCCATACGCTCAGATACGTGAGGAATTTAATGGCTGAGAGTTGCAGAGCTGGAGAAGGGGAGGGTAGGTTGTAGTGCAGGCCATGTAGCAGCAGTGTAAATTACTTGTGCTTAAACAGTAAATATCTGAAATTCCTTTTGAGAGTGCATGCTTGGCTTCAGTCATGTGTAAGTATCTTTCTGCTTCTTAGATGTTTGTCTTCACTTAAAATAAGTAGAGGCATAGCTCAGAAATTCAGAGAATCTTATGTGTTGAGAGGAGTGTTGTTTTTGCTGTGGAAATTACCTTAGTCAGTGAAATGCTACATTGAGCTTTTACAGAGGATATGGTTGTTTTCCACAAATGGATTACATGTGTAATGTATTTACTCATATCTCATTCCAGATAATATTATTGATTTGAGGTAATATAATTCTTTAAAGCATTTGGGGTTTTATTTAGTAATTTTTTTCCAACAGCAATCTGTTTTTCTTCCCCCTGCCATTATAGAAGGACACTCTACTGGTGTTTTAAAAAAAAAAATTAAAGGATGTCTTTACTTGATGGAGGATTGAAATAGTATTTTTTCTTCAAGAATAGACTTTTTCTTTATGATAAGGCTCCCAAAGGAGTAGCATTTTTAATCACTCAATGCAATGAAATAGAACAGTATTAACAATATTTTCTGTATCTGAGTAGTCTTTAGCAGACATACCTATGTATAATAGCCTTTCAAATTTGTTTTTCTTAATTTGATATTAAATGAAAAAAACTGCCTGCTGTTTTGACTTCTTTCTTCCAGTGATAGATAGAAGACGAACAAAGAAAATTTATGAAATCCCTTCACAGTGTAACTCTTGCTCCATCTACTGCAGAGTCCAGTGAAATCTTATCCTCAAACCTGGTATGAGCAATGAGGGTTGAGCTAATATAGATGCTGGAATTAGTCAGTGGAAGACATAATTATCATCAGAGAATGCATGCCTCCAGCAGTGTTTGTAGTCAGGCTAAGGGAAATCTAATCCCAGAGCCTGTGCAAAGTAGACTGATAAAATTGCATTTAAAGGTCCTTCTGAAGGAAGCTATTCTTGCTCATCAGTGATTGCAGAAGTATAGTGCTCATATAAAAGTCAAGTTTGATGTTTCCTAAATACTACAAGGTAACATATTATTATTGCTGCTGTTGTTATTAGTTTTTTGTGTGACCTTATGTAAAACTTTATATTTTGGTATTGTGTACAAGGTTTTTCCCCATTACTCAATAAATTAATTTCCTAGTGGTGTGTAAAATTATTTTCAACTGAGAGGTGTCAATCCTTCTGGAGTGGTGTAGAAGAGACAAAGTGGACTACTCTATCCATCTGTTTGTTTTCATTACCTTCACAAAATAATTACTAACCTGAAGAAGCTGAATTAAATGCAGCACTTAAGTATTAGATTTGAGTTACGATCAAGTGAAATGTTAATGGTGTATCAGCCATTTTCCTGATATTGTCTTGATGTAATTGAAGATTAAACTTGGCGAGTGGCAGACAGAGGAAGGGAAGAAATCAGACTGGGAGACCGTCAAGTTTATTGCCTGGTAGAAGAGTTATATATTGGAGTTAAGTATACCTCCAGATGGCTTCCTCTAAAGTATACCTTCCAGATGCCTTTCTCTAAAACTATTCCTAATTTCAGGTCACCTGTTGGATCATAGGAAGGTGATCAGTAGAAAATGAATAGATTCTTTAACTGTTTGATGGAAAGAGGAAAATATTTAATAGAGTAGTTGTCATCCCCAGAGGTTGGGAGCATTCTAGTTAGTTTTGTAAATTAAGGAAAAAAAAATTGAGTACCCACCAAGCCTGTGATAATTCAGGGATTGCAGTGCTGCATAAAAGGATATGTGATCATCTCTTCTACCATGCTGTGGCTTTCCTCATCTTTTAAGAGGCAAGGAACATTTTTGCACTGTGGGTGGGAGAAGGACCCTTGGAACATTGGTGGTGGAAGAGAGAACAAAACATGGCTGGCAGCTCATCTACGGATTTGGGAAAATTCAGTTGTGTCCAGTTGAAATCTGCTTAGGGATGACTTTCCTTTAAGGTTTGGGGACAAATTCCCAGTTTCCAGTAGGGAGGTTAGTATAATCCCTATCACCTGTTACTTTGCCCTCAGGTCCCCATGACTTCCTCTGCTTTTATGATTTTCCTTTCCTTGAGACTGAATCAAATTAAGTCCTGTTTTGATATGAGACAGTATCTGATTCTGTAAGGCACTTCAGCTGGGGATTTCCAGGCCTGCTGCTCTAGTATTATCTAAACTGTTTGGATGTCCAGCTGAGGACAGAATCGAGAGTTGCCTGTGCCAATGGTGGGCTGGAGGCTGCTGTTTCTGCTACTGGTTATTTGGTGTGTTCCACCATCTAGATAAAGAAGTCTGAAATGTCCAGTTTTTACAGGCTGCAGTCTGGGCTGCTCTGTAAAGCTGGGGATCTGGGATTCCTCATCCACAGATTGTCAAGGACTCTATAGAAGGTCATACATCTTTTTTCTTACTGTTGGATTGGCTGCTTATTTCAATGACTGTTTATTTTGAAACCATACTAGATTTGTTCAAACCTCTAATCACAGATTATCTGGCTTGTCTTATTAAGATTTACCTATATATATGTGTGCATCATTTCTTCCACATTTTCCTAACTTGTTATTTTAATGGTCTGGGTAAATGCAGTATCTGCTGTTTTTAATATTTGCTTTGCAGCCTATTTTTTTTCCTTTTACTTCCTTAGCCAAATTATGTTACGTGGTCTATTAATTTTGTTTTGTTCATTCTTTTTCTTGTGCTTAATTTTTTTATATCTCAGTCACAATCCATGGTTTGAATTCAGCACATTGACATCTATCTGCTGTATGTGTGTGGTTGTAAGTATTAATTATCTACTGTATCACTGTATCTTCCAGTTTAAAACAGCTAAAGAAACATTTTCTTTTTTACAACTATATTGCATACTTTGCAAAATCTTTGAGGAATATTGCTGCTGTTTGCTTTTTGCCATGTAGCAATTTAGCTTCCTGGTTGCACATATTTCTGGAGTGCTACATTGCAGTAGTTTGTGATTGTCAATAATTGGAGCCCAAAGGTTAAAACGGGGTGGTTGCACGAGTTTAGGAGCAAGGGGCTCTGTGGGTATTGTAGTCTGAGCTCTGTGAAAAATGCACTCTTTGATCTTAAGATAGGAGCTGGTCCAAGGGCCAGATGCTGTTTGGACAGCTTTAAGTTAAGCATAAATCTGTGCAAGGCTGGGAATATATTTGCTAAGTTGAGATGTGGTATAGCATTATCCAGATAAAGGTAAATAATTACTACCGCTCAACTGAGGAAATTTTATTTGATCTGTTAATTAACACCTAGTGAAAAACAAGGTAGAGAGCACTCAGCAGAAGACTCTCTTCACTTTGCTATTTGTTTTGAGTTCACCATGTCCCTGCCAGTCGACTGGGATACATTGTCACAGTCTTGCTCTGCTGTAAAGCATAGTCGGTCTTCTGAAAGTTTATGAACTAAGTTTAGCAGTGTCCTTACAGCTTTATCTGCATCTCCCACCATCAGGTCACGCTCTGCAAGCTTGTTCTCAGGAGACAAAACTCTTGTAACTGAATGCTGCTTGGCTGCAGGCTTGTTGGTAGAAATGTCCATGCTGGCTAAGATGATTCCTCCTCTTAGGAAGGTGTTCTGTTTTTTTTGTTACTCCTCAGTCAAGCTTATGTTTATGAATGAACCTTATGCTTATGAAAAGAAAATACACGTCTGCAGAATGCTGGGTCCGATAAGATTATGGCTTAAATATGAAAACCACATATCCTTGGCAGATGTGGTCCATTAGGCCATCTGCAGCTCAGTCTTCTGAGGCAAGACTTGTTACTGACAGTGGAAGTCCTTGGCTGCAGAGCAGTGGACCAGCACATACTATCAATCAAGCCTTGAAGGTGGAAAAACTAAACTGGTATGCTCTAGTGCAAGAGGCCATGAAAGTGCTCTTCAGGTCAGATAGGATTCCCTGCCCCTCCCTTGAAGGCTCTGAGGAAGGGCTTGAGATAGGCCTTGTTAATCTGCTGTAGTTCCATGCTTTCTATTCCCCTCGTTTGTCTAGGCAACAAGTTAATTTTGAGAATTATTTCTAGTTACATTTATTTTGTATATACTATATTATACGAAAGGAATTGTTAAGATGAGTTTCTGTACTCTTTAGATTAGGCTTCCAATATCCCTAAAAGGAGCACAGCAAGAGAATATGGGAAAATCATACTGAACATTGGGTAATGTTCAGTAACATTCAATAATGAACATTGGGCATTTGAAACAGAGCTTGATGTGATCCTCAAGCATTGCAGAGTCTAGCGTTGCCCAAGAAGTTTCTTTTCTAGGACGTGCACATCAGTCAGTAGGTACTGCTATCAGGTTGGATATTTTAATTGGTCATCTCATCACTTTTTAGGAGCTGGCTTTACTTCAGAAAGTTAATAGGACCTTGAGGTAAAATAGTCTTCAAAATGAGATGGTGATCTGTCTTGATGAATTCATCATTGGATACACTGGATGAATCCAGTAATGGGGATATAAAGGCTTCAGAAATACTGTCCAGCTTGCTGGAAGAGGAACTTTCTCTTTTGTGTAGCAAAGTGTTGGGATGCTTTCCCCACTCATGTCATCCCTAAAGGGGAGCTTCTTAAGCTCACAATGTGTGCTCTTCTGAGGTTAAATAACATGAGTAAGCAAGCCTGTTTACTTGTTTGTGGGATTGTTTTCGTTGGTTTGGGTTTTTTTTGTGTTTTGGGGGACTTGTGTTGTGTTGGTTTTGGTTCTTTTCTGAGTCCTTGTGTGTTTTTACCTTGTTGTGGAATAGGAATAAGTATCTCCTAGCTAAAGTTTCACTACTGGTGTCAATTTGCCTTTGGATTATCAAGAAAAGTAGTGTGATCAATTTTCTTTTCCATGTTGTTCCTGTCCTGATAGCACAGTTCCACGAGAGTTTAGCATAGAGCTGATGTGATCCCATCTTCCAGTGCTGGGTGTTGCCTTTTGTCCTTGTGCCTGTGCTGCTGCTGGGGAGGTGTCAGGGGGTGCCTGTGCTCAGGCAGCTGGAGGTGACTCTGGCAGCAGAGTTACAAGGGTTTGTCTGGCTCAGCTGTCTGTCTGTCCTGCTCCCCCAGCAGCAGTGGGGTTGTAGGGGTGTGTGGGCATGGGAGCAGCATTGGATCTGCTTCAGCAGCCATCATACCACACAGGGACTTACCCAGAGTTGTTGTAGGTATGCAGCGGATGAGGAAAACATGCCCATTTCATAAACTTTGAGAGGAAGAATGAATTGCAATTCAGAACCTGGTCCCAATTAGTTGCTGTATCCTTTCCTTCTGTAGAAAAGCTTCAGCTGGGCCAGAAGAGTGGTTGTTTGATCCTGAGTGTCAGGCATGCTTCACACTCTAGTCTGGTTGCTCTTTTGTGAGTAAACCTTGCCTCCTCCTGCTGTTGTCCTCGTCTGGAGGCAAGCCTCAAGTTTCCAGATTGGAGTCTCTAGAACTTTAGAAACAGCCCTTTCCCCTCAGTTTTGAAGTCTGATACTAAAGCATTTTCTATTTCTTGAGCCCTGCAAATGTTTGAGAAGCTCCATGTGCTTGACGTGATCCTGAACTGTAAGTTGTTTCATGTCTTCCTTCTGCCTTTCATCAGGCCGATTGAAAAGACCTGGCTGCATCATTTATAAGTGCCATAAAAACTCCCACCGGTTTCCTTTGCCAGAAGTTTCGCTTTCTGGGTGTGTTCCTGTTCTCGTTTGGTTGGTTCAATTAACAACCAACATTTGCATTTAGTTTTCTTTTTGTTTCACAGGAGATTTCTGAGCAAACTGTGGGTGCTGTGGCATTCAGAATCAGTAGTGCCCTGCAGCTGCCTGGGCTTCCAAGTGCTGGCAGGATATTCTGGGAGAGATGGGAATGCTCCCTGGGAGCTCTGTGCTGGCTGGTTTGAAGATCTCATGAAATAAGTCGAAAAAGATTGGCAAGGTTAAACTGCTCACCTCCTGAGGAAAGAGCAATGGCTGGCAAGAAATGTTGAAAGAACTCTTGTCTGTGAAGGACTGTGTTTAGATGTGTCCAGGAGGCTTCAGGAATAGTCTTGCTACTTCCTTCACTTTGCCATAAGTGCTTTCCTTCAAAAAAATTTTGTGTTAGGTTCATGGGGGAGGGACATTTGACATTTTATTTTGACAAGATAGGAAATGTTTTGCTCTCTTGTTTGATAGGGCTGATCATAGTTTCCAGTACTGTATGAAATGACAAGAAGGAGTAAACAAGAGGATTTTACAAGAACTTTTGGTTTTTTTCCCACTCATGTTGGTTTTACCTGTGGTTTACTGTAGCAGCTTTTTAGCTGGCTTGTCTCAATTTTCATGGTGCTACAGGGAGGGTTCAGTTTTGTCCTAGCAATTAATGGAGATGATATGGGCTGTCTGTCCTGAACTAGGCCTGGAAAATCTTGTTTGTATGTTTGGGATGAGTCAGGAAGGAAAGTGCCAGGTTGAAATAACTGTGCCAATTCTGAGTGAAATGGAACAAAGGCAGGAAGGTCCTGTTCTGCTGCACCTGCATGCCTCGCCAGGCTGAGGGCTTCAGGCCCAGGGAGAGGAGGATACATGTTAGCTGGGTTCAGGTTACAAGACCTGATTTCATGCTGTGGAGGTATTTGTTTTTCTGAACTGTTTTGGCTGTCATCTTGGGGGTAGACCAGCACATTTTTAAGGTTTTTTTATCCATCAAATAAAAAGAATCCATAATTCCATGTGATAATGAACTCCACCCTTCCATATGATGTTACTGCAGTGTTTAAAAAAAAGAAGGGAATGAGCATACTATATCATGCACAGGATTAATACAGTTGGTGTAACCATATCCAAATTAGAATTATTCTAAAGATCCTTTAGGATGAACTCCCGAAACTCTTCAGCTGTGTCTAGTTCTGCGCTGGTAGATCATGGGATGTTTTCTTTCGTAGATTGCTTCAAGTATGGAACTGTAAACATTGCATCCTGTGTAGCTTGAGATGAGAAAAACAATTCTGTCTCAAAGTTGGCAAACTTACTTCTGTATGTCTCACATAGATCTGCATATGTTGAGCACTTAAAAGACAAACAACAAAATCCCAAACAAAACAAAAAACACCAGCAAAATTTCCATGGGGCCTAGATCCCATCGTTACAAGCACAGATTAAGATGTACTCAATGCTCAGCATAAGTTTACCTGTCACATGTGTGCATGTCTACTTTTAGAAAGGGAACACTATTTGTCTATTGGCATTGGGGGATTTTGTTTCACCATGCAGTAGAAACGCTTTCCTGTTACCATTGAAGTTGTCTTTGTGCGATACACACTATTACAACTGTGAAGAAAAGGGAAAAGATGCAAAAATAAAATGAGTAAGTTATTTTGTTTAGTCTCTCTTGGTGCTGTATAGTTTAGGGGGTTTTAGGAAGTTGTATAAAGTGCTTTTCACAGTTGCAGCATCAGTTAATGAAATTTTTGCGTATCCTTGACTCTGGCCAGCTTTATTCAAATTGTTGTATCTTATAGCTGATAGATTAAAGCTATTCTAGAAGATCATGTCTGGCATTTTTACATATTATATAAGTGATCTAAAGAGAAGGATGCACATTCACTTGTGTTTGATTGTTTTCTTCTTGCAGTTTTGGAAAGTGTGCATGAGCAGGCACAGGAGATGTGTACATTCTACATTTTGTCACAGTTTTGTCTATTTCTCTTCTTTGCCAGCCATGCGCTGATCTTGGTATCTGATTTAAAAACTGTGACTACTTCTTTCCTCACTCCGTTGTTGTTGATGTTGTTTTGGTTTTTCTGAGCTGAGTTCTGCATATTATCCCCTCTTTCAGTGAGGAAGGTTGGTTGCTTTGCATTTTGATGGTTTTTTTAATAGCAAAGTTTCTGTCATGCATTCACAATCTAGTACACGTTTAATTGCTGTTAAGAAATTATGAAAAAAAAATCATGTGCACGTACATTCAGTCTTTTAAATTGCCCCTTCCAAAGAAATTCTTCTTCACATGTCTGAGAGGAAAAATTAGTGCTCTATTACTGACATAAACTGAGTATATCAGGAGTTATGTTTATGGTGTACTAGTGAAGGAATGTTTCCCATTGCATTATACATTTATTAAGAGCAAAACTGTTGCAGATCAGAGCTCTTTAGAAGACTGTCTTCTGGACCCTTCAGATTCCCTCTGTCTGGGCCAGCTATTTTGAAAAATATTTGCATATTTTCAAAATATGACAGCTAGTACAAATGCTCATGTATATGGCACATGCTTGGAAATGGTAGGAGTTAGGAATATAAAAATCAGCTGCAAGATACTTACGTCCAGGACAAGATAGAAAATACTGAGAGAAAAGTGTGATCATTTGCCTTTTCTGGAACAGCATACACAGACTTTGCTTCCATGGGCTGACTCTACCAAGGAATTTGCCTTGTGAGAAATCAAGATGGGGAAAATTCAGGACCAAGAGGTTTGTTTAATCAGGCAAGGTGTATTTGTAGCCAGATTGATGTGTGGAAATTACCCTCCTACTATGAAGGACTATAGAGACCTTCAGTGTTGATTGAGAAAGGTCGTGTGGACTGGTGACTGGAATGGTTGGGGGAAATTCTTAAGACCAAGCTGTAGCAGCAGTTAATATAAGTGATGATGTAAGTTTGATTACAGTGTGTAATCCCTGAGTACTTCCCCAGTGGCTCGTAAGTGGCTAAAGGATGCTGAAGATGTACAGTAGTGAAACCCACACTTTGTACCTACTTGGTGGGGTTAGTTCTTCTGCACTTCCTTAAGGATGATGTGTCTGGCCGTTGGGTCATCTTGCTTTGGCAAAGTTACCTTGGGTAAACAAAGAAAATGATAGCTTTGAGAAGCAGTGGGTCAGGCTAACTCTCTTGTGGTCTTACTGCCCTTGGCTTTCTGTAACAACCCTGATGGAACATGTCAGAAACAGACTTAGTATAGGGCAGTAAGTGTTAATCGAGCTCTCGTCTGTTACAATTTAAAATTGAATGGTAGAAATAGTATTTCGAGATTCCTGAAAAGGTGGATTTTGTTTTGCTTGAGTTATTTTCTTATTTTAAAATACTTCACTTACGTGCAAAATACCTAAGTGCTTAATAAACTGTTTCAGCTCTAAACTTGTTACTGCTTCACCTTGTTTTTATTTAAAATTGCATTTTATTTTAAGAAGCATCTAATTTTATGTGTTTATTTCTAGAGACTTTATTTTGCACTGACATAAATTGAATATATTGAGTCATGTTTATGATGTGCTAGTAAGGTAGTATTTTCCACATTTTTCAGAGAGATATACATATAAAATCAGGGTATCTATTGAAATAACAGAATATGTAATTAAAATCCTGTGTGGGAAATGCAGCTTGTTTTTAGATGACAGTGAACTTCAAGGAGAGTGTTGGTTTTTACAGCCCCCTTGTTTCCAGCACCCTGAAAAATTTCTCAGAATTTAGAGATTGTTCTACTGAAATGGCATTTTAAATAGCCACATAGTAGCTGATGCATAATGAATGAACATATTGTAATGGACCAGAAGGATCTGAAAACTATGTAGCCTGGCCTTCTAGACAGTGTGGATGTTGCATTCTTCCGTGGAATTCAGCTTTAGTATTCTTTGGAAATAATCTCTGAGATACTGTGATTTGACCTTGATTTTTATTTTCTTTCAACTTCTTTATCTTTTGTTTCAATTTCACTGAATGTTGATTTCCAGAAATTGATGATAAGTTTCTACTTTAAATTCTTCTCTACCTTCCAACAATAGCAAGCAGTTCATGTGTAGAAAAGAGGCCCATTGCAAGAATAATTTGAATTTCATTCAGTGCTGTTCATATTCAGAAACTGTATATATTTATTTATGTGTGGCTCACAAACTAGGAAATTTGACCTTCTTTATGCATGATTTCTGTCATCCTTGGGCATAGCTGGAGAGACTGGTTGGTTGACTCTGAAGAGAATCTGTTCGAGAAGGAATAATTAGGAACCATCCAGAGCAGATTAGTTTTTCTGTCACAAAAAGACCAAAATCCAGAATCATCATAACATGAACCTTGTTACTTTTTTTTTTTTTCCTCTTCAGGTTTGGTACTGTTATACTGTCATTTTGATTAAATAATGTTTTCCCTGTTCAATCTGCATTAAAATGATCTGTTCTGTGAAGACATCTTCCTCTTTACCCATGGCATTGGTGGAGTCTGTCCAGCTGTTTCTCTGAGATATCTTCTGGTATCTGCTGGGAGTAGGCTAGTCCTGTGAAACATATGAAATTGGCAACTGGTATTAGGATTGCTAATGCTTCTGGTAGGCATCGTATTTCCTGTAGTGAAGATCTAATTCAGTGAGTAAAGAGGCTCAAAGTCTTCTAAAACTTGTGTGTGTAGCACAGTGCTGTAGCCCTGGATGGGGTTCTAAGTAGAGCTGAAGTATTCATTGTTAGCACATACAGATACTGATTTTGCAGGGTGTATTTTTAGGGGAGACTTTTCTTTGGGCTGTGGTTTATCACATGTGGGACTGGTGTCAGATACTAAAGGAATGTTTCAAAGCCTTTTTGGCCTGGAGCTGCCCTTCTGATCTTCTCTTTCGAAGTCCACAGAAATTATTTAAATGATGTATTTCTAAAAAATAAATACTCTTACTAGCGTGTTATTTCACAGCTGAATAAATTTGTCTGATATACAAAATCTAAACATGCCTGGCTCGCTTGGTTCTCCAGTAATTTGGACAACAGTTTAGCAGTGGGAGTGCAGTAGTATATTACAGAAGGACTCGTGCAATGAAGAAAACAAACAGAATTATATTTAGGGCTGTTCTCTTGGCTGTAGTGAATAATTAATAATGCTGGAGGTGATGTAAGCAGGGTTGTGCTACATTTGGGAAGAACATTCTGGTTGTGGTATACTCCTTGTTTTTTCCGGTCGTGTTGCAGCTGTTTGCTCCTTTCCCCAATTCCACTACTGCTTGTGTCCTGTTATCTTGCCTGGTTCAGTAGGACTGCCTGTAAGCCCGAGTGTTTACAGGAGGGGATTGACTTCAGTCTCCAGCAAATGCACACTGAAGCTGGAAGTACTGCTTTGAATTCTGGTTGTATGTGAAAATAATTCCATAAGGAATGATGGATGAGATCAGCCCAGCATTAGGTTGGGTATTGGGAGAAGCAGTAAAACTCCAGCTACCCTCAGACTGCTTTCAGCTTAAAGTCAGGGATCTAGGAACTGGCTTGTTAGTGCTCTGTACAAAAATAAAAATATTTTTAATTGAGGCGGTCAGTAATGGAAAATATTCAGGTGTTGGTGCTTTATGCTTAGCTGGGAAGTGAGCATTCCTTTCTGCTACAAATCTAAAAAGTGCTCTGGGAAGACACTCTTTCTACCTCTAGTATTTGCCAGCCTTCAAAGTCTGTAACTTAAAAGATTAGTAGCTTAATTTTACCTGTTAAACATTTGTACCCATCTGCCACTCTTAGAAAGTATTTGAAATACTGAAACACTTAGCACTCCTTTGACATTTTTCATTACTTTGGTTTCTCCTTGGAACAATTCCAAGCCCCATCTGTAACTTGCCCCTTATATACTTGGATGTTAGAGTATGGAAGCACTGCAGATTTCAGTGACTAACATTTAATGTGGGATGATGTGTTGGCATGCATTAAAAATAACTTCCTTTTAGTTCTTCAGACTTTTGAGATTTAAAATATTTTATGCAATCTCATGGAGTTTTAAAGAATAATTATTTTTAAATAAAGATGTAGATAGTTTGCTACTTGAATAAGAACTTAAAAAGATACAAACATGTTTGGGGAACAAAGCTTACTTGAAAATGTCATTTGACTGAAGAAAGTTAAAAAAAGAGTGAAACCTTGTTTCCAAATATGCCGAGGTACAAGTATATTTTGTACAAGGTACAGAGTATTTTTAAAAGACTAACTTTGATTATGATTAGACAAATTTATCTGCAGCATTGAGCTGTGCTGTGTGGTTTGGCATGTTTAAAAAAAGTCTATAATGGTTTGTAGATTACTGCCTAGGTATCTAGTTTTGCTTTTGGGGCTGGTAAAATCTTTCTGCAGACTTTTTTTCATGAGAAATGTATTGAGCTCTGCCCGAAGGCAGAATTCTCTCCTTAGGCTGCCACCCAGACTTATCAGTTACATTGTAGAAGTTAAATAAATTACTCCCCTGAACATCTTTTTTATGCTTGTGGTTGCAATTGTCTAAAATCCAAGTAGCTAAATTCCCAACTATTTTGCCTGCCTTGCAGCACACCTCTGTGGATGGATACACTGAACCACACATCCAGCCTATCAAGTCCAGTAGCAGACAAAACATCCCCCGATGTAGGAACTCCATCACATCCACAAATGAAGAGCATCCTCACATTGGAAATTATCGCTTACTGAAAACAATAGGAAAAGGAAATTTTGCCAAAGTGAAGCTGGCAAGGCATGTGCTTACTGGAAGAGAGGTAAGCCTTGGAAGAAAAAAAAAAAAGGCTGATGGTCTGATTTGTTTTCTTTTACTATCTTTACAATAAGTACTTCTTCTAGAGGGCTGTTTCAGGATATAGAAGAGGTTACCTGACATGCCTGAGTTTCCACCTAACCAGCCACCTGCCCCCTTTTTAAAATACAGCTTCTTGGTGAAAGGATCAAAATGTTTGTTGTGCATCAAACAGTATTTTGGAGCTGGGAAGGTGTCTGTTCATCCCTAAGCATTTCTAAAACTGAAGAGAAATGTATTGGTAGGCAAATTTCATTGATATTGGTGATCTGTTAGTAGATAAATCTTGTGTTTGGAGGGCCTGGACAGTTTAACAGTGGACAAGATAATGTCATTCAGTCCAAACGCAGACAGAAGTATAAAACTGATTCCTCTGGTGGAATCAAAGTGGCAAAGTTCCAAGCTCCTGCTGGTAAATATTAATAGGTACAGAGAATTTTGCTTGCTGAGATGTATAGAAGTAAACCCACATGCATGTTTTAGAGGTGCAATATATTTTTGTTCAAACCTTCTTCTGAGTTTACTAATTCATAGTTGTTTTGGTTTTTTCCCAAGGTTGCTGTGAAAATAATAGATAAAACCCAGCTAAATCCTACTAGCCTGCAAAAGGTAAGAATAGACCATAACATCTGAAATTGTGTAAATGGGTGAATTATGATCCTTTATTTACTTGACAGAAATATTTGATCCCCTTATCTTGCTAAACAACATTTTTGTGTGTGACCTTGGGAGAGCATGGTCTCCCTGCTATAATGTGCACATACATTTGTCTGAGGGCAGTGACTCCATGTGGTTCCTATCTGAGCTTTGTTGTTTTTGCTCTTCCTTCCTTCTCTAGCTTTCCTCTTTGCCAACAGTAACATTTCTTTCCAATTAGGTATACAAACAGTTTGTCTACATGCTAAACCAAGATTTAATGTTGTAAAGGATGGTATTTTTCTTGGATTTTTTTCTTTAATGTAGTAATTGGTTTTTTGTGGACTTAGAGTACCAACTTCTATTGCTTTAATGGGTTTTTCTGCATTTGGCTTTGTACTCTTTCAACTTTAATAAAATATTTTCCAAACTCAGGGGACCTGTGGCAATTAGTTTTTGTGCACAGAATTGACAAAATGAGTGATTATAATCAAAACAGTGTTGTTTATGCCTGTAGATAGAAATTCAGAAGTCTTTCATAGTCATTGTGATAAGGGTTTTATCAAAACCCTGGGGATTTTTGTTTGGTTTGGATTTTTACTATTTAACTCTGCGCATGTTTTGTTGTGGCTGCAGCACAGAAATGTATTGGAGGATGCCCATTATAAAAACTGGGGGTATTTTCTGTTTACAAATACCAGACTGCTGCTGTCTGCACCTGTAGAAATGAGAGAAAAAGGCCAGGGCTTACTGCTGTTCTTTTATCTCTGGCTGTTGTTACAATTTATTTTATTGTGTAACTTTGGTTATGGAGAGTTACAAACAGTTTGGCTTTAATTTCTAATTTTCTTCGGGGTTTTTTTTTCGGGTGTGTTTTTTTGTGGGTGTTTTTTTTTTTTTTTTTTGGTTTTTTTTTTTTTTTTTTTTTGGTTTTTTTTTTTTTTACTTAATTTGCTTTAATGTCTCCTTTTGTAGTACTTGAGTGTGAGTTCTGGATTTTTATTTGTTTTTAATTCAGCCTGCTGTGCAGTCCATGCAGAATCTTTGCTGTTAAGTCCTATATCCTATATTAAGCAAATCTCTTTGCTAATATTTGAGCTAGAGAGGAGGGACCCACAGAGGCAGTGTGTGACAGAGCATACTGTGGAAATCCTGTGCTGCTCATGCAGGTTATTTCCTACCTAGCTTAGTGTTCACACTTGAAGAGCTGGGTTTGTCTCATTGTTGAACAATGAGAAGCTAAAATATGTTAAAGCTTTCTGGAAAACTGAGCAAGAAAATCTCACAAACAGGGACAATAGTTTTAATGTTAAGTTGTATTTCGTACAAAAATACTGGATAACAGTTCAGTAAACCATTCCAAGTATAAATAAGACTTTCATGGCATACAAGAGATGTCATGCTGCACAAATAGTACATAAAATGCTCATGCAATAGGACATTGCTGCTGTTATTTGGGTTTTTTTGAGTGGAAAGCTAGCAACAACAGAGACAGTGTTAGGTACTGTTAGAAGCAGCTGATAGTAGAACTAAGGATAGGTGTTTAGACCACAATTTCATTCTTCAATAATTTCTAAATATATTGATCCCATGCATCTTTTGCTCACACTGAAAAATGGAGCAATTTGTTGGTATCATGTTTTCATTTGTGAAATACTGATTATGGTTTTCAAAAACAATAGTCTTTGTTTTGAAGCTTTATATGTCTTGAGCTGTGACTGAGTGAATGAATATCGATTGCCCAAAAGCTCTTAAGTAAACTTAGGCACAATTTTTGCACAGTCACTGAAGCAACTGTGCATATAAAGAATAAGGGTGAGAGGGTGGTTCATTAGCATGCTTAAGATAATTTCTATTAGTATTTTAATGGGTCATTTGTGAATTGTTACTAAAATAATAAAAAATCTTGTGACTGATTTCAAAGAACAGAACTTCTTTTTCTTTCTGCACTGAACTATTACATTGTTTGTGATTCTCCTTGTACTATTTAGTATCACTGCAATGTGAAGTTCTATAATTTTGTCATCAGGCTCATACTGTACAAAGGGCTGCTAAGTGGTTGGGTTTTTTCTTCAAGAGGCAGTATTTGGGAATGGGAAGCAGTGATAGTAGTATTGTGTTGATAGGAACAGACACTTATGTAAGAAAGGTTTATAGAGGACACTGGAGTATGTTACTGGCACAAAATTACCACTCCGGAGTTTGAACCCATCTAAATTCTCCTGGTTGAGAGGACAGTCTCTAGAACTTCAAAGCTGATAAATTGTGTGCAGTTCAGCAAAACTTTTAGACTTTCAGTCACTACTGATTATTATTAATCAAGTAAGACAAATTTCTGGTTATCTTGAGTGTGGGGTCATTCAGAAAACCATCCCCTTTCAATTCACCAAAGTATGAAGAATACTGAGTGCAAGTCAGTTTTGCTACAGTACTTGCTACTGACCTAATTAAGTGAAATGAGTCATCATGGCTTCACATGCACCATTCTGTTTTGTAAACAGAAATATTTGAGCACATACTTCACTTGCTGGAAGTGTTATACAAGCTGGGTCTGTAGTTAGTCATGGGTGTAAGGTAAAGAGTGTTTCATTTCTTCCTAGCTTCTTCACCAGTGATTTTCAGCTCTGTCGTATGCACTGAGTATTTCAGACAGAGTTATTTTAGCTTGTGTCATGGCCTAACATTTGATGGGTTAAGTAAACTAACCTTGTGAATTTTTAATTTTACTTTCTTGTCCATGCAATGTGATAGCCTTGACTTACATTATATTTCTCACTCCAGGACATCTACCTCTTTAAATAAAGAACTAATATTGAATTAAGGGTCCTGCCTTTCTATTTAGTTTTCAGATTGTTCAGTATATGGTTACCACTGTACTCAGTGAGCATCTGTTTAGAACAGAGTTGGCTTTATTGTTGACTTGCAGTCTTGATAGTAGCATATTGTACTGACTTAGGTTTTTCCACAGTCACTATTGTAATTTGTTCCCAAATGTAAGTATTTGGGTTTTGTCATAACACAAATTTGTGTCAAAATAGCTGGTCTGGTTTTTTGCATATCTTCTAAATTGAAAATTTTGTCTTCTACTGGGTTCACCAGGGATGCTTCTCAAACAGCATTCAGTTGCTCTTCTGCAAACTGCTAGTGGAGCAGAAGGTGGCTTTTATTTCATTAATAGGTTTAATTAGGAAATGCTTTTTCAGATATGCCCCTTTTAGGGGACAGCAAGCTTTTTATTCTTTAAACATGTCTGGAGCCTCTAACTTAAGTTCCTTCAGTTGTTGAGAAAAGCAGAACAGAAGTAAAGTGCTGTGGAAGATTTTGAATAATTTTAATATGTTACCTATTGAGAGCTGTGCTTCTTTTGCCACATCCCTTCTCAGCAGCAGTTTAGAAAGTAGAGCAGCTTTCAAGCACATTTTTCAAAGCAAGACAAAGCCTTGGTTAACTGAATATTTTCAGTTTGATTGTAGTAACTAAAATAGTGAATCTTAAACATAGGTGTCAATCTGACAGCAAGTAGAAATATTATTAATGGTGTGGCAGATCTTTGCTTTCTGAAGTTTGTGCCTTGGAAAATTAAGCTGGAGGCACAGGAAACAATTCTTCAAGTTTTGTCGGCTTTTCCTAACCACAAATTTTCGGAACCAAGCACAGTGCTGACTGTCTCTTTCTATAAGTGAAGGATACAGCACCTTTCCAACAAAGAGATGTTTGTTCAAGAGATTTTTTTTGAATGGTAGCACTTTTTAAAAATGAAGAGTGGTCCTGTAAATATGTGGTGGAGTGAGGTGAGATTAGTCAGGGAGTGCTTGCACCTTCTGAGAGAGGAGGACACTGCTTTTCAGGAATATACAGGTGTGTCTGGATTCTGAAAATGCTGGGTTTTGTCAGAAAAATAGATCATAATCCTGCAGCAGGTTGCCTTGTCCTCAGAGAGGAACAACTATTGCTGTTCTGTCCAGATTTTTATAAGTTTAACAAACTTGGCTTTGTAAGAAATAGCTGTGGTCTTTTTGCTTAAATACCTCTACTTGCAAAGAGGTGTATCCTGAGTGTTGCTGAGGGGTGAAGTGGCTATTGTTTAAAACTATTTATATTTGTAAATACCTGCAGGTGTTAGTGACCAGTGTGTTTCTGCATGGGGAAAGCATGGGGGAGGAGATTTATCTTGGAGTAATGCTTCATGGAATGCAGAATTGCAGTGTAAAATAATGTCTTTGAATACTGTGAAGGCTTTTATTCAGAAATACTTGTGGAACAAAATTTCTTGTCATTGTAAAATCAAATTGAATCTTAAACCAATTAGTAAACTTCTGAGTCTTGTGAGAATGTTGACTACAATAATGCACATCTTGTTTGGTTTTTTTCAATTCCCATGCACTTTACATAAAATATAAAATTGTGAGAGTTAAAATTATTTTCTACAGATGTCGAGTATTTTAATCCTGGTTATGAAGGTATGAAGATTCACTGCTGTACCTCTTACGCCAGCATTAATAGTCTTAAGTTATGAAATATCTTTCCAATCTTTTGGGAGGAACTGATTTTCCACATACCTGCTTAGAAGCTCTTCTGGTGCTGTACCATCCATTGGGTTAGATTTTTTAGCTTCTGATTAGTTTATATTGATGTAGCTGAGAAATTTATTCTTGTGCAACAAATTCCAATACTTAGAAAAAACAGTAAGTTCACAAGGAACATCCCAGTGTGATGTTTTTTCTTAGCATTGACTGATTTTATGAGGAAAAGGTATTTGCTGAAGTTAATTCTGGTGCATAATGTTACGTACCCTTGTTTTGTGTTTTAGACCTAAGCACACTGCATCTGTTCTTATTTGCTCAGAGAAATGCTTTTGTAGTCTTTGCTCCCCTCTGAAACTGTTTTAATGGCAGTTATAAGGCAAGTGCATAGTAACTAGTGTGAAACAAATAATGCAAGTATCAATCTAATATTATTACTTGAGCTGTAGTAGTCGTACTTTATCAAAAACTGAGTTTCAATAAGATGTTGCTCTGTAGTCTTGTAGAATAAATGCAGAATTTTAGAAACATAAAGTACACTAAAGCACTGCTCTCTGGGGAGCTGGTTGGTCTCTGGCTTGCATCACTGTACACTTTTGCAAGGGTTGCATCTGATCCAATGGGACTAATTTTGAAAATGGACGGCGAGATATCTGAGACATGAAAGAAACAAAACAGCAGCAACACACTTAATGTGTTGAGTCCAGTTTTTCTCTAAGGAGTACTGCAGTGCTAAGATGTTTCCAAAATGACTAAACATTACACTGAATAGTGAGCATTTCTTCACTTATTTCAGCATCCTACGTTAGCCCAATAAGGGACCAAAGAGTGTGCAGCACAGTAACCAGGGGCTATGCTGTTCAATTGAACAGTATTGCCAGCCTCAAGTACACAGCACCAAACTACATAGGCAATTTTGATTTCTTTCATTTGCCTTCTTTCCTTCGAGTGCATAGGTTAGTCTTGATGCACTTCTAATTAATAAAGTCATGAATGGTAGAAATTTATGACCAATAACTTCTTGTTTCTGAAAACAAAACAAATCTGTGTGAAGTATATATACTAAGGGCTTTAAGTTTGTCCAGTTGTTTATAATTATATGATGTAGTGTCATACAGCAGACTTTCAGGAATGATAAATCTCCAAGACTTGTAGGGGGAGAGAGGGGGCATCACTGTTGGTTGTGACCAATGTACAATTTGGTAATTGTGGGAAAAGCGAACTTGCCTGCTTCACCTCTGTGGAGCAGCAGCAGGACTTGGAGTATGTTAGAATTCTTGGTATCTGATTCCATTTGAACATCTGTGTGTGACTTTTCTCTAGTGCTGCACCTTGTATTTGCACCTGCAGTTTCAATGTGCTCAGGGTAGTTGGCTGAGCTTGGCAGTCACCAAAGAAATGAGAGAAAGAGTCAATACGTGTGTGAATAATCTGTGGGGTTTGGTCCGTGTGAAACTCCAGAAAGGGCTGTGCAAGTTAATGTGCCTATTTGTATAAAGCTTAAAAATTAGTCTGGTTTTGGTATGTAGTTATTTGTAGTGGTTATATTTATTTAATACATAAGATGTATTTTGTTTTCTGGAGTCCACTGCACTATTTTATGCTAATGCTACTTTCTGTGGCCTTTTCTGTTTTCTCTTTGACATTTAAAATTGCATATCTTGTGTAATTTTTCCCTAATAAACACATTCTAAGGAAATTGTCCTGCTTCCTTGACAGTTGTTTCGAGAAGTACGAATAATGAAGATTCTGAATCATCCCAATATTGGTAGGAGCTCTGCATTTCTGCAGACTTTTTTTCTGTTATACTCTTTACATTTTACTCCATTTGGCTGTATTTGAATGTACTGCTATTAAACTTTTTTTTGAGCTAATAGGACAGTAAGCATCCTGTATATGCTTCATTGTCTCACCTTCTTTATTGACTGCTTGCATCAAGCATTTTGCTCAGAGGAGGTAAACTGCTCAGACCAGGAAAGCCTTAACTGAGTAGAAGATGGGAGCTCTCCAGTCTATCAAGTACCCCAACTCCCCTCTTCTATAGAAATTATTCTTAAGACCCAAAAGCATGAGTTTCTTAGGTGAGAGTAGCAGAACTCCATTAGTTCAGTCTAGGAAAGACTCCTGCTGACTGATATTTCCAGAAAATTAGAATTACCAAGTATGTAATTTTCCCTTTCTGCTTTAGTTCTTTCACCTACCCCACAGCTTCAGGGCCCTACTTTGTGATGACAATTCTTCTGGCTGAGGAGGGCTGGACAGTCTTGTTCCAGAGACAGTTAATGGTCCTGAATTGGCCAGAGGGCTTGTTGCATACAAGGTATGGACGAGGTGTACAAGTTACTACATGCTAGGCACTCCCTTCTCATCCCTTAAATTGTTTGTTGCTTTTTCAGCGTTCATAGCTTCTGCTGATTTTTGTTTTCTTGGGGGTGGTGGTGGGGTGGTGTTTGTTTTAAGTGAGTGGTTATATTGCAATCTGAGGGAAGTCAGACTTAATATTTCTGGTATCCACTTGGTTTTTAGTTGGTCAGAATCTCAGATTTCTGACTGTGAGCAGTTTGCTAGCAAAACAGGGGAGGTTTGTATGATCTTACATTAAGTCTGTGTCAAATGAAACACTAATTTCAGCATGAACTCATTTGTACAGTGTGCATAAACTTCTGAGAAAATTGTGCATTAATATGCTTTATTATCAACTGTGGTTTAGAAATTAATTTTTGGTCTTTTCCCCCCTCAAAAGAACGCTAACCTAAAGGATGTAAAGTCTCTGTATGATTTAGCATTATGACTGGCCATAAATTATACTCATTCCATGAGTATAATTGTTTGTTTGTGCTGTGCAAAATTTTACTC
The DNA here is from genome assembly GCA_018697195.1 of Certhia americana. NCBI lineage: Eukaryota > Metazoa > Chordata > Aves > Passeriformes > Certhiidae > Certhia > Certhia americana. The sequence goes on from CM031859.1 coordinate 93,686,527, forward strand.
CTGGCTGCAATCTCTCTCTCATTCATTTTTCTTGCAGTAAAATTATTTGAAGTTATTGAGACTGAAAAGACGTTGTATTTGGTAATGGAATATGCCAGTGGGGGTAAGTGGATTCTGAAATGTGCATTAAGGATAAACTGAAATGTCAGTTACATGCCTAGAAACGCTTTAAGGATTTAATGGGTTATTCCAATCTGGCCTTCAGAGCAGTCCCAGCAGACCTCCCAGGGCAGGATTTCTTGATTCTGTTAAGCAACTTCTTAGGTTTGTGCTTAAGGGTAGTTCCCATTCTGAGGTTCCTGCTGCAGTATCAGGAGATAATCTGGCACAGATTCTGGCAAAAACTCTCCATTCTGTATTTATCCGCTATATTTAGGCGGGCACTGGTGCCTCATTTAATCTTGCAAATGTGTGCCAAAGCACTTGGAGAGGCAGATCCGGGGATGGGAGTCAGTAACACAGGAAGGGGAACCAGCAGGCTCATAGTGAGAGGGATAGAGAGTGCCTGCTTGAGAAGCTGCTTAGCATCTGAATGGGAAACGTTTGAATGTGAGAAGAGAATCCAGCACAGTGCCAGTGACCAGTTAGGAAAGCTGCTGTCAGACAGTGCAAAGATGAGGATCTGAAAGGCATTTCAGCAGCTTTATTAGGAAAAGAACAAGAGGGAATAAACAGAAATAATATAAATAACATTAAGTGAAGCCACTAGACATGTGCAAAACAAATCTGGTGCATAAGTTGCCCGATTCCCAATGTGTCTTACACGCGATATGAATATTTTTCATGATTGATTGTTTGTTTCACAGTGGTTAAGTAAATTTATTTTAGAAACTGAAGAAGTCTTAGTATGAAGTGTTCCAATTTTACTTAGTTATTATTTGTCTGAATGAAATCTAATGCGAAAAAGTCAAAAGGAATTTTTCTTGGCTGTTTCTATTTCCTTTCCTTTAAGAAGGGGAGCAGCATGGGGATGTGTGTTGTTTTCAAGCATGTTTTGATTGTGTGTGATAGTAAAAAAAGTTAATACTGATGTGTTGTTCATGTCATGATCAGGAGAAGTGTTTGACTACCTAGTTGCACATGGAAGAATGAAAGAGAAAGAGGCTCGTTCAAAATTCAGGCAGGTATGAAATTTGTGTGGGGTTTTTTTTGTTTTGTTTTGTTTCTACTTATGTTGTTTTCAGATAGGCATGAGCAAACTTCTTTTACTTTACAAAAAATTGTTTTGATAATATTTATTAAAGCTGCAGTAGAAAAAGAATCCCAGAAGAGAAAAATACGTGCTTCCTACATACTGTCTAAAAATAGTAAAATTGTTTTACATTTTGTTTTAGTCAGTGTTCCTAAGAGTCACTTTTTTATTGTGACTCACTTGAGATTTAAATCCTTTTCTGAGTAGTTCAGAATTTTACAGCTGTTCTATCTAGAGATGTTGATATGATGACAGGTACTGCTGTGTCACATCATACTGTTCTGTATGAAGACTATTCTGTAATAGACTTTTATATTCTTATTACAGACTTCCTCATCTTAACCTTGTTGCTTTTGAAAAGGATTTTTTTAAAACCCTGTTTTTAGAGATTGTTTTGGAAAAGCTTTAATCAGATAAATATGTCAAATTTGTGGGTTTTCAGAATTAAGTTATGTAATTAACATTTAAAGAATCTGCTTTTAACTTGCTGATTCAGGCTTGGTTTTTATTGTATATGTGAAAGACATTAAAATGTTGAATTAATTGTTCTGCCAGGGATGAATTGCAAAGATATGCAATTGATATTTTAGAAGATAAAATCTGAGATGATGTATCTGGCTACTGGCTTGAAGGGTGGATTAATTTCCTTTCAATAGTTATTGCTATTGGGTGATTTGCATTTAAAAAACATTTTTCTCCAATTATCCTGAGTGGTATGTATTAAACTTCTTTCTAGTAGGAAAATGAGCTGCTAATAGGGACTTTCTAGTTTTAGTATTTAAGCTTTAATGAAAGAAACCTAGATGAATATTTTTTAAGATAAACACTATTTATTGATATCTTATGTTCTAATGAATCATATTGGGAAACAAAATTACTAAATTATATGCAAAAACTTATAGTGAAGTTGAAACAAAATATTTCAGTGATCCATCTTGGTATTTCAGATTGTATCTGCTGTACAGTATTGTCATCAAAAATGCATAGTTCATCGTGACCTTAAGGTAGGTTTTTACTTACTTTACTTTTTGCTGCCTATCATATAGACTTAATTTCATTCTGTATATTAGTCCTTGCCACTGCCTGTGAATGCCTCATACATGTGAATGAGGGAACTATCTCACTTGTATTTTATTCTCAATTTCCTGAAGCACAAAAAGAGCTTGCCTCTTGGAACAGGGGAGAGACAAGAATAGAACATGTGTTACTTTCATTCCACTTTTGGCTTTAAGGAAAAGACATGCTCTCCAAAGGATTATACCTGCTGTCATGCTGGTATCTATACAGTGAAGCTGCAGAAGATCAATTGATACCAGCCATCACTACTTAATTAAAGTATATTTCAAGAATATATAAAACAGTCTTACCTTAGTGATTTATAAGAAATATGTTAGGATTTTAAGCCATTTGAGTTTCTGGTTTATGTTCTAGTGTTTATTAAGGGTAAACAGAAATGAGTTGAATTTTTTTTAATCCTTTTTAGTAATATATGTGTAAACCATCAGACCATATTAAGAGTTCAGCAAATGCAGGTACGACCTAGGACTTGTCTGAAGTTGTCTTCATGCCAAGTTTAGGTATCATGGGACTCGGGCATCATCCTCACCCACTTAAAAACTGTCTTGTGCTGTTGCTTTGATGTCTTTGAACATTTACAAAGAAAACAGTGGTGTAGGTTCTTTCTTACTAATGTGTCTGAATACTTGTGAAAAGCCGAGGTTGAATAATTCCTAAGGGTTTTTTTCACCAGTATTTTTTGTCTTATAATGCACTGCAGCATTCTTTCAACCTCATTTTTGCAAATCTATTCCTTGATACCTGTCAATCTGCCAGCTCCTGCAAGTGCACATGAAGACAGGTAATAAACACATCCTTTTCTGCTGAGTTGTCCTTGCCTCAGGAGTTTTGTCATCTGATGGTGGAGGTGCCTGCCCAGCACGTTGAAGTCAGAATGCAAGGAAGGAAAAGGGCAGGATCTCACCAAAATCTTATTTCAAAAAAATTTCTCCATATCTTGCCTGATGGTTTGGAGACTGTGAATGTTTTGTCAAGCTCTCTGGAGCTTTCTGCAGCCACTGCTATTAAGCTTTGCAAAAGACTGCACCCAGGGACCTCTTGGCTAGTCAGGACAAGCCCTTCACTGATCCCACACTCGGCTGGGAGTAGGGAGCCAGCCACCTCCTCTTGCTTATCTAGCTCTGGCTCCTTCAGCCTAGCTATGTGACTAAGTCTTGTTGCATTAACCCCTGCAGTTACTCAGCATCCTGCATTTTGCTCTTTCTCCCAGAGCCCCTTATTGCCTCCACCTCTCTTCTATTTCTTAGTTCCGTAGCACACACAGAGCTCACAGGCCGTGCTCTCAAGCCTATGCAAAACAGCTTTGCAGCATTCACACAGGAGCTATCTGCCACGAGGAGTCTGCTGCTGATCTCCTTCCTATTTGAAAGACAGCCATGCAGGCTCCAATATAACTTTTATTTGGTTTTTTTCTCTCTTGACTGGAGTTATGCTAGACTCATTTGGGAAGTTCAGAGTAAAGTGTGATTGAGTGCCAGTCAGCCTAGCTGATGAAAAATACATTTTCCAAAGGAAAAAAGGCTAAATGTGTGGCTTTGGGGAGGTGTTCTTGCTTCATCTCTTCTTTCCAAGTGATATGACATCTCTGTCTTGTTTAAAACTCTTCTCATGTAGCTGCAGAGAAGGAAGAAGCAACTTTAAAGTGGTGTCTGCATTCTCGTCTTGTTCTGTTGACTCTCCATGGTACCAGCATGTTCAGTAACTGATGTTGCAGCACAAGGCAGAGGTCTAGCACCGCTTTGGATATTTTTGATAAGACGTTTTGGCTTTAATAACAGGATAAACTCTATTATTTACAACTATTTACTATTTATTTTAGACTAAACTGGAGAGATGTGTAAGAAAATGTGCAGGTTTGTCCAGGCTATTCTGGTAGAAGAATTATCTCCTTTTTACTTTGTAATTATAAACAACTTGTTTAGAAAGGGCTGTAACCATTTCCAGCTTGGCTCCTCCTGTGATGCACAGAGCTTATCTTTTCTGTTCATACTTTTTGCTTGAACATGTAATCAACAAGAGCATCATCTTTCTATTTGGCCTATTAAGAAGGCCTTTTGGTGTTTTTGTTTGAAGTAAGGAACCTGAAAGCATGGGGTGCTTGGGTAGCAGAGTACTGTTGAACTAGGAGGACTATTGTAATCACAGAGCAGCTGCATGGACAGTACTGTTTTCACCACAAAGAAAATGAAGTCTTTGTGAAGTTGTGTAGAAGGCTGTCAGATCTGGAAAACAGCTCTGTGAGCCTGTCTGCAGGCACATCAGCTAGAACCAGCTGAGATTACAGGTCATAAATAGGAAAAATAAAATATTTTCCAAGATAGTTTGTAAAAACAGGCTGTATTTTACTCCTGATAAAGGCTAAATTCTGTCGTACAGCTATTGGCTTGGCATACTGGTAGTTAATTGCCTCCTATTCACTGAGTGTGAGCGAAATTATTAAAAATAAACTCAAACTCAGACAAAATCATGTTTACCATTTTAATCAAATCAGGTGACAATTAGATTGCTGTTTCTCTGATTATGAGCTGAAATCTTTTTGTACTTTCTGGGCTCAATTCTGAGTGCAGCATCTGATGAGAGATGTCGCTTTGCTATAAAAATGTTGTTTGGCAATAGGGTGAACCCTCTACTCTGGTTAATATATGGTCTCCTGTTGAAAAAGTAGGATTCTTGCACTGCTTGGTGCTGTCTTGTGTTGCTGACATGCAGATCAGGAGCTGGGACCCAGCTGGATAAACAAACAATTGCCCAGTTCTGCTGCAATCCTTGCACAGGGTCCTTAGATTTTGAGAAATCGCTTTATTCCCCCGATAATTTGTTAGTATTTCTGTGACTTCATCCTTTTAATCTTCTTACCTACCTGTGATGCTAAATATAAGATACTGTTTACTGACTCCAGACACCTGTACACTTGCATCTGTGTATATGTGATGCACTTCATTCACATGATTTCTACACAGACATTAATTGTAGATGTATAGAATACATTCTGGGTGAAAAGAATTAAATAGTTCTTATTGTGCTGACACCTTGGTGTTGCTGTTGTTGAAGCAAACACTAATAATAAGAGGGAGAGGATTTTTTGATAGAGAATAAGGTACAGCATATATCTTGAAGTGTTTCATCTTATAACCAGAAGGTATTTTCTTCTGAAGTCTTAAATTCCTTCTGACATTTACTCTGCCATAATGGTAGATGATGTCTAGGATTAGATTTACTCTCCTTGGCATCAGAAATTGGCATGAACCTGTCAAAAGCTTCAACTGCTATTCTGAGATGTCTAGATACTTCACTCTAAAGCTGAACTATGTTATTTCTTCCAGAAAATAAAATGTTCATAGTTGATTCTCTAGCTGACTTTTAAATTTGTTTAGCTGCTTTTAATAATTACATTTCCTGAGTAAACATTGCTGATTTTCAGTCCTTGTGACGTACTTAGGTGATTATTTTCTTTTGTTCTGTAAGAAAGAGACAGATGATGAACCATTTTAGAAAAAACATTTTTGTGTTTATTGATAAATGATATATTGTACTGTATATATATTTATACTTTGATACAAAAATTGTCCTCTTCCTCTTTTATTTTCCTCTAGGCAGAAAACCTTCTACTTGATTCAGATATGAACATTAAAATTGCAGACTTTGGGTTTAGTAATGAGTTCACAGTTGGTAATAAACTGGACACGTTTTGTGGCAGCCCGCCTTACGCCGCTCCTGAGCTTTTCCAAGGAAAGAAATACGATGGCCCTGAAGTGGATGTGTGGAGCCTTGGGGTGATTTTGTACACACTAGTGAGTGGATCACTGCCATTTGATGGTCAGAATCTAAAGGTACAGTTATAGCATGAATGCTTGGCTTCTGCTGGCTTTAAATCTTCTGCATCATCAGGAGTGCATCTTTTAAAACTCTTATTTTACAGGAACTGAGGGAGCGGGTACTGAGGGGGAAGTACCGCATTCCATTCTATATGTCCACAGACTGTGAAAATCTACTGAAGAAGCTACTAGTACTGAATCCAATAAAACGAGGCAGCTTGGAAGTAAGTAATTTTGTCTTGGAAAAAAGGGGGTTCGGATTAAGAAAGAATAAAATACAACAGTTGCATGAGATTCCTACCTTTTTCAGGATTGATACTTTTCTTCCTGCTTTATGGTCCCAAAAGTCTTGTTTTTAAAAAAAAAAAAAAAGAAAAAAAAGAGGAAATGTTCCAGAAACACTGCTGCTTGAAAATAAAAAGTGTTAATCAATGAAAATCTAATCTTAATTGCAGCTGGCTAACGACTAAATTAAGAGCATTTCGAAGTGCAAACTGTTCCCACTTGTTTCAGTCAGATAATGGAGCTAGTTCAAAATCTCTGGAAAACAGGACAAGATTGTAAATATCTTCCTGCAGTTTTTCAGAAAAACAAGACCAGCAGCAGGCAGTGCCATAAACTTTTCAACTTTTTCAACTGACGATTTTTATGACTTCTTAAAAAGGATGAGTACAAGAAGAATAACTAATTAATGGAAAAGAGTGTGGAGTTTTTTGTTTGGTTTAGTGCCATAATGCATGTAAACACTAAGAACTCTCTGAATGATAAGCTAATAATGGCTGGTTATTTCTGTTCAAGCCTTTCTTTTCCCTCTTCTGGTAGCTTTGTTTGTGAGTAGCTGAAAAATTTATATATATAATAATTCCTGTTGTGTGCTTCAGGTAAAATCTGTTTTGGGGATTTCTAATGAGTTATGATTGTTGTTGTTAGTACATTAGGTTTTCTTTTCATGGATTGCAGAAAATGTCTGTGTACAACTTGTAAGGTGTCTAAAAGGTTCAGTGTTTTTTAAGGGGCTGTTTTGTTCAAGATTGATGTATTGGATAGTACTTGCTGCACAGCTGATATTTAAAAAATAATTGGTGTAGAGTTCACTCTAAAAGCTGCCTGGTTCTTTTGTGTGAATTCTTTAACAGGGAAGGATTTTTTTAAAATAACATCTACTTACCATAGAGATGAAAGTAGAGCAGAAAATAAATAGAATACTTTTAAAATAGTATTTGCATGAGTTAATCACCAGTGACTTTTGTTTCATCTTTCTACACGTACTTGTGCAGCAGTGGATGTGTTCCAGAGAATAAATCCCATTTAAGCAGCTTTTTGTTTGTAGTGGCATGACTTAACACTTCCTGGCATGGAGGCTACCTGAGCTCTGTCTGCATGCAACTCATTCCAAGCTGATGCTGGTTTATGGCTTTTTATAAATAGTTTTAAGTTGGATAAAGTCTGTGCTGAAGAGAATAGTGAATGATGGCCTCTGCTTTAGTGATATGTGCTCAGTATGTTCACTGATTACTGTCTAAAGGACGTAATGATAAGCATGTAGTCACGTCAAAGATCACTGTTTACCTATGTTCACGTTCATGGTTTTAGAGAAGTAGTTTTTCCTTTATTGAATTTTCCTCTGGATTTTCAGCCATTTCTCTTCAAATCTAATTTCACTTTCATTCTAGGTCTTGTAGTGTTATCCAGTTCATGTAAAATTCCTTCCTGTCCCTGGAGAAGGTGTTGGATATCAGCCTTGATGAAAGGACAGGGGTGTCAGATTGTTTGTTATGTGTGACCAAGGGTCTTGAGCCAGTTCCAAAATACTGATAACAGACATTGATCAGTGTGCTAATCTGAGGCGGGGAGAGAGAGAGGCATCACAAACTTTTTATTTAAAGGAATATTCCTGAAATCACATTTGCTGAATTAAAAGGTGTGATATGTGGTTTGGAAAGAAATTTCTGTCTGAACACTTCTATAAATACATGTTTAGAATGAAAGTATAAATTTGTTGGAAGCTTCTAAAACTGGAAAGTTGATGTCATCTTAGGTAGGAGGGATTTTTTTTGTGCTTTGCTTTTTGATTATTTGCTCCATCTCAGTTATACACCTTCTCAGTTACCATGCATGTTTTTGACAGACCATCCAAAAGGATGTTTGTCAGTGACATCAGCATCAAAGCTGAGATCCACAAAGGACCACCACCATATGGTTTAGGTTTAGTACCTGTCCTCTGGTAAGGACCAGGCAAATCTTTATTAGTGTTGTTCCTCTAGACTTTCTCATTGTTGCAGTCGAGAGGAAACATTTTTGAAACAAGAGAATGTTGGTATAAACCAGCAAATCTTCCCAGGAAGAGATGGGAAAAATGGACTGTCAGAAAATATCTCTTAACTGTCAGGATTTCAACAAATTCCTCTTTCCCTCTCCAGCAGCCTTTAATTCTTTTACATACATTGCTCTGAAATTTCTCCAGAGCAGATTTATGCTTACAGAGTGTAATAAGGCAAAATAATTTTGACAGACAGGACCTGAGCCAGATCAGATTTTTATTTGATAGTTTTCCTGAACATTGAGGAAAAACTCATTAATAATATCTAGTTGGTTGAAATTTAGTTTGGATTGATGTTTAAGAAGTACAGTTTGGGTCGGGTTTCTAAATATTCTGACCAAGGCTGCTGCTCTTTAATCAGCTGACTGGAAGCCCAGCAGAACTTACACAAATGTAGTATTGATTCTGGAATTGGATTGTTTGTGTCGCTTCAAAATGCTTAATTGTAAGAGCCTGTTTAAGAGTTGTACAATAACTCAGTGTGCCTCTGGGATCATGTATTTAAAAGACTGAAGCCCGAAGAAATGTAGATGGAAACAGAGAGCAGATTACATTGAGTTCTAGATCCATCTACTGAAGAGACACGAAAAACTCCAAGTGGAAATTTTCAGGCTTGCCTGTTAATTCAAGAAAGGTAAATAAAGGAAGGTAGAATTTGAGCAGGGATTTCTGTCATCCACTTCATTGTGCTTAAACTTCAGATTTATTTGGCAGTATCTTAAAAAAACTATGATTGCAGAGACTGCATAGTACTCTTTGGGGAGGCTCTCCTGCAAGGCTACAAATGCATAACCTAAGTCTGCTGTCCAGTAGACTCGTGCTCTGTGTGTCAGACATGCAGTATAGCAGTACGTGTTCACAATCCCTCCCTCTTTATCCCCTCAAAAGCCAAAAAATCAATTCCACGATAGAACAAATCTTAAAGTGTTACTGTCAGCAAAATGTTAATTGGCACAAAGTTCTGTATTGTTCTTGTAAGGGTACAGCTGTTGGGGTCTGTAATTTGGCAGCAGCCACTTCATACAAAGAATTTGGTTATATCAGTGGAAAATTGAGTCTTTGGCTCTTTGTGAGAAATAACTTAATTTGGTGTTTCCAAGGCATATTTGGAGCCTGTGGGAAACTTGATTTGCTGGCACGTGTTTCACTTTTGAGTCCATGTAGTGAGCAGTATTAGCATCTGTCCCTGAAGAGATAGTGTGCCTGTTGCTGTAGGAGGGAAAATTATTTTAGCTGTTTAAAGATGCCCTTAAGAAAAATTTGTAATGGTTAGGGATTCCAGACAATCAATCTTGAAGGCCTACAAAAAAATCCAGGCCACAACAAAAGGAAATTTTCAAAAAAAGGCGGGAGAAATTTTTGAAGTAACTTACTGCATGGCACAGAGAGAGTTAAGAGGCATTTCTCCCTCCAGCCAAACTTGGAAACATATTTAGGTCAGGCTCAGTGAGAAGATCCATAGGAAGAAATGACCAGTTGGCATCATTATCTTGAAACTAATGGGTGTAGGAAGCATCAGCACATTCCTGAATTATTCCTTAGTTTCTAAACACTTCCTTTGCTATTATTTAAAGGAGCTCTTTATCATGATAGAGCTGGTGTTGCATTAGCATCTTAGGCTGTTAACCAAGAGGAGCCCCTGAGTGTCAGTCACTGGGCAAAATGAGATAAGGAGACAGTATAAGTGAAGGGTACAAAATGTAAGATTTTGGTTTTCAGTCTTTTTTCTTGTATTTTAGGCAGAGTGATTATATACGGAATGGTAAACAGGAGGAATGAACTTATGGGAACATATGAAAGATAAAAGAAAAATAAGATGTGAGGGGAAAAGGTATGAGGGAAAGAGCAGCACTAAGATTATTATGAACTTTCAACTGCTTTTCAGCAGACAAGCTAGCTCAAATGTAATGTGGTATGGTAAAAGGGCGTGTTGGCCTAAAGCTCTTTGCTTTTCTTAGCAAATCATGAAGGATCGGTGGATGAATGTTGGCCATGAAGAAGAAGAACTAAAGCCATATACTGAACCTGAACCAGATTTCAATGACACCAAAAGAATAGGTAAGACTTTCAGAAGGATGTTGCATCTGGTGGACACAGGCAGTTTTATCTTGGAAAGCAAACTAAACTCATATGAATTTGACCTACAAATCTCATCATACAAGTAGAATGCATTCTTTTTATTTAAATGAGACATTCCATTACGATGGCCTCCTTATAACTACTGTTGCAACTTCACTGAGCTGACATCAATCTACAAGCACAGCAAAAGACAAATAAGACTACAGAATTTAATAGACTGAGGGAGACAGATTTTGTTATAAGGGCAACACTTCTTGCCTGCTGAAGTTAGAGATAGTTACTGTTTTAAGTAAGAAAGTTACTGTACAAATTCAGTAGCTATTCATAGTTTCTATTTACCAGTGCTTTATTTGTTGTAGAATAGCATTGAATATTGTATAAATTAGTTAAGAGTTGTGTAATATAGTTGGGAGTTTTCAAGATGAAAATATCAACGAAAGAGAGGATTTTGTAGCATTTTCTATTTTTGCACAGCATAAAAACCCTCAGTGGGTTGGGCTGAATCTTAGTTACTTGTAAATTATAAGGCTGTTCTTCTATTTTCTTAAGTTTTCAGTAAACCCAAACACTTACTCTGCTGATATATCTGGCTCTTTTTTACTTTTAGACATTATGGTCACAATGGGCTTTTCCAGAGAAGAAATCCATGAATCTTTAGTAAACCAAAAGTATGATGAAGTCATGGCTACTTACCTGCTTCTAGGTAGAAAACCACCTGAAGTAAGTGCTGTTTACATTTTCTGATTTGGCCTTTATATGTTGCTGGGTTGAATGATGTTTCTACTAATTATTTCATAACTTTTTTTTTCAATTGTGATTGATAATTTATGAGTGTTTTTTCCCTTTTCATATCCTCTTGGATATCTTGTTAGTTCCCATATGAAAAAATAAATTAAATCTCCAGTGTGTTCATGATTGCTTGTAAATGTGTTGAATTGCTTTTTTAAAAAGCTGGCTGTTAATCTGAAGGGCCATGCCTTCTGAGTGCTGAGTTTTCTTCTTTTCATGTGTATTTTCAGTTAAAATCTGAAATACTTAATAGCAATTATTTTTCTGGCTACTCAGATGCGACATCCTTTATTTCTCAGAAATGTGCTCATCCTTTCTCACTCATATACTGTTTTATAGTATATTGAATTATTCAGTAAGTCATTGCTTTGTAGTCATTAATAAATTTGTGGCAGAAAATCTTGTGGTTGTTCTGGAACTAGAAGGATCTATACATCTTCTAGGACCACATGGATTTTTCAAGAAATCAGAGACCAAGGCTTTCTTTTTGAAGGACTTTTTTCCCTGCTGCTTCATTGGCCTTCCTTCAATTCCAAGAAAGTTTAGAACAGATATGTGCATGCTTGAGTGCATTTTCTCACATCTCTGAGCCAGAATTCCCTTGTGATGGCAGAGCATGGAGGGAATCTGTCTAAAATAATTTTGGCTCAAATTGCTTGGAAGAGGATATTTGTCTTTTCCTCTGCTCTTACGTAGAACTTACGCTTCTTACATACGAACAAATCAGTGGCTGAGTTACAGACCTTATAAAGATGTTTTGAAAGCCATAAAGAATCCTTTAGTCAGTACTTGCTTTTTTAGTCCTTCTGAGTCAGTCCAATGCATTTAAAAATTGTTCTGGAGCTATGAATGCTCTTGGGCTTTTAAAATAAAATTTAAAAAGGCAGGGAAAGCCATTCTGTGGCTTCGGTTTTAAAATAGCAGCATTTTTGTTTCTGTCAAGATTCTTCTAATTTTGTTTTGAGCATTCATTAACCATGTAGCTTTAGCTGTGTGTTTTTAAAGTACATTAAACACAGACAAAGTGATAAAATTTATCTTGAAGAATATTCAGCTCTGGATACAATGTTAAATTTTTTTAAAGCGCCTTTGATTGGAACTTTTTTTTTGCTTTATAATGCTGTAAAAGTACCAGTACGTTTATGCTTTGCAAACCTGTTTTCCTTGTAGTTTGAAGCAGGCGATTCCTTGTCCAGCAGCAACTTGGGTCAAAGGTCTCGCCCCAGCAGTGACCTCAACAACAGCTCGGTGCAGTCCCCCGCTCACCTGAAGGTCCAGCGGAGCATCTCCACCAACCAGAAACAGCGTCGCTTCAGCGACCACGGTGGGATGGCATTCCAACAAGTGAAGTTACAGACACAGCTTAGAGGGAACGGGCAGGGCTTTGGGAGCCTGGCAGGGTCCCCACTCTGCAAGTTTGTTGTGTAGCTCATCGTGATGTATCTCTGTATGAAGGTTGCCATGGTAAATCGGGATCCGTGCACCTCACAGATTTGGTTCTTTGGACTTGTTGCTTGGTTGACTCGCTAAATGAGACACTGAGGGTGTTTTCTGTTTGGCAAATAATGGCAGCTATTGCTCTGAATAACCCCAAGGACAGTAAAGGAATTATTTTATCATTACATTTGGCTGTAGGGACAAAGTGTTTGCTTCCAAGAGACAACAATTTTACCAAGTATTCAGGAAATGTTTTCAGGTCAAAATGCTCCTATCAGAAGGGAATATGTATTTAAAACATCAAATGAAAGATGATTTTTTTTTTTCTCAGCTGTGAAGTTGCTATAAATATTTCTAAAATGTTTGGCCCTTTTCTCTGCCTAATTTACATTATTGTTTTCTGCATTTTTGTTAGCTGATATGATTTTATTTCAAAGGAAAGTAAAAGTCTACTGATGGAGTTTTCCCAAAACATTTTAAAGAATGATGATGGGAAAAGATTTGTGATATTTTCCAAGTATAAACATGCTTGTAAGCAAAGTAGGCCTAGGGTTTTCATAGGAAAATAATCTTTCATAGTATTTAGAGGAAAAGGTATGCAGTAAAAAGTACTAAAAAAAATTGGAAAGTATCATTTAATTCCTTTTTGTCATTATATTGTACAAATTGCATGGATTTAAAATGAGAATTAAAGTGCTCTTCTGGGTTTTACATACTGATGTGAAATGAGAAGTAATTCTAAACTGCAAATTGGAAGTGAAGAGAGAGTGGGTAAAAAGAACACAGGCTGTCACAGCTCGATTTAGTAGGTTGGTCTGTGTGCTGAGTTTGCCATCAGTTGTTCAAATGCTTTTTTTGGACTTGGGGAATTATATTTAGACTACTTTGGCCAAGAAAAATGCAGTGATTATTTTTAGATATTTATTAATTCTATTTTTATTTGGCAGTTGGCCCCTCGATTCCTCCTGCTGTGTCATACACAAAAAGGTCTCAGGCAAACAGTGTGGAAAGTGAACAAAAAGAAGACTGGGACAAGGATGTCTCACGCAAACTCGGCAGCACTACAGTGGGATCCAAAGGAGAGATGGCTGCAAGTCCACTTGTGGGTCCAGAAAGAAAGAAGTCAAGTGCAGTTACCAGTGTGAGTTCAGTGTGCTTGTGGCTTGTTGTATTTATTTTTCCCTATTTAAACACAATGTGTAGCACAAGATTACTATAGACATAATGGGTACTGAATAAGCCACTAAGTCTATTTCTGGTAACTTTTACTGGCAGACAAAAGTAGGCTGCAGTAGATGCCTTTTAAAATAAACCTTTCCCTTCTCCCCCAACTTTACTTTTTCTAACACTAACATAACAGTAAACATGAGAATGTCTGCACTTGGCCAAACTTCAGTTTCTGTCAAGAAAAATACTAGATATTTAAGGAAAGAACATAAGAATGGAGCCAATATGGAGTGCTCTTTTTCTGGCTTCTAATGCTTGTCTACCTACAAGGAAGTCGAGGGACTTCTGATCCAGAGATTACATCTGATTAATCCTACATGATATCTTTTATGAACTTTCTCTGTAAATTTGGCTTTTTGGTTCTCTGAATCCACTTCATTTTGGACTTCAGAAATGGAGTGAGATGAGGGAGAACAACCCACTTGTTTCCTGGTGCATATGCCTGCTGATATGATTTACAGCCTGGCTGTTGTATTAAAAGAACTGAACTAGCTTAATGCCAGTGTTATGATATAGTCTTACTATAGTCTTAATGCTTCTGTTATGATATTCACAGTTCTGTAAATTGCTGTCATATTACTGCCTCAAACACCTTTGTTCCAAATTGAAGAGTCTGTCTCTTCTAATGTGAAAGCATCTACTTTGCCTTTTGGTAATTGCTGTGCAGTAGGATTGGTGTTTAGGATTCACAGTGAAAAAAATATTGCATATGATATATTGGATATATATGCTGCATATAAAAAGTATACTTTGTGCTATTTAGGAGACATGGTCTGTTAAATACAAAAACTCTTGCCACCTCTAGTACAGTAGACTGGCAGCAGGAATTCTCATTGTCCTTTGGGATTTTGCTTGCTCCCATCTTGGATATTCTGGAAGGATGATGTGCATTTCTATTAGAATTTTCTGAAAGCAAAATAAATGCTGAAGTTCATTTAACTCCTAATGTTCTGCAGGCTGTGTCTGCAATACATCTGCATATGCTTTAATTTTTTTATTTTTTTTTTAATTTTAAATAGGATTGTTGTCTCCCCAACCTCGCAAAAGTCTTTGAAATTATGGCTGTGTGGATGAGGATGTGTATGCAGGGACTTTGAGTCTTCTAAGATTAGATTTCATATCTGAGCTTTCCCAAAACTATATTGCCCCGAAGCTGATTAGAGTCATGTGTGGTACAAGCTGATATGTCACAAGCATTTCTCTGCTTTGTGAGAACTAATTAAATGGAGTATCTTTGCTATGAAGAATGAGAAATTGATTTACTTGCTAATGGCAACTTCAATATTTGTGCATTTTTAGCTCTGTTACTATTTTGGGGACTTTGAAAGGCTTTGTGATGGGCATGATTAGGGAATATTGGTGTCTGATATTACAGTAGTAGTTCAAGGTTGAGCAGCTTACACAGATAGTAAATATTTTTGTTTAAAACTCAGACATTTAAAGTGAAAAAAGCTAATTTAATGTGGATAATTTTAAAATATTTTTGTGTAACTTTGGGCATAACATGAAGTTGAGAAAAGCAGAATTTCTTGAAAAAATATTTATCACTTTCAGTCATAT
This sequence comes from Certhia americana, assembly GCA_018697195.1. NCBI lineage: Eukaryota > Metazoa > Chordata > Aves > Passeriformes > Certhiidae > Certhia > Certhia americana. The sequence continues at coordinate 93,702,023 of CM031859.1, forward strand.
TTGTGAACTCAGGAGAGTTTAATTTCAGAAAGTTATTGCAATTGTTAATCTTCCTTACAGTTGGCCTTAAAACAGTTTATTAAGTGGTCTCTGTGGGGCCATATTAATGCTGAGAAACTGTAGATGAGGGAGATCTAAACATAGTAAATCTTGCAGAGTTCATGATGTTCTACAGTACCTGAGTCTAGGGTATTTGAAATCTTTTGCCAGCAGGCATCAGAATGAAATGTTAGCACAGTGCAACCTCTCCCAACCCAAATTCAAGATGTAGTGTATTAAAAAGGGAGAATTGTATATCCTACTAGAGCTAAGCCTTCAGCAGCTGACCTGTGCTTGGTCAGGGTAGAGAGTATGTTTCTGTTTATTTATTGAAGTCTATCTGAAATTAGTAACAGAAAGAAATACTATCAGTATTTTTGCAACAAGATGCATTTGCCATGTTATCTGTATCATAATTTCTGGGTTGACTGATGTAAATTGATAGTATTTCCATTTTCCTCTTGAGAGCTGGGGGCAACAAACTGGAGCCCTTGTTGGAAAATTATGCTGTGCAGGAAAGCCTTTCAGCCAGTCATAGGTGTGTTCTCTGGGATTCTGGTGTGTTTGATCCCAGGGACAAATAATCCAGGAACACAGTATGTGGGAATTGCATAATAATACTTAGTAAAATGTGTGTCAGCAAAATTAAACTTCCTTGTGTTCTCTCAGTGCGTTCTCAATGGTTCAGTAGTGAGATGGTGAATGAGCTATTGGAAAAAACAGCTGACAGAATAAATGATTTGTGTTGACAGATTGACTTAGTACATTTGGAAGCATTAACAATATGCATAAGTGTCTGAAACACTGTTTTGATCTGCTTCTTCTAATGCTTAGATTCTTGTACAACGTGATACACAGTAGAAAGTATTTAATTTAACTTTAGTCTTAATTCTGTTCTAGAATAATGTGTTTTCTGGTAGTGGAATGACAAGGAGGAATACTTATGTTTGTGAACGTTCTTCAGATCGCTATTCTGCAATACAGAATGGGAAGGACAACAGGTATTGTTCAGCTTTCCTTGCTTATTAGTTTGGGTACAAGAACTGGGGCAGGTTATGAAGAAGCAGGTTATGCAAAATACCATTATGAATCACAGTGTGAAATACATGAAGTCCAAGTGTAGGTTTTCATCTTCCACTCTTGCTGCTTTGTTTGTGATGAATTTTTAAGCTAAATATGTCAGTCGGACTTTGCTGCTTTTTATGGGATCGCATTGATTACTGAGGGTTATCTTCCAACATGGGATGAAGTAACTGTGCCAACAACAAATTGTTAAGTGGGCAACTGCGCTGTGGAAAGCTTCAGGTGGAATACTCTGACAAGCGTAGCCTGAGCCTTTTTCATTTCCCCCTAACAACTCAAAAAGCTGAAATGTTTAAAATTTGTTGATTGTTCTAAATATAAGTTTTTGGCCTAAATGGTATTTTCATGGTGATGGTAACCAGTTTGTCTATTTGTGAGATGATAATGAAGCTCAGTTTAGTATGTTTTGTTAAGTATTACTGTGTTTAACACTGCCAGTTAGGCTTTTTTAAAATCTTTTGTTCATCCCTGGTGTTATTTAATCCCTGTACTTGAGTGAAAAATAAAATACTGGCTTTAATGCAGAGTAATAAAAACTGGATTTTTTTAAATTTAGAATCAAATAATAGCTCTTCTCTGATGCTTTTCAAGCTATTCAAATACAACAGTTACTGTAAATGAACAAAAAAGTTCATAGCATGAAAGGGCACGATCTAGTATAATAGTGTGATCTTTTGTTTTCTGTCACAGTGCTTGAATTTTTTAATGATGCATAAAGTTTTGGAAATAAGAGAAGTACAGGGTTGCTCATTTACAGTAAAATGATGAGCTGCAGAACATATAAAAGACAACTATTTAATTAAACACTTTAAATTAGTTTTCTGCTTTTTAGTGTACTTCATTAATTTCATTTTAATTTCAAATTATTGGATGGGTGCTTTCAAAAGTGTTTTCCCAAATTTTTGTGTATAGTTTCAAATATTTGAACAAATATAGTAACAATCCTTTTTTGAAAAATTAGCAGATAACAGATGTTTTTTAGATAGAAGGTTATAATATGTATTACAATATTTTTTCTGATCTGACAAATATGTTTCTTTCAAGAGATTTTATGGATAAAAGACTGTAAAGAGAAGGGATTTTTTTCAAAGTTTTTCATTTTACAGTTGATTTTTTATATAGTATTGAAAGGTTCTTAATCCCTGTTCCTTTCATGAGTTCAGTAATTACTGTGGTCAGTTCTTTGAGTATATTCTGAAAAATTAGGAAGAATTTTCTTTTGAGTTCTATTATTTGTCTTTACTACAAGATGTTGTGTTGCAGTAGAATTTGGAGTTGGTGCAGCTGAACATCTTGTGTCATCGAATTATTCATCTAAAGTCTTTACCTCTTTGCTACAGATACTATTTGGCTGTGGGACTCCAGCTGCTAATATATTATTAATGCAATTTCAATTATCCTTGTAGAAGCAAAGCTGTATTTTGTCTTAATTCATTTGACTTTTGTTTTAAAAATTAATGGCACAGTAGTTTTGCCTCTACTTTCATCTTTCTTGCCACTTAAGGAAGGAGAAATAAAAGTACTGATAGAAGGAACTGTACTTTGAAAGGGTTGACTCAGCCCAGCAGTGTCTGGAGGATGCTGTCCAGAAGAGGACAAATTGGTCCTTTAAAAACTAGTCACTTCCAAGTGATAATGTGACAGCAGTTCCAAATGTTTCATGTTTTAGATGTTTGCTTTAATGCAAATAAGGGTATTCATGAAAGGGAAGTCTATTTAATCAATCTATTTAAGTCTTTGTGAATTTCTTTTTCAGTATTTTTTATGTCCTTGTATTCATTGTAGTCTTTCTTCATTACTTTGAATAATGTGTGTGTAAGCTTTAATCTTGGGAGGAATGAAATGGTCTAACTTAACATATATGGAGAATTAATTTATGGATGAAGATAATTTTCTTAAAATTCTGTAATCTTTACTTTAGCTGACTAAGGCAGCCTCGTCACTCAGTCTTCTGTTTAATTAAGCAGCACTGCTGAGTTCTAAAAGAAGAAATGAGTTAATTTTCTCTCTTTTTTTATATGGGGTTTTACACTAACCTATCTTTTCCCTTGTCATTTGTCCATCCCTGCTGCTTTGCTACCATGGAAAAGCCTGACAGAAATGTCTGCAAGCAGCACATCTTCTGCAGGTTCTGCAGTGGCCTCTGTCTCCACACGCCCTCGGCATCAAAAGTCGATGTCTGCCTCTGGTCACCCTATCAAAGTCACACTGCCAACCATCAAAGATGGTACTGAAGCTTACCGACCAAGGTAACAGATTGATGGGCATTTCTTTATTGCTGTGCACTTCAGAAATGCTCTTGATAAGTTAGGGACAGACGTCAAAGTGTTTGTAATCCAGTCAAAACTGCCGCCTCACGTTCTGGTTTTAAACAGGAGCTTGCTCGAGTATTGTGGGTTATTATACATGATTTCAACCTGATTTTGTTCATGGCATACATTTGCATACAGTTAAAGAAGTTCCTTGAGTGCCTCCCTCTGGAAACTTCTAGAAAACTTAAGTAGTTAAAAATTTGACTACTTCAAGTGGGACTGTAACAACACAGGCCACCATAAATTGAAATGAAATACCAGAATGTTAACCTCTCTGATTTGTAGGTTGCTAAGCTCGCTGGTGTCTTGAAAGCACCACCGCATAGTTGTTTTTACTATTAAATGTCTGAATAGCTTTATACGCTTCTTTCTGTCAGGTTATGACTTAAGAAATATCCATTAAGTTTTTTGAGAGTGCTTGTGGTTAAGGGTATTAATGAACACATTTTTTCAGAAGAGAGGTAGGGTCACTTTCATATATTGCTACAGACTTCTCTGCCTTTTTACTTTTGTCCTATTATGTGTGTATAGTTTTTTTTTTTAACAGCTCTAATACTTGAGATAGAAATAATCAAGAGGTATTTTCCTTGTAAAATCAAGCAGAATATGAATCCTAAAAGTGAATCAGGAGCACATTCGGTTTTTGAAAAGAATCAGGAGCGGGGTTTCTTTCCCATCTTTGAGAAACAAACACTTGTGATGTAGGAGGGCTTTTAGCCTGGTCTTTCTCGTTATTTACGCTTCTGTTTTCCCAGCAGTGCAACTCAGAGAGTGCCTGCTGCCTCCCCATCTGCTCATAGCATTAGCACCACCACTCCAGACCGGACCCGCTTTCCCCGGGGCAGCTCCAGCCGCAGCACTTTCCACGGGGAGCAGCTGCGGGAGCGGCGCAACGCCACCTACAACGGCCCGCCCGCCTCGCCTTCCCATGAGACCGGTGCCTTCGCACACGCCAGGAGAGGCACCTCCACAGGCATCATCAGCAAGATCACCTCCAAGTTCGTTCGCAGGTTGGTACCTGGAGTTTCAAGAGAAAAAAGGTTTATGAAAGCCCAGCCCGTAAGCAGGACTTTATTGCGAAGTCTTTGACAGTTTAACTCTGAAGTAAACAAAGACTTACTTAGAATGCTGCTTGGTTTGTGTGTTCCTTCCAGAATCTGCCTTGTTTCACTTCTGGGTGTCTATTGTGCCCCTTGTTTGACCAGCTATTCTGCTTCTTTGTCTTAAAGGAGCAAGAGGATGCTGCTCAAGGGACTTTTGCTCCTGTTTCGCAGCTGTGGTACAATTAAATTAAAATCCAATTCATTTAAATACTGAAAAGAGTGACTTCAAAATGAGTCATTATTTAATGTTAACAGTATTTTAATTTGGTACAATTTGTTCCAAGAGCTATATTTGCAATAATGTTATTGCTGTGCTTAAAAGGAGTAGGTATTCACAAGTTATTTCAGGTAATTCTAAAATCTGAATAAATGAGAAGTTAGAAGCAGGCAGAAGTCTGGAAGCATGGAAATAATAGTATTTCAGTACCATACGGCCTGTTTTATTATGTCACTAGCTTCTTCAAAAACAAGTTCAGGTTTCTGAAAAAAGAAAACCCACACATCCTGGATCTGCATTCATTCCTGTGATGATGCAATCAGTAATAATCCTGTGAAGAGAGGTGCTGAGAAGTGTTTTCAAATACAGTGTTCAAGTTGAAGTGACTGTTGACTTAGCAGTCACAAGTGCTTTCCCAAAAGGGGACTTAGTTTTCAGTTTGTCTCTTTCTACCAGCAGTATATCTATTAATTCTCAAGCTTGTTTATGGATGTGTCCATAATGCATTATTCTCAGTTTTACAACACATATTGGAAATTTCTCTTTTCCCCTGCTGAATCAGGCTGTCGCACACTGAATTCTACCATTTGTGTGCAGGGAAAAAAAGATAAATTGAAAGTTAGGTTAAGCTTGTAACTGTAAACTTGTAAGTAAAACATCATTAATTGCTTAAGGTGTTACTACAAGAGAAGAGAGAAAGCTGGAAATGCAGTGATGTTCCTCACAAAATTGATTTCACCTGGTGAGCTGATAGTGTATCAGTGTGGGTCTAAGTAGTACCTCCTATGAAGACCTAAAAAGAGAAAAGTGTATGAATTATTTTCTTTTTCCAGAAACCTGAACATAAAGGACTGTGATCCTCCATTATTGGTATCTCTAGCACTTATGTAGTTACAAGGAGAGAATTGTTCTCTGATTTTAAAGAGCAAAAAAGTATTACAGCAAAGCTAGTCAACTACTATCAGTATAGATTTCTAAATGGGAAGAAAAGTATTTTCTGTTGAGCAACTAATCAATTTCAAGAGTACAGGCTGCTTTTGTGTGTAATAGCTCCTTGTTTTTTGCAAGGAATGATATCTTGACTTTGTTGTTAAGAGTTAGATCAAAGAAATAATATTTTCATTATCTTAAAATATTAAAATATTTTAAACTATGTGTTTAGAATTAAGATATCCTAAATTGATATATTTAAAAATTATCTTTATTATAGAAGATTTTATATAATTTCCTAGGATGTTTTATAATGTTAAAAGTATATTTTGTCACAGCCCTGTAGGGTGTGTGTTTATTTTGTTACTGGTGATGGTGGTGGTTTTGCTGTGTTTTTATTTTTTTGTAATTTGGGTTGTTTAAGACTTAATGGCTGGGAATACATGGGTGGAGGTCCAGGGGTTATTGTTTTTGCTGTTTTTTGAGTTGGATCACATAACTTTTAACTTCTGTACTGTTCAGGAAATAATGGTTTAAAGCATACTTTGACTAGAAGGTGTCATGAAAGACTTTTTTAACTAACTTTTGACAAGGGTAAATGCCTTTTCTGGTAAGTATATAAAATGATTTCATAATGAGAATGTTTAGTGAGTAGGGTATTGAAGAATTTTGAATCAATAGTTTATGTTAAATGATACTTCCCTGGTATTAGTTACTAAAGTATTTGTGTTTTGAAGGTATTACATTAATCAGGTAATTGAGATTGGGTGCTAAATATTGGCACAGCAGCACTAGGAACATACCTAGGTGGCTTACACAATCTGGGGATAAATTTCAATTTGCTTCATACTAAAAACACATAAAACAGTTCCTTGCAAAGCACAGCTCTAATGCAACAAGTTAAAGATGTGTTTAATCTCAAATTCTCTGGTAATCTCACTGAAGTCAGTGTAGCAGCTGATTTGCTTTAAGTTAAGCAGATGTTGAAGTAATCTTTGTGAACTGGGCTTCAAACATTTGGTCTCACAAACTTTGAGGCACACCTTATTGTTAATTGCTTGAGTGTGCTTAAGCCTGGGCTTGTCTCAAAGTGCTTTTAGGGATACACAAAGGCCTGATCCACAAGGGTGCAGAGTGGAGCCCCTCTGGACCTCCTTGACCAACTGCTCCTCTGTGCTTGCTGGAATTACATGTGGCCATTGCTCTGTCTGCAGTAGGTTCAGAACAACATGCTAATTTTGCCATCAGTTGGGGAAGAAAATTAAACAATTACTTGTCAGAGCTGGAAAAAACTAAGGTGTCATAAAGGGAAACCAGAATTACAGCTGTGAAAAAATTCTATTAAACAGTATTAGGCTTGACATTATTTACTGATTTTTTTTTGTCAGTAGCTATTTAACATTGTTGTAGGTGTAGGTTTTCTTAACTTTTATTTTTCACCTTTATCATTGAATCTCAACCTTAACTTTGTTTTGAGGGATCCAAGTGAAGGCGAAGCCAGTGGCAGAACTGACACCTCAAGGTGAGGAGTCACTATTAATACTTCGCTCCTAGGTCTTTCGAATCAAGTGATTTCTTAAAGCCTTTTAAATCAGGATGTAAAAGAGAATAGTGCTTAAGTATTCTGTATTTCAAAAATGTTTTCTATTTGGGGGGAGGGGGTCTCGGCAAGGTCCTTTATATCCCTCATTTCTGCTTTCTTGCGAAGTATTTAATACAAAACCATGTAAGCGTATTCCTTTGAATAATAAAGCCCCCTGTAGGAGTTAACCAATCCTTTAAGCACTTAAAATCATGTTTTGACTTACATATATTTAATGGTGTTTACTTCTGGTTTCAGTGAACAGTGTAAATACTTCATGTGTCTGTGTGTATATATGTATCTATTAAATTTTTGCTATAGATATGTACTGTGCTCATTAGTAAAGCTGCTGCTTGCCATAAGTAAACACCTTATAATCCCTGAGAAATGAATGTCACTTGCTCTGAGAAATAAAGCAAGGGACATTCAGACAAAAGGGGTGGTGACTGCCAGATATTGAATTTCTGTGGCAACCACTGTACACAAATCTATAGAAGCTTTGTTAGCAATAAAACATTCCTTCATATGCTCATTTTCCAGTATATCTGCTCTTTTGCCATGTTTCATCTTTTGGTGTGCTTAAGCACACTCTTTATTTTTCTGCTCTCTAATGAACAGGCATTGTAGTTTGCATTCATTCTAAACTGGTCACTTACAGAACGTATTGATTTAGTTTTCAAAACAGAAATCCTCTGTTTGAAAAAATATAAACAGCACATTCTTACCCAGATACACTGTATATAATACACAATGCATTTATCTAAGTTAGCGCTTTTCAATTCAGAGTCTCTTAGCTGTCAAATTCTTAGATGTGGAAAGGGAAAAGATTGAGTGTTCAAATGAAGTGTGAAGTTGCTTTCAGCTCTTGCTTTCATTCTCTAGCTTTCTCTGCTTTTTGTCATCCTACAGTGTCTGTTTTGGGCTAAAGAAGTCATTTGAGATCTTATCCCTGCTCTATCCCTTAATATCAATGTGGTTCTCTGGGGGTCACACAAAGTTGAATTAAAAGTGCTTGTTTTGACTCCTCTCTGAATCATAATGACAGTTTATAGACTTGAAATGAGAGCAGCACCTTTCCCCAGTGATGGACGGGGAGACATCAGGACTACCTGGAGCAAGAACAGATACAACTGACTGTGGAATTACTTTAAAATAATTAATGCTGGCTCTCAAAATGTTTTCTGCAATGGAACAAGTAATCTATTTGATAAAGGAAGCATCAGGCTAAGAGCATTAAATGGAAATTGCTCTCTTCCAATTTTGTCCTTTATCAAATGAAATAGTTTGTGTCTGTGTTTGTAAAACACACGTTGCTGTTTCTTACTTGTAAAAGCTGCTGGCTGTGTACTCCAGGGATGACCAACAGGCTGTTCACAACCAAATTACAGTCAAAAATTCTGCCTCATTAGTTAAAATAAAACCCGTTATTACAAGGTCTTTTGACACAGAGAGAGGTCAAAAATCTAAACAAATACAAAAGGGGGGGAAGGCAGAAAAGAGGGGAGGGAATTAACTAAAGACTTGTGAATTGCAGGGTGGGATTTCTTCCTCTGCTGCTTTTACAGTATGATTTCTGCTTCAGGATTGTGTCCCTCAACTTCAGTTTTGTTGGTGTATGGCATGCTCCAGATCATGAAATCAGCAGAACTTCAGTCATGCTTTTACATAGATTCCACTTTCTTTGGAGCAGTATGGAGTAACGTGTGTCTGCTGCAGTTCCCATTGCACATGTTGCCATCAGAGCATTGTAGAGCAGGGGTTTCCAAACTTGCTTTGCTGCGTGCCGCTCCTGTGGCATGCTACTGTGCTGAGCACACGTGTGCAGCACATGGGGCAGGGCTGCTCCAGCAGTCTCTGTCCCCCTCCCTGAAGTAGTTTGCCCATGACTTGTGGCATCCCAGTGGCAGTTTAGAAACCCCTGTTCAAGAGCTGTATTTCTCTCTCTCTCTCTCTCTCTCTCTCTCTCCCTCTCTCTCTCTCTCTCTCTCTCTCTCTCTCTCTCTCTCTCTCTCTCTC